>CAXKVX010000631.1:0-355724 GCA_964058865.1 Eleocharis quinqueflora | reverse complement strand
CTAGACAATAAGTAACCTCAACGGACTTTGAGTCTAGAAATATCTTAGCCTCATCGTTACAGATTGATGTGCTAGCTTCTATCACTTTATTTTCGCTAGTTGAGGTTGTGCTAGCTTCATTCTTGGAGGCTCCTTCCACCGGTTGCTCTTCCTTCGCTACACCATCTCTCTCAACTTGTCCAAGAGCGAACTTCTTAATAAGCTCGATCACTCCCGACTCGGTTACATTGTTCTTGAAGATGATGGCATCAAGGTCGATCTTACCTAGAGGTGGCAAGTCGGGTCGATCTGGCAGGTTCGGGTCGAGTTCGGGTCACGTCAGGTTAGTTTGACTATCTACAATAGTCGGGTTGGGGTTGGGTCGAGTGAGGTCGGGTCGGGTTTCGGATCGTCATGTGTCAACAACTTTCGAGTCATGGGTTGGGTCGGGCGAGGTTAGGTCGGGTTTCGGGTCGGGTCAGGTCGAGTTTTGGGTCGGGTCACGTCGATCATTTTTTGGGTGACGGGTCGGGTCGGGCAAGACCGGGTTGGGTTTCAGGTCAGGCTGCATCGACAACTTTCAAGTTTAGGTCAAATCAGGCGAGATTGAGTCGGGTTCGGGTCGGGTTGCATCGACAACTTTCAAGTATTATTTTGAGTTTTAAGTTCAATCATACAAGATCAGATCGCGTTAGTAAATCTTGACTTTTTCTGATGTTAATTTGTTAGTAAAATTAGATTATGATGTAGGCAAGATATGATTAGATCAATTTACAGGTTGTATTAGGTCTAGTTGGGTCGGGTCGGGTCCAGGTCTTCATGTATTGCTCCATCTCGGGTTACGGATTGTCTCGGGTCGGGTCGGGCTAGGGTCCTCATGTGTCGCGCCATCTCGGGTTATGGGTGGTCTCAGGTCAGGTCGAGTCGTGCTCAGGTCGCTCACGTGTTGCTTCGTCTCGGATTACGGATCATCTCAGGTCGGGCTCGAGTAGTTTGACTTTATCAAAATACCGGGTCGAGTTGGGTTCAGGTAACAAATCTTGCCTTAATCCACCAAGACAACAAATGCATGATGATCATCTTTTTTGCTCGTTCTCATTTGATGCTCCCCAATTGTTGAAGATTTCTTCAACCATCTTGGTAAGGATGGAGATTTCTTTGCTTGCATCTATCCCAAAATTTTGAAAGGGCCATCTTCATTAGAGGAAGAGGCATGATGATGGTTTGAACTTTGAGCCGACAATGCCATGGATTTGGATTGATGATCTTGTTCCCCAAATTGTCGGAGGGTTTCTTCATAAGTTTTGAGAAATGAGTAGACCTCCTCGGATATAACAAGAACTTGTCTTGCTTTGTTCATGTGTCTCCAAATAACTCATGTAGGCTGTCCATGAAGTCCTCCATTGCATGATCCTTATAAGCTCTGTAGCTATCTTGCTAGGCTCCAAGGGATCACCTATTTCAATAAATTCATTAGTTAGAATTGTAAGCCTTATATACATGTCCTTAATGGACTCATTTTCTCCTATTCTAAAGTTTTCGAATTGTGATTGTAATACGACTCCTCTAGACCTTTTAAGCAACGAATTTCCTTCGTATTTTTGAACTAATGCCTGCCACATATCATAGGCATTCGTTGCCTCTCCAAAAATTGGTACAATTGACTCATGTATAGATGTTAGAATCGCATTAACTGCATGTTCATTTTCCCTTTTCTTTACCAAAGAGTTAGCAGTTAATTTATTAGTTTAGGGTCCAATTTTGGTGTGTATCTAATGGTGACACTATCCCAAAGATCAAGAATATTCAAGTAGTTGGTCATACATATTTTCCAATACCCGAAGTGTTTGCAATTTGGTCCCAATACCGGGGGTAGTGAAAGAGGTGTATTGGTCACTATATGATTTGAACCTTTACTTGCAACTAATAAACTTAATTAGCAAGTCCAACTTGCTCTGATACCACTTTGATACACCTAGGAATATAGGTGTTGTACTAATTTCTCTCGGTTTACCACAAATAGAGACCTAATTGCGATTTTACCAATTATGGCCAAATTAACAATTCGAGCAATTCAATTCACCCTATCAATTCAAACAATTCAATCAATACTACTCAATTCACAATCAACAAATAAAGCAATTTAGACTAAGTGAATTGAGAACATGTAAATAGTGATAAGGAAAAGAAAAGGCTCAATGTGTTGACAGAGTTCGGATTGCCCTTGGCCTCGCCTACGTCTCCGAGTCCTCGGCGCCTCCGCTTCTTGCAGTAACAAGCTCGGTCTGCTCTACTAAATAAATAAATTGTTCAATGTACAACTTCGAAATTAGGCTCACTTATACACACCGGTGGAGCACCAACCCTACAAACAAGGTGTCAACCCAATCTCACTTACACACATCGGTGGAGACCAAGCCAACTACCTCAATGTCAACTCAACCTCACTTACACACACCGGTGGAGATTGAGTCGACTATCTTAAGCTCTCTTACACACATCGGTGGAGCTCAAGATAGCAAATACAAACATACAAAGAAATAAAGAATGAAATGATAAACTAATCACTCATACAAACTCTCAACAATTCCTAGTTTAGATTTAGCTAATTTAAACTTGGGATTTGAGCAAGGGTTGGCAATGTGTTTTGAAGCTCAATAATGGTGGAACAATGAATTTTACAATATATGGATAGTTGTACAAAAAGGGGTGAAGGGATCCCCTTTAATAAAGAACTTGAAACACTTGCATTGTTGTCTGAATTCTTTACATCATTGTACAACAAATTATAACATTACGCAACGTTGTAGGAACGTTTTTTACCGTTGGAGTTGTCAGAAATTTGCCCCTTTTTTTGGCATTTTGTTGCTACAACGTTATATAACTTATTACAACATTACACGTTTCTAAATTTTGTCAGAAACATTGTACAACATTACATAAATTCCTGTAACGATGGGGCTTCGTTGGAGTTAGTGAGCAGCTCAAGAAATTTCCTACAACGTTATGTAACTTATTATAACGTTATATAGCTTATTATAACGTTATATAACTTATTATAACATTATACAACATTGTGTGATTTTTTTCTGTTGTATAAAGTTATATAACTTTATAAAACGTTATATAACTATATATAATGTTGTATGTCAATATAAAACGTTATATAACTTCGTAGCTCCAGAATTGTCATTTTTGTTGTTTTATTTTGGTTTTCTTGCTCTTTTCAATCTCAAATTTAAACGAATTAAATTCTAATTAACGTAAGTAGTTCTTCATCCTGATTTTGATCTTCTAAACTTGCTCTTAAGTCTTTCTTGATCATTTCTTGTGCTACTTATGCTTTTGCTTAAATTCCCCTACAAATATTCTCAAACACAAAAAATGATAAAATTCAAATAGTTTTGCAAATAAACAAATATAAGACATTGTTTGAGCCAATAATAATAAAAATAATAATAACAATAACAATAAAAATAACAACAACAACAACAACAACAATAACAAAAACAAGAACTAGAATAATAACAATAAAAATAACAAGAAGAAGAACTACCCCTTTCTGCCGTCCGTACCTGACCCACCACCCGAAGGCGTCATAGCATACAAAAGGTTAGGCACAAAGCTATCTTTGTACTATCGAAGAAATGTCTATCTTTTGCCAATGTTGAAACCTACAATAACAAGAAAATAACAATATAAAAAGAATAATAAAAGAACAAGAATTAAAACAACAACATGAACAAGAAAGAGAACAAGAATAAGAACAAGAACAACAACAACAAGAACAAGAACAATAACTAGTACAATAATAAGAACAAGAATAATATAACAATAACGAGAACAAAAAATAATAACAAGAAGAATAAAAATAACAATAACAACAACATGAACAAATACAAAGAACAAGAACAAGTACAATAACAACAATAATATAACAAGAATAAAAACAAGACCAATAATAATAGCCATAATCATAACCATAACCATAACAATAACAACAACAATAACAATACCAATGGAAATGACAATAATAATAACAAAAACAGAAACAAGAACAAGAAAAAAACAATGACAAGAACAAGAACAATACTAATAACAAAAATAATAGCAATAACAATAGCAACGATAATGACAATGACAATAACAAAAACAGAAACAAGAACAAGAATAAGAACAAAAACAATAACAATAACAAGAACTTGTACAATAATAAGAACAAGAACAAAAACTGCAAAAACAAGTGATGACATATATATGTGCCCTAGAACCAAAGGTTGGTTTTTGGAATTGAGTCAATAATTGATGATACATGTCAATTATATCTTGAGTATTATCATCATAGTTCATTCTAGAAGTCAAGGACTTGAACTATGAAAAATGCTATTGTCAAGGATGATAAAACACTAAATATCTCTAACTCAAGGTAATTAGTAAGATATTCTAATTACAATTATAAGGTTAGCATGAGGATTAAATATTGGTCAAGTTTTATAGATCAGGTTATCCATTTAATCTCATGAGTATTTGTTGGAGAACAAGACACTAGATGACCATGATATGAAATATATGAATAAGACTCATAGTCAATTATATTTTATGTGTATTCAATTAATATTTGAGATACTTAGTTTTATCGTATGAAAAATACTTGTTATTAATGTCATCAAACACCCGCCTTAATCAGGAGTTATAAAGATGCTATTATAATATAATACTACCTATGAAGAAGTTCTAAGGCATCAAAATGATTATATGTTATGAATATACAATTAATGATATCACTGGACCTCCGAATTAAATATGATTATAATGTATGCAATATAATTAAGGAGTTAATTATTTACCAGAATCATATTTTGGTATATCAAGTAAAAGTGATTAAAGAATATTAGGAAATGGATATGGCTTGATACTTGATATCATGAGACATATAATTGAATACAAACAATATGATTACTTATTTAGGATCGAGACATTATGTATATATTGATTGGGTAGTCATTATGTGCATGCTAGGCACCTTTAATAACATGTAATGTTTAAAAGGAGTTTTAAACATCACTACCAATAATATAAAATCCTAAATATCACACATGAATAGCTTAATACTTAAGACTTCATGTGATGATGTCTAAGTAAGCCATAGAATTAAAATGCACATAAATTTTATATGATTTTAATTCGTTCGTTCAACATGATCGAATGAAAAGGAAATAATTACTAGATTTTGTTTTGTATATCGGATATACAAATTAATCAAGTGAATTATTTAAGAGCAAGGCAAATTAATTATGTAAGGAGATACATGAATTAATTAATTAGTGAATTAGAGCAAAATAAATATTTTGGAGGGTTCTAATTATGAAATATAATCAATTATGAATTGGTTAAGGTCATAATTAATGCAACATATGATAATATGATTATATATGGTGAGTTGGGATGATTTGGAGGTGTTTTAGACCTTGGTCAAATATGGTCAAAAGCTGTTTAAAGGGATGAATGTGGTCAAACTTGATCAAAGGAGGAATGATAATTGTTGTAAATAGTTTGTAATTTTGGATGTAGGAGTTGGCTTGGAGAAGGAGAAAGCTTCTTGAATAGACCAATGGTCCATTGAACCAAGAGATGGAGTAATTATCATCCAATCCCTTCCAGATTTAATCTAGACTATGTGATGAAGGGATTGGATAGTAATTTCACATTGGATGCCATCTCATTTCATCTCACTACATCTTCTTCCTCTTGCCTTCTCATTTCTTCCCCTTAGGCCGCCATCTCCATGGGAGCTCTCAATGAGGCCAACACCCTCCATGGCCGAGAGACACCAAGGGCCGCCAATCCTTGGGGCCCCGCACCACCACCTAGGCTGAGAGTATGGCGCTGTCTCCCCTAGGCCAATCACACCTCTCCCTTGCTCTCTCTTATTTTCTTGCTCTTTGACCATTCTCTTTCATCATTAAAGCTTGATCTAAGATCAAAAGTGTGGTGTTCATGTGTTGAACTTAGCCTCAAATCAAATACAAACTTGGAAAGCTTTGGAATTGTGATTTGAAGTATTTGGTTTACTAGAGTTGATTGATCTTGTAACAAACTAGCATTAGGTTGATCTCTTATTCTCAAATTAAGCTAAGGTAAACTTGAAGAGCCTTTCACACCATTGGAAGTAGAAGATCTCAAGGGAGACATAAAATGAGGTTAATGTATTAATTCTAAATCGCTACTACTTGATCTAGAACTTGAGAAGGCCTTTGTGATTGTGCTTTTGCATGATTGAGCTTCTTGTGCATGGATTGCTTGGATTAAAAATTTTGAAATTAGCTGGACCTTCTTGATCACAAGTAGTAGTTCCTTCAATGGTATTAGAGGCAATTATAGGCTCAAGGTTCTAGGATTAGTAGTAATTTGTGGATGAATTGATATACTTGTCTTGAATTTCTTACGAATAAAGCTCATGCATGATGGACGCATGATGCATTTTCTTGTTTGGTTTCTTTTACACCTCTCACATAATTGATGTGAGTCTTGATTTAAGGAATGCCGGAAACAAGTTTTTGTATAAGTTGTTACAAAAACAAATGCTTAAATTTTTATGCATTAGATGCCTGTATTGATTGGTTTTTCAAAAAGTAAATTTTCAAACTGAGGACTCTTTTGCGAATTTTGTATCTACTTTTCTCTTTTAAGATTAGTGAGAAGCAAGTAGTATGTAAGGATGATTATGAAAGCAATCAAGTGCATATGAGTACTTAATTGATCCTTACATGGCTTTGAAATCTAATTTTGAATAAGCTTCTTCTCTTTTCAAGTTTAAAAGTGATTAGAAAAAAGTTAAAGGATATCAAATGAAGATTTGAAAAATATTTTCAAATGTCGAGACTCTCGGTGAGGCTCGCAGCAGACAATTATTTGGAGATTTGATGAGGTAGATCAATGAAAAGCATATAAGACAACCTTTAATTCAAGGTTGTATTGGGGGACGAATTGTGGGACTCTCCATGTGAGTCCTGTGACTTTCCTTCATCTAACAGTAAGAAATACAATTTATTTATCACTAACTAATTACTACTAATTTTTTTTATCACTAACATGTTCATAACTAATACAGATGGAGATAGTATTGATTGGAATTTGTCGGAGAACTTGGATGACGATTGGGATAATGGTGAACACGTACTTGAATTGGCCAAGCCATGAGAGTGTGATAGAAGTCCTAATTGAAGGAGAACTTTTGTCTTCTAGTCTTCTATAGATTTGTTTTATATAAGGGTTTTACTCCTATTTTTTGTTTTGTTTTTATAGAACTATAGCTTATAGGTTTACATGAGGTTTTTGTTTGTAAAACTGAAAAATATGAAATAGTTAATGTTATAGATTAAAACAATTACTTTTAATCATAACATGTTATGTACTTATATTTTGATTTGTTCTAATTTGTTGTTGATGTGGATTTACATGTAATATTTTCTTTCTTCATGGTTTTTCATGAATGTTGTGGTTCTATTGTGCACTGTTAGTAGCAAGTTAAACATACAAAAATTAAACGTTTTGCACGTTTCTTATGTATAATTAAACGTAAATGCAAACACAAGAAAATTTTATTAAACGTAACGTAAAACACAACAACAAAAAATTTACGCTCTTAAAATGCAACATAAATTGCAAGAGAATATTTACGTGATCGTTTTGTGCATTTGATAACTCTAATTATTGATGTATGATATAAAACTATAAATTAACAAAAGAAATGAAAATTTGGCAGTGCCATAAAAGACAGTTCGTGCGGTCGCATATGCGCCTCAACGCCTGCCTAGACGCAGTCACGCAGGCGAATGATCACTCACGACCAGGGACGGATCCAGGATTCCTGCCAGGGTGGGTCGGTAATCGGATTTTGATAGATTGTCGGGTACAAATCCATTAAGTAATCGGTAATAATTACTAATAAAAAAGTGAACATATATAACTAAAAAATTAAAAACAAGTAAAAATAATAAATAGCAAATAATCAAGTTCAATGAATACATTATCCTCATTTTACATATTAAAAATCAAACAAAAAACTCAAAATAATAGATAATCAAGTCGACGAAGGCAATGTTCCTCTACGGGACTTCATATTTTGGAACCTTCGCATAACTTTTTCCTTGTCCACGCTAATAAATAGATCTCTCTCAATAAAAGTAATTAAACAGTCATTCATCCATTTATCTCCCATGTTACTTCTTAATTCGGTTTTCACCAAATTCATTGCTGAAAATACCCGCTCAACACTAGCCGTAGCCACCGGCAATATCAAGCACAATTTCACTAACTTGTAAACCAATTGATAAACATTGTGCTTATTTGTTTCCACCATTTTTTGAGAAAGCTCAACCAAGTTATTTATCTCAAAAAATTCTCTATCATCTTGCACATCCATATAATAGTTCTCTAATTGACTTTCAAGCATAGGAAGCTCAAATTTATCAAAATCAGATGGATAAAATTGAATCAATCTTTCTCTATTAAAAGCGGAAAAAACGATTCTTTGGATCCAAACACGCCATACAAATGAGAAGTTCTCTATTCAGTTCTGTGAATCTATCATTAAGCTCTCTCAATTGCATATCAATAACCGTGTAAAATAAATTAACACGATAATAATGCAAATAAGTTAAGTCTGTTGGGCGTCGTGGGTTATCAAAATACAGATCCTTCATGTTTGGAATTGGAATTTTGTGTTCTACACAAAACTCACACACTTCTTTAAATAACTCTTCCCAACCGGTATCCCTCATATTTTGCAACCGAATTTTAGCGATTCTCACTAAGCGCATAGCGTTCACTATGTCTTGATCTTTTTTTTGCAAGGTTTGTGATAAATCATGCGTAATGAGTAACGATTTTCTCATGAAATGCAATAAAAATGCAAACTCAAACCTCTGCATAGCTCTTTGATACCCATGCGCTTGTGCTTTCTGTTGTCTCTTGGTCGCATCGTTTTTTATTTCCTCAAGTACATCTAATGTGGCTGAAAATAGTATAATCATACTATTTAAAGTGGCCAAATGAGAACTCCATCGAGTAAAACCGGCACGTGCAATACCTACTTCTTGGTTCAAACCTCTCCCAGTTGTAATTTTTCCAACTGAAATTTGTTCCACAATTTCAGCTCTTCGATTCTCGCGTAACTGATCACGTCTTTTGGTCGATCCACCAGCAACGATGAGAATACCATCAACTGCTTGGAAAAATAACTCAACCTCATGATGTTCACTGGCTACTGCAACAAGAGCTAGTTGCAATTGATGAGCAAAGCAGTGAACGTAGTATGCCGAGCTATTCTCTCTCAAAATCAATGCTTTCAGACCATTGAATTCTCCATTCATGTTGCTAGCTCCATCATAACCTTGACCACGCAATCTATAGTTTAAAAAATTAAAAATAATATTATTTTACATTCAAAGATACATATAATAGAGAAATTATATGATTTTACATTCTTACCTAGAAAACGATAAACCATGTTTCCCGAGTAGATCCTCAAGTGCAGCCTTCAAAGACATCACCGTAGTTTCATAAACATGAATAATGCCTAGAAAATAACCAAATCGTATCATTTTGCATGTGGTAAAAAAATAACGAAATAGTATCATTTTTCATATCAAGACAATGCATTTTTACCTAGAAACCGCTCGACGACACAACCTCCTTTGTTCACATACCGAATCACAACTGCCATTTGTTCTTTGGTTGAGGCATCTCTCGCCTCGTCAACCAAAACAGAAAATAATTCATCTCCAAGCTCCGCCAATATCTCTTGAGTTGTCTCTTCCGCCCAAGCATTTGCAACATCCTTTTGGATGTCCGGTGCAACCAACTTCAAGTTTTTAGGAGCTTTGTCAAGAATAACCTCATCTATTTCTTTATTATGATCTCCTAGCCATCTCAAAAGTTCGAGAAAATTTCCTTTATTGTTAGAGCTTTCAGACTCATCGTGCCCTCGAAAAGCCAAGCCTTGCTTCAAAATAATGTAGACTGTATCTACGGTTGCCTCTAACCGTTTGCGATATTCCATCTCTTGTCTAACACTTTGCCTCTCTACCACGGCTTGGATACTCTGTCTTTCATTCATCAAAGCGGCACAATTTCTTTCAGCTTCCTTGTGTTGTGAATTTGAAGCACCAACATGTTCTTCAAAGGAATTTATAGCCCAGTTCCACTTTCTAAAACCCTCAACTACAAATTTCGATCCTCCACCTGATCCAAGATTGTCCGATCTAAATAGATAGCAAGGAAGGCAGAATACAACATCCTTACTTATGCTATATTCCAACCAAGTTTTGTATTTGTCAAACCAAGCAATGTTGAACCTCCTCATTGATCCACTAAAATTGGTTTGAGGAAAATCATGGTTGTATGGTTGACATGGTCCATTTGTTAGGTAAAAACGACGAATACGATCACGATCGTTAATTTGGATTATAACTAGATATTGGTGGCCTTAGAGCAGGATCTGAAGGAGGATCCTGTTCGCCACTACTAACCTCATGAGGAGTAGAACTTGAAGATGAATCAACATGAGTTTTCGGAATCTTTTGAAAAAATCGTTGCATTCTTACAAATTACAACCTGACATAAGAAGAAATCATTGAGTGATTCAATCTAATTTCAATCTATACTAATTGCTCACATCTCACTATCTAATTTTAGTCTATTTTAAAAAACTTAACATCTTAATACTAAATTACTAAATTAGTAATTTCAATGCATGAATTGTAATCTGTTTTAAGTGCTTTAGTGCTTTCATAATTCAAACTTGTAATTTGTAAGTTTTATGTTTTCAGTAGACGAAATAAATCAATAATAAAAAGAACTGAAAATAAAACATTGAAACAACAATAATCTAATTATCTAAACTCTAATTCTCTAAAGTCTAAACAGATTGAAAATTTGAAATTAAGTCATTAACGAACATAAAATCAGATATACTAAAGTTTGAGGACTTACTGACACTTTGAGGGCAGCGGCAGTCGGCACTCGGCAGTGTCAGCGTCTCAGGCTCTTTGGCTCTCTGCGACTCTGCAAGCGGCGCAGTGGCGCTTTGACAGAGGAATGGCGACAGTCGACAATTACGACAAACAGGCGAGGCAGTGAAAACCCAGGCGAGGTCGAATCAGCGGCGAGCGGCGGCGTAGATGAGCTCTGCTCTGTCTGACTGTCTGCACAGCTGCACCAGGCTGGCGATTTGGCGTAAAGTCGAAAACCCTAGAATCCTAGATTTCTCTTGGCTGTGTCGGCTTCAGAAAGAGGGGTCAGGGACTCAGGGGTGTGGATTGGAAAATTTTTTTTTCTTTCCTGTGTCGCGTGAGTCACAGGCTCACAGCCTCGCTGGACGCTGGGTGGATTTTTTTTTCTGCGTCGCAGCTCAAGTCCTGCGCAGCTGCGCTGGATTTTTTGTTGATTCTAAAATTTAAAAGCCCATTAGCCATAAGGATAAGCCCAGTTTAGTCTAGAGTGGTTCAGAAAATTATTTTAGGGTGGGTCAAAATAGAAAGCCCAATACTACTTAGTATTGTTTTGAAAAATTCAGGGTGGGTCAGCTGATCCACCTTGGACCTGAATAAATCCGCGCCTGCTCACGACTGTATTACGTGGAAAGAAAAAGTTAATTCGGAAAAGCAAATTATTTCGTTGTTGCAAGCTCAATCGCCAACAAAGCAACACTTTCCCAAGCTTATTTTTATTTGGTTGTCATTGCTGCACCGCCTCAAGAAGAGTTATTAAATTTTTTATTCATATTGGTAGGTTTACCATCCACACAACACACATTTTCATTCAAATTTGAAAAATTATTACAAGTGTAGCTTAAAATTCAGACCTTTCTTTCGTAAAGGTTTAATCTCTTACCATGTGCACTTGACGTTGGTGAAAGTAGTGTCATTAATTTACAAGCAAAACAACTATTTTTTTTGCTTTTCTTTCTTTCTTTTGAAAAAAGAGATGAGGCGTTAAATTAAATAATAAAAAGGGTCAATCAATTTGTCTATTAAATCGCATATATAAAATTTACAAGCAAAACAAAAATTTATAGTTTTTATTTTAACAAATTATAAATTAAATCGCATATATAAAATTACATATAAATTCGCATGGTCGCATGATACATATTGGATATGCTGTATTATTTCACATGTATATTCAAATTTGCATTTTACAATATTGATATGAAATGTTCCTAAAAAAATAAATAGCTAGTGATATGAAGTGAACATTAAAATCAAATTTACAATTATAGTTGTCCTGCATTTTTCTCGCAGTTGAGCAGGAATGCAAGAATAAATACAAATAATCTTTCTTCACAGATTCCAAATAGTTTATTTCATGTTTGATCGGAATGAAACCTTTGACCCTGAGCAAGATATTTTTTTTTCTTTTTGTGGAAACACTGGACAAGTTTAGCTCAGCCTAACCAAATCCGCTGCTTGTTTTTCGCTTGTTTCGATTTGAACCGTTCAAAACTCATCTAACGGTCAAAACATCTGTTTTCTGAATCAAATTACAACCGTACTTCGTAACGGTCGATCGATTTGACAAACAGAATTATGGTTGGCTCAAATGCAAGCAGTAGATTCAGATCCCTAAATAGGACCGCAAACTGGACCCACACTTCAGGTCTCACTAGCATAGTAATACTAATATACTAATATAGTATACAGAACATGCGTTATCCAAGAACATTAACAGTAAACACTATATACCGCGTTTGTTCTACACATCAGAATCCAAATGTGAACCAAATCCCATATGTGGGAATGGGAGTATGGGACATGCATGCATGAATGCGCCGCATGCATGCTGTGACTGCTGCCTATCTGAGTATTAGTAAACTGTGCATTGAAATATTGAATTGAATCCGGTCAATCCATGCATGATGCATGGCTCTATCTATTGTCCTCGTAATATATATATACCTTTCTACATGATTTGATACCAGTACAGCCAGTCAATCCATATGCATCGATCATGGATATATAAATTATAGTTCAACAGTTCAACAGTACCAGGTTAAGAAAGATAATAATAATTGGTTAAACAGTACAGTAAGTACTAATCATGTGTGTTTTTGGCTAATGGTTGCCCTCTTGTTATTATTTTATTCTCTTTGATTGATGTTAGACTTAGATCATCAGCTACAATGCTAAAGTGAAAGTTCCGACCGATTTAGAATTTGCAGCACATTTCAGGTCCTTTAATAAGTTGGCTATAAACAAACTTATTTAATATATAATTATGACAATCAACAAAATATCATTCAATTGGGCAGTTATATTTTTAACACCAGCCCTTTGGTATTCATACTGTGATGTAGCAGACTCTTTAGTTTTAATTTGAGACTGGTGGGTTTACACTCATAGCATTTGAATCTGGTGGGTTTACACTCATAGCATTACAACTTGAAGTATATATACCTACATAGCATTTGAAAAATTGACTGCAAAGATTAAAGGTTAGCTAGCTTGGAGGAAAATGAGCATGAAACAATGAAATGTAAAAATACTCGAGGAAAGCGGAAGAATTTGATCCCACATTTATAAAGTGAATTATTTTTGTGACTCTGTTCTTTCTATATATGATGTAATAATCTAAGTGTTTTTTTTTTTTTGGAAAAAGCAGGGTTCAAAACCCGTGTTTTCATTTTTTCTTAATAACACCATCAAAATACAAAGTCAGTGAACTGAAATAGAAATTAATCATACCCCATAATCATAGCATAAAATATTAAAATCCCCCTCAAACCCATACAAATTACGTAATCATCCTTGTGTAAGTTTATTTTATTTCTATAACATGTTTATACGTACATATATAATTAAATTGCTCAGACAATTTAATGATTACTTTTGAAATAGGAAAATTTCGTATCAAAAAATATAATAGACGAATCTGCTCTGACACATCGCATATAAATACTGATTTGAAATAAATATTATTATAATTGGATTCACATTTATTTATAAATACATTAGGTGAGCTAAATCAATGCTGATAATGAAATGTACTATTTTTTCGCCACTGCGTTGCCCTATTGACTCCGGCATTGTATGTTGGCGACTTCACCAAAATTTCTAGCACATCAAAATCACCATCTATGACTTGGAAATTACCAGAGATATTAGTTTCAAGTTTCAACAATTTCTAGCACATCAAAATCACCATCTATGACCTGAATCCGACCCAATCCGACTAGATCTGATACAACCTGTAAGCATAATATAAATTTTTTAGTTGTTATGGAAATGTAAAATAGTTTTTAATATATTTTTTAAGTTGTTATGGAGATGTAAATATGCATCATAAATTGAAATTATTTGTGTGAACATGAGTTATTATTTTCGTGAATATGGGTTATTATTTTCGTGAATGATTATTTTTTGGAGTTTCCAGTGGTTCATGAATGATTGATTAGAGGATTATTTCTGTGAAAACATTTACGTGACTAAGTTCAGAGAAATGTTCATTTTTGTGATGCTCAACGGAAAAAGCCGTATTTAAGTCGAAAGTAGTTGTGTGAAAGTTTTTATGTAGCAATTCTACGAAAATGACTTATTTTATGTGCTTATGTTCACCAAAAAGCACTTTTTTCACGATAATATCAACAATTCTAATAATGTGTACGTACATGTACTAATGTTTTTAGGACATCCTACACCCACATGCTTTGAATTAAATTTTACAGCATCAACTCATTCTGTTTAATTGATAAGCAATTTTTGGCGACCATATTCTCTATTTATTATATTATTCACATCAATATTTCGCACTCAAACTAGGTATATGTAATTATGTTTACATAAATCACAAAAAAACAAAGAAGTTATGGAGTCAATTATAAGTTAG
Organism: Eleocharis quinqueflora; assembly: GCA_964058865.1. Classification (NCBI taxonomy): domain Eukaryota; kingdom Viridiplantae; phylum Streptophyta; class Magnoliopsida; order Poales; family Cyperaceae; genus Eleocharis; species Eleocharis quinqueflora. Next base: position 340,859 of record CAXKVX010000631.1, on the reverse strand, counting down.
TTGTCGTTACGCACGGTGCAGTTACGTAATGATCAATTTTCCTATTAATTGAATTTCTTGATCGATTAGAACCATAGAATACGATAAAGAAGTACAAAGAAGTTATGTAGTCAATTATATGTTAGTTGTCGTTAATTAAGTACGGTGCAATTATATACGTAATGATCAATTTTCCTATTAAATGAATTTCGTGATCGATTAGAACCTTATAATACGATTAAGAAGTCAGATCAGAAGCGAGAACAAAATGTATAATACTTACAACAAGCTAATTAACTACCGAGCCTCCATATATTATTATTATTATTATTATTTTCTCTCCAGTGCCTGGCGGGTAGTGTAGTGCTAAAACCCAAACGGGTCCCGCCCGCTCCGTCCCGCCCGCGCCTTTTACCCGCCCAACCCGTCCGTTGACCAAACCCGTTGAATCCGGACGGGTCGCGGGTGCGGGTCAAAGGGCGGGTTTGGGTGGCGCCCTTGAAAAATCGCCCGTTTAAACCCGCCCGTTCTAAACCCGTGTCAGAACCCGTCCCGCCCGACCCGTCTACCCGACCCGCCCGCCCGTCTACCGGACCCGCCTGTTTGACCCGTCCCGCCCGCCCGTTTGACCCACCAACGGTTAAAATTCGAATTTTTTTTAATTTTATTCACTTTTTTTTATATTCGGATTTAAAAAAACTTATATGTCTTTGAATTATTTTGGATTTACGAGTTTGAAAAAACAAATTTTTTTTATAAAAAAAATTAAATTCATTTGTAATTTTTCAAATATGATTTTTTTTAGATTTTTTGTGAATTTTTTAAGATTTTTTTGGAGTTATTTCAATTTTTGGAGTTTTTTGGAGTTTTTTGGAGTTATTTAAAAAAAAACTCGTACCCGCCCGTCCCGCCCGCCCGCCCGCCCGACCCGTTTGACCCGACGGGTCTAAAGGCGGGTTTGGGTCACTCTTCCCAAACCCACCCGTCCCAACCCGCCCGTCGTAACCCGTCCAACCCGTCGACCCGTCACCCGTCTCACCCGCCCCCCGTCCGACCCGTTTCCCAAACCCGCCCGCCCGCCCCGTTAGCACTACACTACTGGCGGGTATGTATATATTGATCTTAGCCTAATTGGGTACTGCAACAAAATATTTAAAAGAGCTTATTTAAATTATTTGACAAAGGTGAATGAATAAGAAATTAATTTCGTTATATGTAAGATAGGATATTCAGACAACAAACTAAATACAAGTATCAGATGTTATCAAAGCGGAAGTCTTGAACAGAACCGACTTGTTTTCTTCATATAGGTTTTTTTGAATGAGTCCAGCGCTTCTTCGTATCGTCAGTAGAACTCAATCACAATTCTTGACAGGATGAACTGAGAACAATATTGTTCACTAGTTCAAATACTAAACTTCACAAATGTGTTATCAGGGTAATCACTCTGTGATATTTACTTAGATTTTTTTTATCTCAGAACCCCTTTTCTCCAATTTGATAACATGCATACAGCCTCAATCCTCTAAACAGTGTATATCCTTTATTTGATGATAAAGGAAACCATTCATCAGCATTTGTACCATTGGTGCCCTTACAGAACAAATCTGTATATTTGACATTTGTACAGAACACATCTCCACAATTGGTGCCTCTACAGAACATATATGTACATTTGCACCTTTGCAGAATATATATGCACTGTATATTTACACTATGTACACATTCAATAAATTGGATTAACATATGTGTCAAACCGGACTTTATAGGTCTTTCTGAGACCAAATCAGGTTTTACCAGCCTTTCTAGTACGAAACCAACCTTTCTGAGATTAAACCAGCCTTTCTGGGACCAAATTAGCCTTTTTGAGACAAATCAGCCTTTCTGGAACCAAACCAGTCTTTCTGGGACTAAACCAGGCTTTACAGGCCGTTCTGGGTCTAATCTGGGCTTTACAGGCCCTTACGAGACTATCTGGACTTTACAGGCCGTTATAGGACTAAATCGGGATTTTCTGGCCGGTACTTAACCTCACACTGGGCGGTATCAAGCCTTACCGATCGGTGCAACCCCTACAGGCTGGTGCCAAGCCATACCGACTGGTGCCAGGCCTCTACAGGCCAGTGTCGGGCCTTGGCAAGCCTTCCCAGCCTTACCACCGGGCGGTGTGACCCTCTGCAGGCCGGTGCCAACACTCCCACTCTAAACTAGAAACCTGAGGGCCAGCGCAGAGTTAGCTCTTATTAAAAAAAATAAGAATAGAAATAGTATGTCTCATACCCCGGATCATATTAATTACATTCAATTAGATATTTCATGATCTCTTTAGGACAATATCTAATCTCTTTCAATTTACAAATATTCCAATCTATATCTCGAATGATATGATTGATTGTGCGCACATAATAACTTTATAAATACATGTAAATTCATAATGTAATAAAAAAATATCTTCCTAATGTGCTCAAAATATTCAAAAATAAAAATTAATTGATTTCCTATCAATGCCTCGGTAGACCGAATCTATCATGATCATAGGAAACACACTAAAGTAGCATCATTAATATTTGTTTTTAATGATTTAGTCAATAGTAGCAAGGGTATGTAATTATGGATCCCAAATAATGTGAAGGCCGAGATCTTTATTTATTAAAACTTAACTCATTTCCCATATGTCGCTTAAGCACATATAGTATGAGATGCATTCAACATTGTATAAACTGTCTGACAGTCGCATGTCTTTATTTATCAAAACAACGTTCGAGTCTCAATCAATTACATTCTGTATATCTATGGTGTAGACTATACTCAATATAATGGATCTTGAAAATAACATTAATCTTCAGCTCGGTTTGAAATAGACTTCATAAATTGCAGGGATCAATTCATGACGACTTCTTACTTGCTGTCTCATCTCAATAACTAGTTAGAGGTGACATTGTATCACATTGGTCACAATCTGGTCTTATTTTTGCATATCACAGATATCAGAAATGATTGCTCATGTGAGAGAGTCAATCTCAGCCTACCGACATGCTACCATTATGCTAACAAAATAAATAATAAATTTGCATTATTCAAGCAAACTTTATTCATAATTAAACATGTTTAGATACATATACACAAAATATATTTCAGAAATGATCTATATCCTATGAACTCCTAACATCTTAACATGTGCCTGAAACAGATCCCTTGAAATAGCTTTTGTAAGCGGATCAGCGAGCATTTTTGTTGTAAGAATATATTGTAAAATCACTTCCTTCTTTGCTACCATGTCTCTTACAAAATGATACCGCATTTCAATATGTTTGGACTTTCTATGATACTTGGGATCTTTAGAGTATGCTATTGTGGCCATACTATCATAATGAATAGTAATGGGTTTTTCTAGAATCATTTTGATCCCTAAGTGTCCCAGGAAACATTTCAACTAAACTTCCTCGTTAACAACGGCTGAACATGCAATATATTCTGCTTCCATTGTGGATAATACAATGCATGATTGTTTTTAGCTACTCCATGTAACAACTCTGTTACACAACAGGAAAGCATAACCTGATGTAGATTTTCGCTGATTAACATCACCACCCCAATCAACATCACCATATCTGAGTAAATTGAAATCTTTGTCTTGGAAGCATGACACGTAATCTGTCATGCCTTTCAAATATTTCAGTATCCCCTTCACTACTTTCCAATGCTCCTCATTAGGATCAGATTTGAAACGTCTCACTAGACTTATTGCATAACATATGTTCGACCTTGTACACATCATTGCATACATCAAACTTCCCACAACATTTGAATATGGAACACGAGCCATTTTCTCCCTCTCGACTGTAGTTTTGGGACACATATTTGTGCTCAGACTAGTATTTCTTTCAACATGTGTAGTTACTGGTTTACATGCTGACATGTTAAATCTTTCAAGAACCTTCTGTATATAAGTTTCTTGTGAAGACCTAGAAACATTTTTGAACAGTCTCTTGAAATGTTAACACCTAAAATATAACTTGCTTCACCCATATCTTTCATGTCGAATATAGCAGAGAGCCATTGTTTCGTTGATTCAATCAACATTTTATCATTTGCTACTAATAATATATCATCCACGTAAAGAGTTAAAACTATAATATTATTCTTGGACCTTTTTATGTATACACAATGGTCTTCCTCAATCATCTGAAAACTAGTAGATATTATGGCTTGATGAAATCTGAGATACCATTATCATGATGCTAGTTTAAGACCATATATGGATCGACGAAGTTTGCACACTTTGTGCTCATTCCCTTTAATCACAAACCCAGTGGGTTGTACCATATATATATCTTCATCTAATTCTCCATTTAGAAAGGTTGTTTTCACGTCCATTTGAAATAATTCTAAGTCCATGGATGCTATTATTGCTAAAATGATACGAACAGATGAAAATCTCACTACTGGTGAGAAAGTTTCATCATAATCTACTCCCTTATTTGAGTGAAACATATTGCAACCAAGCAAGCTTTATATTGGTCAATTGAACCATCATCCTTGCATTTGATTTTTAGAATCCATTTATTCCCAACTGCCTTACGCCCTGGTGGTAAATCAACCAGATCCCAAACATGATTCTTATACATTGAATCCATTTCTTCTTGCATAGCTTTAGACCATTATGTTGCTTCAGAACCAGACATAGCTTAAGCAACTATTTTTGGTTCTTGTATTCCTTCATTGTAGTAAAAAAAACTTCAACAATTTCAATTCCAAATCGACGTTTAGGAATTGGATTTCTTGGACTACGACGAGGTTCGTCATTCACAATAATCAAATTAGATTGAATCTCAGATGAAAAATGTTCATTAAAATCAGTACTATCTTGTCGATCTTCTACAGTATCCGATGTGCTCCAATATCGGTCTGCTATAGTACCTAGCATTGTAGATCGATCTTGTTTGTCAATCACTTCATCCAATTTGCTGATTTTGAGTTTGATTAATGTCATTTAGTTCAAAGAACTCCATATTTGACGAAATCTCCTTCTTTTCAGGAAATTCATTCTTGAGAAATGTTACATCCCTTGTCTCCATTTTTGTAACTGTTCCTATTGGATCATCTCCAATAAATACAAAACCCTTTGATTCCTCAGAATAACATATAAAAAACATTTCTACCTCGTTGACCAAGTTTTCCGTATTTATGAAACTTGTCCAGAACATAAGCAAGTGACCCCCATGGACGTAGATGATCAATACTTGGTTTTGTACCTGTCCACAACTCATTTGGAGTTCCTGTAACAGACTTAAAAGGTACACGATTCAGTATATAGGTTGTAGTCAGCAAAGCATCTCCCCAAAATGAAATTGGAAGATTTGCCTGCACCATCATGGAATAGAGCACTTCTAGTAATGTCTTGTTCCTCCTTTCAGTAACTATGTTTTGTTGAGGAGTTTTTGGAATAGTTAGCTGTCTAAGTATTCTTTTTACATCACAAGAACTCTTAAACTCATCAGAAAGGTATTCCCTACCTCTGTCAGTTCTAAGAGTCTTTACAATAACATTTAATTGATTTTCTGCCATAGTTATGAAGCTTTTAAAACAATTAAAAGCATCAGATTTATGGGCTATTAGAAAAACATGATCATATCGAGTATAGTCATCTATAAAGGTGATGAAATATGCTGCTCCATGTCTAGCTTTCACATTCATAGGACCACATATATCAGAATGAATTAATTGCGCACGAACAGACTTGCCAAAGGGCTTTCGCACAACTTTACCGACTAGACAATGCTCACATGTTGGCAGATTTAATTTACTCACACGTCTTAAAGGACCTTATTTGGCTAATATGTTCATTCTTTCTATACCAATATGACATAATCTAGCATGCCACTTAACAGAATCAGAATAAGAATCCTTGACAGGATGAATTGAGAACAATACTATTCACAATTCAAATACTAAACTCCACGACTGTGTTATCAGGATAATCACTCTGTGATATTTACTTAGAAATTTTTTTATCTCATAACCCCTTTTCTCCAATCTGATAACATGCATGTATATACATCCTCTAAACAGTGTATATCATTTATCTGATGATAAAGACAACCATTCATCATCATCTATACCCTTGGTGCCCTTACATAACACATATGTATATTTGGCATCTGTACAAAACACACATGCACAATTGGTGCCTCTACAGAACATATATGTACATTTGCACCTGTGCAGAATATATATGCGTTGTATATGTACACTGTGTACACATTCAATGAATTGGATTAACATATGTGTCAAACCGGGTTTTACATGTCTTTCCGAGACCAAATCAGGCTTTACCAGCCTTTCTGGTACCAAACGAGCCTTTCTGAGACTAAACCAATCTTTATAGGACCATACCAGCCTTTCTATGACTAAATCAGGCTTTACAGGCTGTTTTGGGTCTAATCTGGGCATTACAGGTCGTTACGGGACTATTCTGGTCTTTACAGGCCGTCACGAGACTAAATCGTGCTTTTATGGCCAGTACCTAGCCTCACACCGGGCGGTACCAAGCCTTACCGGTCGGTGCCAGTCCCTACAGGCCGGTGCCAAGCCATACTGACCGGTGCCGAGCCTTGCCAAGCCTTCCTAGCATTTCCACCGAGCGATGTGACCCTCTGCAGGCATGTGCCAACCCACAACGGGCGGTGCCAACCCTCCCACCGGCCGGTGTGCCCCTCTGCGGGCCGGTGCCAGCCCCCCACCGGCCGGTGGCAGCCAAATTTTTTTTTCAAACCCCTACACGTTAGATAACATATTAGATTATTCAATCAATAATATAATTGCCTCCAAGTGCCCTTAAGATCAAGTTTCTTTAATATTTCATATTTTCTATTACTTTTTACTTGTAAATTATTGAAAATTTTATCCTGTTTAGCATGCAGTAGGAGTAAAATGATTCCTCGTTATCGAAAAGTACCAAATTCGTTGTTCTTATGAAATCGCCTTCATGCCTAACTTATATAACTATGCACTTGTGCAAATATCTTGATGATTCTTTGGCTTAGATCGAAACTATGCACTAATGCAGATAGGGTTGCTAATGGATGGATTTCAGTCCATTTCCAGCTTAGCTCGCTAATGAAGAGTTGAAGTTCATGATCAAATTAAGCTCATAATTATCTACTAATATTCAGTTAATGTCCAGTTCATCTTATAACCGAATAATATTCACTATTTGTCCATAAGCTAACCATATGAAAATGATTCTGAACAACACAGTGCATTGTTCTCTTTAAATGAAAGCTCTCTCATCACTGTATTGAATAACTTAGGTTTCTTTGTGCGAATAACTTAGTTCTCTCTCTGTAAAACAAAGAATTAGAACTTGGTTGATCTATTGGGATGTTTGAACATATTTTCATTTAATCCATACTGAGCTCGCAATTAGTCCATAACTTATCCATAATTTGTTCATGATTGTCCACAATTAGTCCAGTTCAGTTTTTTTAATTGGAATTGGACTGAACTTTAACCAAGATCAAGAAATAGTTCATTTCATAAATGTTCAATAGTCTTCAGTCCATTTTGTCCATGAACCACCTTGTTCATTAACAGCCTTATATGCAGATATCTCCACTCCAATTAACTACCAAAATAACCCCTACACAAACCATATCAGTACCTAATAGTAATAGGATTGTTATCAATGCTCCCGCAGTATGATGCAGGGCAGAATCGAGATATGTGAAAAGCACATTCCTAAATGTTTTTCAATGTCAATGTCATTATATAACTAACCAATAAATGTAATATTTGGTCATATATCACTTCAATGTTTTTCTTTATTTTTTTTATTTTCAGAATGAATTTATCTGAATATTTGGTCCCCACCAGCTTCAAAGTATGTTTGTTTTTCAAAGCATACATAGTTCTACGATCAACCCTCTTTATATATATGACATACGTTATAATGTACATAATTCTATGGCCAACCACCTTTATATGACACTGGAATTGAAATTTGAGCTTCGTTCAAACTAATTAAAACTGATAATATATGTATAAAATTTTATAAATTATTTTTATATTATTTTATATAAATTAAAATTTAAGAATTATTTTATAAAAAAATATATGAGTTGTATACATGTAATATAAAAATATACACATAATATGATTTATAGTATATGATGTGAAAATAAATAATATAATTTACATAAATATTTTACAATATTAAATTTAAGAGGGGAGATATAATGCCTCCACTTATGTGTGTCCTCATTGTGCATTCAAAATCCACATCATTCATCATGCACATCTTTTATGCAACAAAATCTAGATCATCTATTGATTTTATTGAATGGTGCAAATTTAGAGACACCATGAAGGCACACAAAAATGGAGGTATTATATTCCTCCTATAAATTTAATGTGATATAGGAAAATACATACATTATGAAATATTTTATATGTAGGTAGTATGAAAATATACGCATAGTATTATTTATAGTATATGATGTATTTATATGTGTATATATAATATGAAATATTTTATTCGTATATAGTATGAAAATATATACATCTTGATATCTATATCTTCAATTGAGTGACTTTTGATATTCATACAATTAATAAAAAAGCATAATTAATAATGCATTAAATATAATAATAAAAATACACAATTAATACGAATTGAACAATACGACAAATAATATGTAATAATTATGTTTTCAATTGCAAAAATCACATAAAATCGCTCTCTATACAAAATATACAAAATAACTCGCTACATTTAATCTCTACTGAAAAATCAACGACCAAGATTAAAAATATTTTTTGATCAATGGTCAAACTTCAATTCAGCTGTGTCTACTTTTTGGAAAGAGGACACGGACGATGATTAATACTATTTTAGATTACGTGTTTGAAAAATTTAGTACACACAATGAAAATGCATTCTAAAAAATAATGATGTGGCCACAATTAATAAAGTGAAATAATACTGAAAGAAAATATTGAAATATCACTACAACAAAAAGGATATTTAGCAACCCTCATAAAGCAAAGGTCAAAGGAAATTTTGTAAAACACCATTGACATAAGTAGAAAAAAAATATTTGAAAATAAGGCAACGATTATTTTGAATAACTATTGCTATAGGGATGGATTAGGCAACGATTATTTAGAAACAATTATTGCTTTATCTTTTCATTTTTTATTTATCAAAATATCTACAACAACGATTATTTTTTTAATAATTATTGTCTTGCCCCATTTTCCTTCCCCTTCACTTCCTTCTTCCTCTTCCTACTACCTCTTCTCCCTGGTCGAATCCACCACCTCCTTCCTTTACTATCTCTCTCCCTCCTAGTTGAATCCACCACTGCATGGCCGCCTCTTCCTCCTTCATCTTCTCTCTCGGTACCTGCACCTCTTGTATTTTTCTCCTCTCGGTGTTTTCAAACCGTTAGGTTATTCTCCTCCTTCCGCTTCTTTAAGGTGATTTTTTTTATTTTTGTAGTGAATTATTTTTTCTGTTATGAATAAATTGCTGTTGGATTTAGGATTTAGAATGATTGTTACATGAATAGTTATTTTTCTGTCATGAATAAAATATTTTAACTATTATGAATAATATTTTTCTTTTTAAGGTAATCTGATCTGTAAGGGTTTAGTGTTTAAGGTTTAGAATGATTATTGCTTGATATGATCTGGTAGGGTTTAGAGTTTAGAATGATTATTGCTTGATTTGTTATGGTCTGATATGATTTGATCTGATCTAATCCAAAAGGCCTTGTGGTATGTTCTTTGTTACTTTTATTATTTAAATGTGTAAAGAAAAGTATTAGAACGTGAGTGCAATGCTATTAGGTTTTAAATAATTTAAGATCATTTATCTTTTGGTAGGAGAAATATGAAGATGCAATATGCAAGAGGAGTGGAGCTAAAAGTGAAGGGAGTGGCCAACACTTGGGACATGGAAATAATCGACTCCGCCATATCATCTGTGTCCTCCACCAATGTCGTGTTTGTCTCCTCTTGTCGTGTCGGTAAAATCTAAACCCTAACTTGAACTAAGTAATTAGATTGTCGTGATCTGTTTTCTTTAGATTTTAATTTCAAACTAAATAGAAATAAATAAGTAACAAAATAATTACATAGAATTGCTCGTAAGGTGTTTGTAAAGTTTTTTAGACAAATCGTGCATTCCTCTCTAGAGTTGATTTTATTTACACTCATTTTCTGATGAGCTAGAGATAAAACACCAATGACACGTATGCTTTCTATGTACTTTAAAGGGTCCTTAAACAACAAAACACACAAGAAAATAAATTAGTACAATACTTGATGTAGGTGAAGTATGTTGAAAATCCAACAATAAAAATTAATAAGTCTTGTTTCACCTAAAGAGCTATTGTATTTCACCCTAAAGAACAACTAATTAACCTAATTTTCACTTAGATAGTAGATTCATCCTCATAGGTAGAGATTTTTGTTCCTTTAAGGCCTTTATATAGTTCATATTTACTTCGATACCAGATCGTATTGTCGGATTTTTCACCATGCTTCACCTACGTTAAGTATTGTACTAACTTGTTTGTATTTGTGTGAGTTTTGTCGTTTAAGGACCCTTTAAAGTACATGAAAAACATACGGTCACTGGTGTTTTCTCTCTCGCTGATAAAAAAGTGAGTGAAAATGAAACCAACTCAGATAAGAATGCACAAGTTATCTAGAAAGCTTCACAAACACCTTGCTAGCAAATCCATGGAATTATCTTGTTACATATTTATGTGTTTTTTCTAGGTACTTCTCCGCCAGATCCATGTCCACCACTAATCACGTGTTTTTCTCCTCTCGCCGATGAGCATTATCATGTTTGTCTCTTCTCGTTGTGTTGTCTGTCATCTCTTCTTATTGGAGGCAAATTTTTATTTATTTTGTTAGTTTCTACAATAGTCTAATAGTTAGAAAAATACTTGTGTTGTTTGATAGTTAGAGGGTTTACAAGTTTGATAGTTGGAAGTAATTGAGAATAATTTATAAACATAAGATAAGCTTCAGTTGTCGGTTCTTCATCTAAATCCCACAATATGCGAAATGGTGAGATAATAGAAGATAAGTATAAAACACTTTCTTATATCACCCAAATAAGAGTACCAATTATCATACGTACATAACTTTAAAGTATTTTACTATTATAATATAGCATGACATGGTGAATCAAAATTATTTTACAACACTTTTGTAGGTGAAAACCCAACCATAGAATGATTGATTACACCTATCAGAGCACTTGATAAAAGTCAAGTGTTTCAACTTAAATAGAGATATCAGTTTCTCACCTAAAAGAAGAGTATGTTATTTAATTTCTTTGACATTTTACTGTGCATTGTGTTATTTACAAGGGACCACAAGATGAAAAGATGCAATTGATCGAGTCAGACTTAGTAGTTCTGCGATTGTGTCTTTTTTGCTATGTTCATCTTTGAAACCTTGAGAACCTTAGCTTTAGAACTCGTTAGAGATAAGTATGAGGTTATATAAGATACGTGTAGAGGTAAATAAGCAACAAACTCCACAAGTGTGTCTTCTCGAGCAACCTTAGCTTTTTGTACAAACTAGTGATAAGTTCTTAGGATTTAGAAATTAGAAGACAAATTCTTACGATTCAGGGTTTAGGATTCATCTTTTTTATTGTGATCAGACTGTAATTTGTGACATATTTATAATATATAATGTTTTATTTTGTTATCTATGTTTTATTGTGCTACTTATTTTATCTGTGATAATTTTACAAATGGTATATTGGCTAGCAAAATTTGGAGCTAGTCATTTATAAAATATTTTTTAGTAAAATAGTCACCTAAGACAACGGTTATTTACTAATAACCATTGTCTTATCCCACCTAAAACAACGGTTAATAGTAAATAATTATTACATGAGCTGAATATTAAATTTTTATTTTCTCTACTACAAACACATTTGCTAAATGTTCTTCACACGACTCAACAACTCCTTAGACACAACGATTGCACAACTATTGACCAAGATGTTTTTAACCATTAGTATATTCCTTTTCTGTGGTAGTGTATGATGAAATAAATATTGATCCGATTAAAGATTACCATATTTGTATGGTAGTTTTAAATATAGAATTGTATGTTATGACAGGTAGTAATATGTAGCTTGCTGTTTTAGTTGTTGGTTAGGATGATATTTTGTATGCTTTGGTTCTGTATCAAAAAATTTAACCTTGTATTTAGCTTTCTTAATGGAGGCCGGTCTTATTTTATCTTGGAGTTACTGTTATACCAGAAAAATTTTATTATATCCTACAATATAAGCATGCCTATGAGTTTTAACGTTATCAATCATCAATATGATGAAGATTATTTTTAATTGTTTAATTATCTGCACTTCTTTTCTCCTTTGGATAATGATTTTGAGCATTAATTCTTTCTACAAAAACATGTGTCCAAAGAACAAAATAAAGGAAACAAAAAATAGAGAAAAAACAGAGCGTAGTTTTAACAACACAATAAGCGTAAAAGACAGAAATACCAAGTCTGTTTTTTAGAAAAAGAAACGAAAGAAGATATATATACTGCTACAATTTATATATTTTCCCTCGTATTTTTGGGCAAACACAAAGAAAAGAGGGTTTAATGGGCTAAATTGAACCTTTCATCTTAACCCTCTTAGAGTATAAAAACAAAAGAATTTTGGATCCCCATGCAACAAAAAATTACTATAATGGAGACAAGTCCATGATTCCTCCAGCTTCACAATAGACCTTTAACCAAAATTCGTTGTCATCCTCGATTGAATAGTGATCTCCAAAAGTGTACTCAGAAGCATCTAATTCAGTTACAAATGTTTGATCACTTGAACATGCGGAATTGTCAGTCGAAAACACCTCAGTCCAAAAGCTCTCATCCATTTGTGGTAGGAGTACATCTTCTGGTAAAAAATTCTCTTCCTTGTCACTGCTGCATGACTGATCAGTCGATAAGGAAGATATACCGCTGATAGACTCGGCCTGTGGCGTGTTTGGGTTCGACTTGAAATTTTCTTCGGCCTTTTGTTTAGTCTGTTTACTCCTTGGTTTTGATACTGAGGATACTGACGCATGGTTCGGTGACAACTTCTTCTTCAAGTATGTATGCCAGATGTTCTTTATCTCGTTATCGGTTCTTCCTGGCAATTGTGCTGCTATTGTTGACCATCTGTACAAATTTTTAACAAAATCCTTAAGACATTGCTGTTTATTATTGAATAAGCAAAGGCCATTACATTTTATTTGTGAGCATCATACTAGATGTTCTTAATCATACTGTTGGAGATGATACCATGCTGGTTGCAGCCTTGCAGGCCAAATTGACCGACAAAACAAAATGGGTGCGCTTTTTTTGAGTTTTCTTTTATTTTCTTCTGTAATAAATAAAGGTGGTCCCTAATTAAGAGAGCTATCATAGTTGCCACTATTAAGGCATCGATAGAGAATGCCATATGATTGTTAGATTTCATTATTAAACGGTTGGCTCAAGCAACATCAGGTTTTTATCACTGGGGACCTATGTACTACAAAGTTAAAAGTTCTGTTTCTTTTGAACACATGCATGCAGTCCATTAAATTTTAGAATAGATATTAGATTCATAACAATACTCTATATAATATATATACAATACAAATTAGCAACACCACTACTGTCGGGTCTAAAGAAACAACATGATTGCACTTTCCCATTATTTTTTAATATTCCATGGATTCATCAATACTAATGTATTCATATTTCATACAATTGGAAATTTAAAATAATTAACATAATTTTCGTTTATTCATTTGTTATATGTAGTTAGTTTCATAATTCATTGTAGTACTGTCAATAATTAAACTTCTAAACAGAAGTTGAATATGTATACCAGTTGAATTTGCTTCTTGAAATATTTTAGTATGTTTTGAAGCTTTTCAATTCATTGTTAAGTTTCTGGTTGAATCTACTTAATTTGATATATATGTATACCTATTGCCAAGTGATTGATGCAAGCTTATGATTAACTCCTCTTCTTCCTTTGTGAAATTCCCACGCCTAATATCTGGCCGCAGGTAATTAATCCAACGGAGCCGGCAGCTCTTCCCGCACCTCAATAAACCTAAACAATAAGCCATGAAACAAAGCAACTAATTAAGGGCATAACATGTTGCACGTTAACTAAATAGAAATAAATATACCCAAATAACTTTCAATTTGATAAATTTGTTAGTAAGCTATTTCGTTTGTCCCCTTTTGTTAACCATATTTTATCAAATTTTACAATGAAATACTATTTGCTTGGTAGTTGGTACTTGGTACCAAATAAATAAATAGTTTGATTGAGTTGTATATTAATTAATCAGAGATTTCATATTGGTTTGCAGAAAATAATATGCTTTTGGTACTTAGAAGAAATAATAATTAAAGACGGAACTTAAACTGAGAGAACTGAAAAACATTGACAAAGGAAAATAAAAAATCAAAACCAGAGTAATTGGATTAACAAGTACCAGCAAGCTTGGGAAGCTGTCTCCAATTGCCATGGCCATGGTTCTCTATGAAAGAAACTAAGATTTGATCCTCCTCTGTGCTCCATGGTCCCTTCTTCAATCCTACCTTCTCACAGCAAGGAGCTCTTCCCATGTCTCCTTTTTATCAAATGGATTTTGTACTTGGAGCTATTAGACACTGAGGTTAATTGGAGCTTGAAGAGAAGTGTACAATGTTCAACTATAGCGAAGCTTAGTTCGTTTAGGTACTTATATATGGTTGGAGGGGTAATAATAGGGGTGCTCCCTATTGATATGGTAAACGTGTGGTAAATGAAATGAAATGAAATGAAATGGTCTGGCATAATTTCCTCGAAGGAACTAGTGTAGTGCTAACGGGGCGGGCGGGCGGGTTTGGGAAACGGGTCGGACGGGAGGCGGATGAGACGGGTGACGGGTCGACGGGTTGGACGGGTTACGACGGGCGGGTTGGGACGGGTGGGTTTGGGAAGAGTGACCCAAACCCGCCCTTATATCCGTCGGGTCAAACGGGTCGACGGGTCGGGTAAACGGGTCGGGCGGGTCGGGCGGGTCGGGTTCTGACACGGGTTTAGAACGGGCGGGTTTAAACAGGCGATTTTTCAAGAGCGCGACCCAAACCCGCCCTTTGACCCGCACCCGCGACCCGTCCGGATTACAACGGGTTTGGTCAACGGACGGGTTGGGCGGATAAAAGACACGGACGGAACGGGGCGGGCGGGACCCGTTTGGGTTTTAACACTGCACTAAAGGGAACCTTGTAGCAACTTGCAACTAAGCGTTGATTCAAACTTCTTGTTATTCTATGTGTAAAATTAAAAATATACTATGCTTCCTACAATATTTTCACTTTCACCCCTAACATCTATGACAAATGGATTTTGAACAAAGTTTTGTGGGGCCCAATGAACAGTAGTAATAGTCATAGCTAGTGGATTGATTTGGTCCCGAAGGACCTTAGTCCCTATAGATATGTTATCTTATTTGTTTTGATACAATGATATGTTGGACACACAAACTACAGCTATAATTGGCACAAGCTCTCACAATAATTATTGCACAAGTTGAGAATTGCGTATGCTTACTAGTTCAAAAGTACTTCATAGAATATATACACATGATCGTGATTATAGTAAGTGCATCTCTACCTTTTTCTAAAAGAAATAATCCCTCGCTACAGGAACATTCAATATATTCACTTTTTTTTAGTATCAACAACAAAATTTCATATTTTGAAATTATGATTTAAACATATTACATCAGAATAACTGATGCATATATAGCTTTGTATATGTTCAGATGCAAATAAATATATATAATATTTTTTACATTGCATATATATGAACCAATAGAGAAATTATAAAATGGTGATGCACATCAGAAATGCAGATGCAAATATATATAATATTTTTTATATTGCAGCACATCGGGTTGCAGATGCAAATAAATATAATATGCACATCCGTTTGGCAGATGCAAATAAATATAATGATAACATCAGTTTTGCAGATACAAATAAATATAACAATCATATGGCATTATGTAATAAGAAAGAAATTTGTTGAATTAAAAAGAAAGTGTAATTATGGAGTATATTTGGACACCATATAGGTGGACATGTAAAGTGCATGTACACTGCTTTAAGAAGTGAATTCTATCCGAGTTATTTGAGCCCTTGATCATGGGTGCCTTGTATGGATTCGAAACACACAACAATGCTACAAGAGGTATTTTGGTATTGTTGGATAGGTAATTTTTCACATATATTATATTATCTATAGTACTAGGGACTGTCCTACAACAAGGTTCTAATTTTATTTCAGTGGTTTATTTTGTTATTTTGTGTGTATACGGCAAATTAACAACGATCCAACAAGAAATGTTCAAGTTTGTCACTTTCATGTTCTCCTCTTCTTAATGTGATTCTGTTTTCAAATTGGATTATTATTATTTTTGGTGAAACATGTAGTTATATTATTGTAGTTGTAAAAGCAACCAATGAGTGTTTGGCAACAAAAATGAAATAGCACTAAAAATGCTATTATTTTATCATCTCTTATCCTTGGTTGTTATGTAATTTACTTAAAATAGTAGTATTGGTGTTATTAATAGTTTATTATAGTACAATTCAAGGTGAATTGAAGTTTAATTGCTGCTTTTTGAATAACGCAGGTTGAAAATGTCAAGGGATCATAGTTGGATGTATCAGAGACATCTTGCTGACAAAAACCTTAATCTCGAATTTTTTTATTGGAGTAGTCGTTTTGTTGAAGAAGTCTTTAAGCGTCCTCCAAGTATAATTAGACGAGATAATAGAGACTTGATATGATGCCCTTGTCAAGTTTGTGATAATACAAAATTCCTAGCAGGTGATGAAGTTAGAAATCATTTGTTCGTAAAGGGTTTACTCTTTTCTACGAATGTTCGCAGTACCATGGTGAGAATATCGGCGACTCAAATAGGTTGTTAGTCAATGAAGAAGAGGGGGAGATGAACATGATGAATGAGATGGTGTTAGATGTTGTCGTGCTAGACTTCAATTGGGAATCACCAGAGGAAGTCCATAATGCCACCGTCAAATATTTTTACGAAATGCTTGAAGCAGCAAATATGCATTTATGAGAGTTGGAAACTATTGGGAGCAATGCGAAGAGTAAAGAATTGTTGTTGTCGATTATGTCTGAATTGTTGAATTTGAAGTCAGACTACCAATTTCCCAGAGTTTGCTTCAATCGGATGATATCTATTTTCAAGAATGCACTCCCCGAGAAGAACATATTATCTCCAAATTTCCATGCGTTCAAGAAGCTACTAATTATTCTTGGTTTGCAGTGTTAAAAATGATGCTTGTCCGAATGATTGCATGTTGTGTTATAAGGATAACTTGTTGAAAGAAAAACATGAAATTTGTGGTGAGTCTCGATACAAGAGCGATGTGAGAAAGAAAAAGTGCAAACCACGGCACGAATTTTTTTTAGTTATCTTCATATAACACCAATGCTACAAAGACTATATGTCTCCTGCTACTGCAGAGCAAATGATGTGGCATATGCATGATGTTTGTGAAAAGACAGGAGTCATGGTACATCCAACTGATGGAGAAGCATGAAAGTCCTTTGATAGAACTTACCCTGAATTTGCAAATGAGATGCGAAATGTTCGACTTGGATTGACAATTGATGGTTTCACTCCCTTTAGCTTCAGTGTTGCATGTTATTCATGCTGACATGTTTTCGTTGTTTCGTACAATCTCCCACCAGAAATAGTGATGAAAAGTGAAAACACATTCCTAACTCTTGTTATTACATGTTCGAGAAGTTCAGGTAGAGACATAGAAATATTTGATTGTTTTCGTAAACAAAAATTTTGAATGAAAGTAGCACTTTTTTAGACAATTAGTGATTTTCCAGCGTATGAAATGTTATTTGTATGATGTACGCATGGAAGATTAGCTTGTCCGATATGTATGAAAAAGGCTAAAGCATTTCGATTGAAAAAAATGAAGAAAAACTACATAGTTTGATCATAGGAGATTTTTGCCAAAGGGGCATAGATTTCATCGAGAGAGAAGGAAATTTAAAAAGGACACTCAAGTGCTTGACTTACCTCCTCGACATTTGAGTGGCGAGCAATCCATAAGAGTGTTATGTGAGTGTCTACTAGCATGTTATTTGTGAAATTATTGGTTATGCAAAAAGTTTTATTTATTACATTACTTCTTTAATAATTATCATTTTGCATTGTATTGATTAATCAACACACATTGGAAGAAAGGAAGCATCTTTTGGAAGTTGCCTTATTGGTCAAGCAATATGTTTAGAAATAATCTAGATGTTATGCATATTGAGGCGAATCAGTTTGGTAATATCTATTACACTGTTATGAACACAGAAAAAACAAAGGACAATGTCAAAGCATGTCTTGATATGGCTGAAATTTGTGATCGTCCTGAACTAGATTTGCAACATCATCGGGTCATGGTTTAAGCCAAAGGCTCCCTTTTGTCTAACAAAAGATCAGAAGAAATTAATTTTTCAGTGGTTGAAAGATTTAAAAGTTCTTAGATGGATATGCGTCAAATTGGTCAAGAATCGTGAATGTTGAAGAGTGCAAGTTCCAAGGCCTGAAGAGTCATGATTGTCAATTTTTTATGGAGTGGTGATTATCGATTGCATTTCGTGATTTTCTTCCTAATTATGTATGGGAGCCATTAACTGAACTTAGCAATTTCTTTCGAGATTTGTGTGCAACCTGAAGAGTCATGATTGATGTCTCTCGTTCGGAAGAGTTAGAAGAAAAAAATATTGTGACATTGTGCAAGTTGGAGCAAATCTTTCCACCTGGATTTTTCGACTCGATGGAACATTTGCTAGTTCACTTGGCATACGATGTTAAAGTTGGTGGTCCAATTTCATATTGTTGGATGTATCATTTTGAAAGGTAACATTCATATTTTTTGCATAAATTCTTTTACTAACTCCATATTTGTTTGGGATATCTAAAAGTAATGTTATATTTTAATTAGAGAATTGTCGAGATCGAGGAAGAAGGTTGGCAACAAAGCACATCCAAAGAGTTCCATGGTGGCTTACGTCATTGAAGAAATTTCAAATTTTTGTTCAATCTATTACAAGAGTAATATACGCACAAGACTAAATCAAAATTCGAGACATGATGATGGTGATGGGAGAGAGCAAGTTTATGAGGAGTGGGCTTCAATTTTGGCATATCCAGATAGACCAATCGACAGGCGTGCTCGAAAGATACTAGGAGAAAGAGAATGGAAAGCAGCACAATTACACATATTACTAAATTGTCCTGAAGTGCAAAACTATGTCGAGTAAGAAATAACTTTTAGTGTTATTATGTTTATTTTTATTTTTGAAGAATGTTTCTAATTAACTTTTATTTTGTAGAGAATATGATGAAACGTTGAGAGGTGAAAACTTAGAATTTAAGATGTAGAGCTCAATTGAATTCGTGATAAAAAAAATTGTCTCTTGGTTTGAAAAATAGTGGGTATTGATCACAATATAGATCACATAATCGGGGATATAGGATTGGAATCATACAACGAAGTTTCATGTTATGGCGCATATGATGTTAGTGGATATCGTTTTCATATCGACAGATATGGTGTCGATAAGGCGATAATTAATAGTGGAATTTGCATAAAAGGCGATTGGTACGATGATACTGAGCACGAATATTATGGAGTTTTGGGAGATGGTATGATGTATCAAGAGGAGTGAAGGTTGATAAGAATCACAGTCTCGTTGAAGTTAACCATAAATATGTCATTTTTGTCCATGAGCCATTTGTACTTGTTATTGATATTCTCCAAAATTATTATCTACTGTATTCATCACCTAAACGTGAAAGGAATAATTAGTAGTTTCTTATAAGGTCATATCTAAAATTTTACCTAGAATTCGTTTGAATGAGCAATGTGCAAATGATGACATGCCCATCAATGCTGATTTTTTTCCAAGAAGATGGTCCATGCCTTTTCACAATTGGTGCAGGTGACGACATTCGTGAGGCGCTCAACAACGAATATGAAGCAGAATCTCTCTCTGTCACTGATGTTGAATATATATATCATGCAACAACTCGACAATTCTGATGATGATGAAATGAAAATGACCGAAAGTGTCAATGAAAGCAAAAAAAACCAAAGAGAATTTCAGGACAAACTACGAGAAAGGCGACAATCATGATGATGTTACAAATTCTGATTCTGAATGAGTAAGTCTCCACTTTTGAAATCTCATATATTGTTCTTGTATAAAATTTATGCATTAATTACAGTCATCTTGTTAATTTGAAGTGACATTTCTTTTACCAACTTGTTAATTTGCATCAGTAATATTCCTGCAAACAAAAAATATTCTTCAGGAAACAAACGGAAATGACAATACATATTGCATATGTCTTAGCTGATGTAAATAAAGCGTTGATGTAATAAAGAATCAAATGCAAATATTTATCATTATCAAGCGTATATGCATATGCGTATTTACATCAGCTTTCTGATGCTAAAGACTTAACATCAACATCCTGATGTAAATAGTGTTTATTGCATCTGATATAGCTGTAAATAGTGTATTTTTATGTAGTGTCTATCATGATGAAGAATTCGTAACTAATAAACAATAAAAGTAAATTTCTTTGTACTAAGGTGGGATATATAGTTAGAGGTGTCAAACGTTAAAAACGAAATGGAATGAAGCCATTCCATTTTCCATTTCATTTCATTCATAGAAAATGTTTCGTCTATTGTTCTGTTTTACAAACGAAACAAAAAAAACCATTTCATTACTATTTTATTTGTCATGAATTGGAACGAAACACAGAATTTCGTAATATTTAACACTAAATATGTTGAAACGAAAGGCAAAATTTCGTGATGTTCTGTTTTTTGTACGAAATGAAAATTTGTTCCGCTCCATTTCGTTTTTAATACGGAAGAGAAAAAAACTGCTTTATTTTCGTTCTGTTTGAACGAAACGAAACGACAAACGTTTGAAACTGCAGAATATTAACACCCCTAGTTCAAACCATCATAAACTTGGGAGAAAAAAAAATTAAGAGTAATATTACTCCCTCGAGATCGCGTCCCCCCCCCCCCCCCCCATCTTCTCTTCTTTTTTTTGTCTTCGTCTCTCTCTCTCTCTCTCTCTCTCACGCGAGATTGATTTTCTTGTTTGTGTTGCTTTATCAAAGAAATTGATGCTCCTCGCATGCTCCCTTCATTTGTACTTCAACTTGCATCTCATACACATCTTTTGTTGGCCTAAATTGTTAACAAGATCGGTGTGCCTTTTCATTTTTATATTATGACTAGTTACAGTACATTATTTATGTGCACCAAGTGCTAGATGAATTATCTAAGAGAACTGCAACATCAAATTGCGGTTCTTCATAGCACCGGTCTAGACTTACTGCACATGAAGAATCATACTGCAACACCAAATTGAGGATGAGACAGTTTGATGCTTTTCTTTAATTCTTCAATGCAAATTTTGGATTCAGTAATTGCATTATTTCGCCTAGATTTTACTAGTAAATGAGAGCTTGCAGAATCTTAGATGATGATCATCTAGTGTGCTCTTTATAACAACAAAGAGTATTCTTGTGAGTAGTTTATTTTTTGGGGTTAATTAATAGCTTCTGTATGTATATTTCAGCAAAAATTGGCTCAGATGTTGTCACGCATCACAAAGATTGTTGAGGAGTGTAACAACTGAAACTTATGTTGGATTTCATTGCCTTAATTTGTTTTGTGGTCTGTAATGAAACACTTTATTGCATGCCATGCCTACAGACCGTTTGCATAAAAAACAAAACAAAACAAAACAAAATAAAAAACCAAAAAGGTGTTAGTAGGTTCCACACTAGACCACCTACTGATTGCTTGAAAAAATTGACAATATGTATCCATGAATAAGGAAATATCAAGTTATCATGGGCCAGGTAGAAAACTTCCAAAAAGATAGAAAACCAAAAACAATGTGTGTAAGTTGGTACATCTAATTGAAACTAATTCAATGTTGCCAAAAAAATCAATTACAGATGAAAATGGGCACGTTTATTTTGTGTTTATATAAGAATCAACAAGTCTCGATAATTGAAGCTGGAAGTTTTTATATAAGAAAATGCAAGTCTCAAACTGAAGCCTTCAAGTATTAATATTAAAACAAACAAGTCTATATATTGAAAACTCCAAATCTTAATGAAAAGCAAGTATCTATATTGCAATATTGGACCTTCAAGTTTTTATATTAGAACAAGCAAGTCTCAATATTATAACAATCAAGTTTTTATATTACAATAGACAAGTCTTTATATTTAAAAATGTAGCAAAACTGTTGCAAAATTGGAGCCTTCAAGTGTCTATATTAGGACAAAAAAATCTTTATATTGTGACAATACGATTTTTATATTATAACAAGCAAGTCTTTATATTTAAAACTGCTGTAAAACTATTGTAAAATTGCAGACAACTTTAATTAAAATTGCAACAAATTTTTTGCAAAATTACAGCCAAATTATAGCAAAATTGAATTAAAATATGCAATTTTTATGTAATATAAAGAGTTGGACGCACGCTTATTAAGACAAATGTATTATTTATATAAATATATGGACGCGCGAAGTGTTAATTTGCAGGAATTACAGTGAAATTAGAGCAAAATGCAGCAAATTTCAAAAAATGCAGTAAATTACAGCAAATTGCAGCCAACTTGGGTAAAATTGTAGCAAAATTGAATTAAAATACACAGTTTTTTATGTAATATAAAGATTTGGACTCGCAGCTATTACGACTTCGTATGATTTAAAGACTTAGATGTCCAGTGTTAATTTTCATTCTCAAGAATAAAAATTAGCTCGAATAACGATAATTAGTTAGAAGAGTTGTTAGGGGAAGCTTAACTGTTAAGAATGACTGTTAGCAGCTCCCAAAAAATAATTATCTGAAGTCTGTTTATGTGATCCCATAAATTTTATTCCGGAGTTGTCGTCTTAAGGACCACCTTTACATTGTGTCTTGGGGTCCGATTTAAGAAATTAATAGTCGACAAAATTGCTAGCCTTAGGTAATTTTGGCACTAAGACGTCACTTAGGACTGTTAATTGGTAGGGTAGGTACGGATGGAGGTATTTTCATATTCATATTCATTAAAAAAAATTATCCATATCCTATCCATACCTATTAAAATTTTGTTTATCCATATCCGTAAAAAATTTCGGGTAACGATATATAATGGGTAAAAAAGATAAAATTAATAAAAAAATTGTATGATTTTGACAAATTAGTATAAATATATACTGCTAAAATACAACAATAAAAAACGTTCTAGATATTATAAAAATCACAAAATTTCTTATCACGTCACTTGTCACTAAAAAAATATACTACTTACTATTTGCTAATGAAACATTATCAAAGAAATAGAATGCAAATAATTTTTTTTATCAAATACATGATCCATTTTTTAATACTAAAACAAGACATGCATATTTCAATGATGTATATTTTTTAGAATGCATATTTTCTAATTTTAATATAGTTAATTGTTTTTAAGCTATGAAATAAATTATAATATATATTTATATAATTTATCCAATGGGTAACGAGTACGTTATAGCTCTTATCAGTATTCTTATCCGATAAGTTAACAAAATTTTTTTTATCCATATCCATATTCGATAAGCTAACGAAAAAAATCATTATCCATATCTGCTTTAGCGAGTACGATACATGTCGGATAAACAGTCAAAAGGGTTTTATTGACAGCCCTAAATTCACTAGATGTCTAAATTTGTTATTTATTATGATACTAATTAATTTGTGTACTTTCAACTATCAAGCTCAATTTTTTTTTAATTTGAACGGTTTATTCAAACAATTTGACATGATTTACATGTTGATGTCTTGCTAGAAACTAATTTTACACTTAATTTTTTACTACATTTCAAATATAATGAAAAAAAAACATTATTTTTCAAAGTAGCCTTCGCCTAACAATATTTATTACAAATAAAAGGAGTCTAGTGCATACAAGAATAAGAATAAAATAAAGAAAACACTTATCCTTCCTAACGAAAATTCTGAATTTACAAAAAAAAAGAGATAAAAATGGCACTAGCATTGCTCCCTAGCACTTGGATTGTCTCAACAATCGCCACATCACTATTTAAAACCACCACATGAATCATAACATCAGGGGCGGATTCAGAGTTTAATTAAGCCCGAACACAGCTAGGTCTAGGCACCGAGGTTCAGATAAAGTTCGGATACAAATCTACTAAAATCCACTAAAATATCATTTTTCACTAAAAATACACTAAATTTTAGTTTTTTTTAAATCAAGCCTGAGCACTTGCCCGGACTTGCCTCTAAATAGATCTGCCACCGCATAACATCATGAACACTTGTTTATTTGAACCACCACAAATAGTGGTCATAAGCACCAAATTCGCGACATGTTATGGTTATGAGCACCAGACTTGTGTCATATCGATGTCACGGGCGGATTCAGTTATGGACAAGTTCGAACAAGTATTCGGACTTGATTTTTAAAAAAATGCAAAATTTAGTGTATTTTTAGTTTTTCTGTAGTGAAAAATGAGTTTTTAATGATATTTAGTGTATTTTTGTGAATTTGTACACGAGTTTGATGTCAACTTCAGTGTCCGAACTTAATTAGATCTCTGAATCCACCAATGTCGATGTCCATATATAATTCGACGTGACGTCGCATATTTTTTTCATCACATTATGGTTTTTAAAATGTTACCTTATACATTAAAAAATAAAATTTTCTTTCAATGATTTATCGTTTGTTCAAACGTGAACAACTGAAAGATCATTTCGTCAAATTATTAACGAGTTATGATGATAATTATAATAAATCTACTAACAAAAGAATAAAATATTTATTACATATGAATTATGATTCAATATATAAACACTACAACGTAAAAGAGATGTACTAACAGTTAAAAAATACATTTGGCAACGGTTATGTAACTATTGTTATCTATGGGACTGTTGAATCGTGTGAAGAATCGTCGGCAAAGCTATTTTGTCGTAGGGAAAATAGGAATTTAATATCCGGCTAAGAAAACGGTTATTTACTATTTAATAATTGTTGTCTTAGGTGACTATTTAAAAAATATATATTTTATAAATGTCAAGCTTTAGATTTGCTAGTTAATATATCATTTATAAAATTGTCACATATAAAATAAATAGCACAATAAAACATAGATAGCATAATAAACATTAATATATTATAAATATGTCAAAATTTACAATTTGATCACAATAAAAAATGAACCCTAAACCCTAAATCTTAAGAACTTGTCTTTATGTAATCTCAGAACCTATCTCTAGCTAGTTCTAAAGCTAAGGTTCTGTATCTTATGTAATCTTATGTAATCTCAGAACCTCTCTACGCGTATTTCAAGTATTGTACCGAACTTATTTGTTTTTTATGTGTTTTGTAGTTTAAGGATATGTAATTATTTTGTTACTTATTTATTTTCACTCCTCTTGCATATTACATCTTCATATTTCTCCTACAAAAAGATAAATAATCTTAAATTATTGAAATCCTAACAGCATTGCACTCTCGTTCTAGTACTTTTCTTTACACAAAATTTATTGCTATTTGCTTGCATATTTAATTATCAAATTATTGTAGGAACTAACAAAATAAATAAAAAATTACCTCCTAAAAGAAGAGAGAAGAAACGACGCAGCGAGAGAAGAAAAGTACAACAATGTTCATTGGCGAGAGGAGAAAAACACGAGATCAGTGGGAGACATGAATGATCTAGCGAAATCGATCATTCCCATGCCCATAACCTCTTTGTCACTTACAAATCACGACAGACCAACTATTGAAGAATAAAATCAAAATAGAAGGAGTTGCATGTAAACTACAAATTTCTAGAAAAGACAACATGCAAATTACAAATTGCTAGAAGGGGTTGCATGCAGTACTACTTTAAACCTAAACCATGCAACAAAGTACCATGCAATAAACACCTCACAAAGTATCACCTAAACAAAGTATCACTTATTTAATTCACCTAAACAAAGTGTTCAATACTACTAACAAAAACATCACAATGCAAAAAAAACCATGCCCCTAATAGGCCTGGCTCGTAACAAAAATCACCCCATAAAGTGTTCAAGCAATAAGTTCTAACTTATTTAGTTCAACAAAAGACCGTGTCAGTGACACCTCACACAGAAAAAAAAGCCAAAAGTCAAAGTAATTACCTTCAGGTGACGACAGGTGAAATTGGCGATCAAATGGAGAAGCGAGAGAAAAAATCCATCAAATCAGATTACTTGCAAACCTCTAGTAGAGACAGATCTACTAGAAGTGTAGTGGCGACAAGAGGATGTAAAGAACCATTGACTTAACTAATCATAAAGTAATGATTATTTAAAATAATCGTTGTCTTATTTTTTAAAAACAAATTCATTATTGTCAACGATATTTTACAAAATCTCTTTTGATCGTTGCTTTATAAATGTTTCTAAATCTCATTTATGTTGTAATGACTTCCAACCAAAATAATATGTTGCTTTATACACTTAGTTGAAGAATTATAGAGAGAAATTGAAGCAAATGAGCTGAGAGAGAATTTTTGCGTTTGAACTCAACCTGTGATTTTTGGATGGACCGAAATTCTTAGATCCACGTGATACTTTTCCTATTTGATAAAATGTAAAAAATATCAAAATAAATTTGATCCTTAGAATATTAATATGTTAATATTTCTCACACATGACACATAATTAAATCTATGTCAATAATTCAATGGTTGTTGGTCATAAAATAGGAAACAACTCTTTGCATCCAACATGTTACAGAATCTCAGCAGTTTTCATTGACTCGTCAACGCGAGCAAGTCTTTATTAATAGGCGTGTCAATGATCAGTCGTTTAATCGTTTTTAGTTTCGTTTTTTGACAAATAAAATGATTACGATCAAAGAAATTTTTTTCGTTTAAATAAAGAAACGGTTAACGAAAACATATTGTTTCGTAGTTTCGTTTGTGACTGTGTATAGTTAGAATTGTTTTGATTTAAAAAAAAAAAACGCTATGCTAAGAGAAGATGATGAGAGATGAGATGAGGATTGTTCGAATGAGGAGTTGAATAATTTGATTCTGATGTGTGATTAGAATTGTCCATCATCAATTCCTGGTTTGTTTTAGTGTGATGAGCGAAGAGAATGAGTTTGATCGTTATGTTTCGTTTTGATCGTTTTGATCGTTTTTTTTCGCTGCCCAATGGAGCGACGGTGGGGCCCCCTTCTTGGATAGATTCACCGGCATGATTGATGATAATAAATAACAAATAAGCAAAAAAGGAAAATAATGGATCCGGAGATGCCAACTTGTCAACCAATTTATTGCATTTAATTTATCAAATTTATCAATTAGGATAGATCCAAAGTTCCAAGTTATCCAGTCGGTTTAGCCGCCTGTTGCGAGCCTGACAAATGGGGCCCTATTCTAACTTCCAAAGATTCATATCAACTTGCAAGTCAACCAGTCTACGGCCACATTGCAAAAAAAAAAAGACAAATATATTTCCTTTTTTTTACTAATAGCAGGATAAAAGTAACCTTTCCTTACAACAGAATAACAAAACATTACTTTTTATCAAATACTTGCAATTAGAAGATAACATGAGCCGGATAAGGGCTCCTCCATGACTCTGAGAGGTTCTAAAGACATTAGATCTGTTATTTCCATCAGACTTTCTCTGTATATGATAGGTTCTTTCAAATCCTGAACATCATGCGGTAGAATAAAATTTAGTTTAAGAAAAGAGGAATCAATATTATTTTTGCACCAGTAATTAAGTATATTAATTAAGTATATTAATTATTTGCGAAGCAATACTTTTAATATTCCTAAGTTTTCTATCAGTAAAGCATAATTTATTTCTTTTCAACCACACAGTCCAAATGACTGCACCCCTTACTAACTCAACTAATAATGCATCTTTAAGAGGAATCATAGAGTCAATTATCCAAAGATTTTCTAGAGAAGTACCATTGAATTCAAAATTGTTGTATCTACCTATCCACTTCCAAATTTCGTTAATAAATGGGCAGCTAACAAAAAGATGGTCAATGTTCTCTAATTGATCACAAAAAACACATCTCGTATCGCCTTACCAACCTTTTTCATTAAATATTCTTTTGTGAAAATCTTTTTTCTTCTAACTAACCACATAAATACTTTAATTTTGAGGGGGAGTTTATATTTCCAGATCACATCAAACATAAGGTCTTTATAACTACCAAACTCTAACCATTGATACATAACATGAACTGAAAACTTTTCAGAACTATCCCATATCCATATGATGAAGTCTTTTTAGAGGGATTAATCTGAACATCAAGCAGAATGGGTTGTAATTTGTACCAACTAATTGTTTATTAAATCTTAAACCTAATTCATTGCTAGCAAAAACTTTGCTAACTTTGATATATGGATCAAAACAGGCTAGAAAGATATTAGAAAAAATGAGAGAAATTGAAAGTTATCCTTTCCATCTATCAGTCCAAAAGTAAATATTACTATCATCACCTAACTTCTTATTAATACTGGTAGACATTACATATTGCATTAAGCAACATTTTTCCAAAAGGGAGGGAAAATAGCTGTAATTAGCTCTGTTATTATATTTAGATTGCACAATTTCTTTCCATAATTCTTTAACTGAAGAATCATGGAAACTAAACCACCATTTGGCTAACAATGCTTTGTTCATTAAATTAAGTCTAAAACTCCTAAATCACCTTGATCTTTACTTTTGCAGACAGTAGACCAAGCAACTAGTGTCATTTTTTTCCTTGTAGTGTTACCCCCAAACCATAGAAATTTCCTTCTTATCCTATCTATTCTTGTCCTAATATTAACTGGCAATATGTATAGTGATAACCAGTATAAAGGTATAGAAGTGAGAATTGAGTTTAAAATAGTTAATCACCCACCTAATGAGAGAAATTTACCTTGATAATATGGAAGTTTGTTTTCCATTTTTTCTATTAGAATATTCTAGTCATAAGTATTTAAGTTTTTTCAGTGTAAAGGAACACCTAAATATTTAATAGATAAAGAGGTTTGATTGCAACCCAATAGTTTAGCTAGATGTGAGCTAAGGTCCTCATCGAGATTTAGAGGAATCATTTCACATTTTTCATAATTATTTTAAGACCTGATAAGTTTTCAAGCCTACTAAAATCCACCTCATAGCTTGAATTTCTTCTATATATGCTTTTAAAAATAGTAAGGTATCATCTGCAAAGTGTAAATTTAAAATGTTATCTATTTGATCAAAATCACCAAAACCTTCGAAATATCCAGCATTTCTAGCATTAGCTAAAAGAATGTTAAGTGAGTCAGCCACTAAATCAAATAAAAAAGGAGAGATGTGGTCTCCTTATCTAATCCCTCTCTTAAAAAAGAAATATTCTCCTAAAAATCCATTAAAGTCTATGCAGATTTTGCTACCCTGAAGGATTTTTTATCCAACCAATCCAAGTTGAATTAAAACTTCTACCTTCTGAAACTTCTAAAAGAAAGTTTCAATATACTCTATCAAAGGTCTTTTCAAAGTCGATTTTGAAAAGAATGCCTTTGGTTTTATTAATTCTAATTTTATGAAGAATTTCATGTGCTGAAACTACATTGTCTAAGATAAATATATCCTTAATATAAGATGTTTGTGATTGATCTATGAGATAATTCATAATAGGTGCTAGTGTATTAGGGTCTGTTTGGCACTATAAGGAATAGCCTATTCTTTGGAATAGATTTACTATTTCAAAAATTGAAAGTGCCAAACACGGTTTAGTATTTTGGAATAGAGTTGGTTTTAGCTAATTCGCTATACCACCCATATGGTGGTATAGTCGGTTTAGCAATTGTGGAATAGACTTCGATTTAGTATTAGTATATTTTAATAGCCGGTTTACTATTATTATTATTCATTAGTGTTATTAATATATTATTATAATATTTATTATTATTATTATATTATTATTAATATATTATTATAATATTTATTGTTATTATTATATTATTATTATAATATTAATATTATATTTAATTTTATAATTATATTATTGTAATAATATTATTATATTATATATTATTATAATATAATTATTATATTATTATATATTATTATATTTTAATATTATTATAATATTATTATATATTATTATTATAATATATTATTATAATAATATTATTACACTATAATATTATTATATTTTTACAATGATATTATTATAATATTGTTATATATTATTATAATATATTATTATAATAATATTATCATATTTTTATAATGATATTATTATGATATTATTATATTATTATAGTAATATTATATTTATTGTTATTATTATATTATTATATTTATCGTTATAATATTATTATATTTATTATTATTATTATAATATTATAATAATATAATATTATAATATTATTATAATGTTATAATGTAATTATAATATTATAATATTATTTTTTATATTGTTATTATTATTTTATAATAATATAATAATATTAATATAATAATATTATTTTTATAATATAATTATTACATTATTATATTATTATATATTATTATATTTTTATATTATTATAATATTATTATAATATTATTAGATATTATTACAATATTATTATAATAATATTATTACACTATAATAATATTATTATATTTTTATAGTGATATTATTATAATATATTATATTATTATATTATTATAGTAATTTTATATTTATTATTATTATTATTATATTATTATATTTATCGTTATAATATTATTATATTTATTATTATTATAATATTATAATATTATTATTACAATAATATTATAATATTATAATATTATTATTACAATAATATTATAATAATATAATATTATAATATTATAATATTATAATAATAATATTATATTATTAGTCTTAATATCACCTTCAACTATTCTAATCCAAATCACTAGTGCCAAACAACATTGAATAGTCTATTCTACCACTCTTCTACCACTCTTCCAAAATCACACTATTCTAGCTCTATTCTATTTTTTTAGTTATTCTAGCTCTATTTCTTGAAATGCCAAACGGACCCTTAGTTAATAGTTTAGTTATGATTTTGAAACTACAGTTAATGGGACTAATGGGTCTAAAGTTCTTAATATGTATAGCATCAGTCTTTTTTGGGATTAGGCATATGGATGTCATATTTAATTTGGAAACATCCAACTTTCCTCAAAAGAAAGCAAGAACTAAATTCATAATATCATCTTTCATTACATCCCAAAAGGTTTGATAGAATAAAAAAGACATGCCATTTAGCCTTGGAGCTTTATTAGAGTTACACAAAAAGACTACATTTTTAATTTCTTCATAAGAAAAGGGCAAAATTAGATTTTTCTGCTTGGGATGTAGTAAGTTTATTTTCAACATGCCAAAAATTATCATGTAGTTTGATTACTCTATTTTTCTCTTTTCCTAAAAGATTTTTATAAAATTAAGCCAGTAACATACTTTTCTAATTTCTTGAGATTATATTCAACCTCATTATCTATTTCTAAGGATAATATTAGGTTTTGTTTCCTCCTAGTGTTAGCTACTGAATGAAAGAACTTGGTATTTTTATCACCCTCAAGGTGCCATTTAAGTTTTGCTCTTCATTGCCAATATATTTCCTCCTCATCATAAATTCTATCTAGTGAGGATAGACAATGATTCCAATGATCAAATTCTTGACTTTCTAAATCTCTAATTTTCTGAATAAGCTTATATTCATTGACCTTTTTTGTATATTCTAACTTTTGTTTCCTCTTGTCTGCTCTTAAATTTTTGCCTCGTCCTTTCAATTTTTTTCTAATAAATTAAAGTTTAAGTCTCCAACTGTTACCTATATATTTCTTGTTTATTTCGGTTTTATTTGATGGGCACGAATGCATGACCTTAGTTTCTAATTCCCGATTATAATTCATTTTTTTTATTAAAACTAATTAATTTGTTCGCCCTTAATATGGATATTTCAATATAAGCTATTATCTTTGCTTCAATATGAAAACAAAAATTAACATGAATAATAATGTTGATTTTATTCAATTTTATCTACATAGTGGAACAATAACTCATGTTCATCGTAGATATTATAATTTATCTCAAATTTATTAATTATTTATTTTATTTTATTTACAGTCAATAAGTAGAATTCAATTAAAAATATTCACTTTTCAATTAAAAAAATCACTTGAAAAAGATGTTTTATACAGATTACCCAAGTCATTTCTAATAAATGATGATTTAAAAGTTGCGATCCAAAATAATTTATACGAAAGTTTCTTCTAATAAAATAATATTAATGTAACAACTTTTCGTTAACTTCACAGATATAATTATGATGCTGATTTATTATAATAATAATAAAATTTCACAAGTACAAAAACATTTATCCTTGTCACTTCGTTTGGTGTAAGTAGCTACATATGTAGCCAGAATATTTGATAGATGTTAGTACTTTATGTTGGTAAAAGAATTACTAATTTTAAGGCTTAATGCGAAAGTTCAAGATTATCAAGATTGCACAATTCACACAATCGACTCAAAGAACTCCAAGAATTGCAAGAATGTAAAAAAGAGATAGAGAAAGCAAGAGAAATGTGGCACTCGTTGTAACGTGGTTCGGTTGAAATTTTTTCAAAGCCTACGTTCATTGGACTTCCTGATTCCACACTAGAGCTGATACACTATCACAAAAAGGTTATTACAATGTTGGATTCTAGTTTTCTTACAAAACAAATGGACAACTAAGAATCATGATTCAAATAAGGAATCAAAACAACTATCCACAAAGGGATCAAAAATGAGGATGAGTCCGACACTATCTTTCCACAAGATCCGACACTTGGAACCCAATCACTCAAGTCAAAACTATCTCTCAAAAGGTTTTCAGAATAGATGATTGGTTGGAAAAGCTAGAATGAAGCTTACATTTCTCTCATATTGTAACAATGAGTGTAGGTAAATTTCTTGAAGAGAGGAGAAAAATACCAACTCCTTAAATAGTTGTACAAAATAGAGGAGGTATGTTATCACTTATATCGATATTATCAATAGTTAAATCGATATGATATCGATGTATCAATTTAATTGTGACGGTCCTCTCAGAAAGTTCTCTCCTGACTTAGCCCAAAACAAGTCTGCTAAGAAGGGATATCGATATATTAATAAGGTATATCAATATATCGATAGGCCAATCAATACGAAATCGATGCATCGATGTGGCTCTTAAACCTGTGATGGTCCTTTCTGATTATCTATACTTAGTCATCTGACTGATTTTCTCATATATCAATATATCGATATGCAACATCGATATGCATCGATATACACTGTTTTGACTTATTTTGACTTGTTTCGACTTGATTCCAAAGCCGATATCCCTGAAATAAAAACCTATAAACAGGAAAATCTATCCTATGCTTTCGAGAATCAAGTCCTAGTGCTCCAAGGAGTCCAACATGCGTCACCATGAATCACCTTGTCATGCATTGCACGTGTTGTGTACCTACACACATAATCTCAATTCTCAACAATTTATGTTAGATTGCATTTGTTTTGTAATTGTCAAGCCAAAGAAGTTCCTTAGTACAACAATCTTCTCTTTTTGACAATTTTCAAAACATGAGAGTGCTTTTATAATAGAAGTAAGATACACGTGCACTATCAATCAATCCCCTTTTAGAAATTGGTCAAAAGGATATTGAAACGAAACCCTTATCGAAATTTATCCCCCTTAATATGGACATATATAGAGCTCCTCCTAAGTTGAAGCATATAGCTCCCCCTAAATCATAGCAAGGTATAACAACACAAGCAATATGATAGTATAATGCAATCATAATGCAAGACAAATTATTACTACTATATAGTAGAATAGCAAGGTCAATCTTCAACTCTTGATTTTCTAAATTTGAATCATAAGGTAACAAATTGATTCAAATCAAGTAATTTGGTAAAAATATCTGCTAATTGAGCGGTTGTATCGATATACTCAAGCACAATGTTATCATTTTCGATGTAATCACATATGAAATAATGTCTAATTTCAATGTGCTTGGTTAAGCCCCCTTGCTCTTTGCTTTTACAAACTATCTTCCATGCTACAAGAGTTATTTTTTTCTTGACTGTATTACCACCAAACCACAAAAACTTCCTTCTTATTCTATCTATACTAATCCTAACATTAGTAGGTAATTTATATAAAGACAGCCAATACAATGGAATGGCTGAAATAACTGAATTAAGCATAACCAATCTTCCACCTACTGATAACAATTTCCCTTTCTAACACTGTAATTTCTTTTCTATTTTTTCAATCAGAAAATTCCAGTCAGTGGAATTTAGAGTTTTGTTATGCAGAGGAACACCCAAGTATTTAATGGGTAGTTCTGCTAAGTTGCAGCCTAGTATTGATGCTAGGTGTTTTCCTAGGTTGGGGCAAATATTGAAAGGAATTAATTCACATTTCTCAAAATTGATTTTGAGACCTGACAAATTTTCAAACCCTAATAGTTACCATTTAATTGTTGTAATTTCTTTGATATCTGCTTTGAGAAAGATAAGGGTATCATCAGCAAAGTGCAAGTTAATGGTATTATCATTATCGAAATTACCTATTTCTTCTAATAGACCTGAGTTTTTAGCATTAGCTAAAATAACATTCAGAGTATCAGCTACAAGATCAAATAAGAAGGGAGACAAGGGATCACCCTGCCTAACTCCTCTCTTACAATAAAAGTATTCTCCTAGGTATCCATTAAAATCTATACATGTCTTGCTACCTTTGAATATGTTTTTGATCCATGATATCCATGTATCATTGAATCCTCTACCTGATAACACATTGTATAAGAATTCCCAATTAACTCTGTCAAATGTCTTTTCAAAGTCTATTTTGAAGAGGATACCTTTAGTTTTACTAATCCTAATTTTGTGTAGCACCTCATGGGCTACTACAACATTGTCTAAAATAAATCTCCCTTTAATATAGGTTGTTTGAGAGTGATCAATTAATTGATCCATGAAGGGTGAAATTCTAGTTGTCAGAAATTTAGAAATAATTTTGAAACTACAATTGATCAAGCTAATAGGTCTATAATTTTTAATGAGGATAGCATCTGATTTTTTTGGTAACAAGCATATTGAAGCTAAGTTCAATCTTGAAATTTCTAAATTATGAGAGTAAAAAGCATTCACAAAAGTCATTACATCCTCTTTCACTACCTCCCAAAAAGATTGATAAAATAGGAAGGACATCCCATCTGGACCAGGAGCCTTATTTGGATTGCAAGAGAATACTACTTTTTCAACCTCAGCTAGAGTAAAAGGTTGAGTCAGAGAGTCAGCTTGATCTTTTGATAGTCTATTTTCTGCCAGCCAGAAATCTTCTGACAGTTCTAAAAATCTATCTTCTTGTTTACATAATAATTCTCTATAAAAACTAGTTATATGTTTTTCCAGTATCTTGGGATTACATTCTAATTCACCCTCTCTTTCTAAAGATAATATCATATTCCTTTTTCTTTTTGAATTTGCAATGATGCGGTAAAACTTTGTGTTCCTATCTCCTTCTAAGTGCCATTTTAATTTGGCTCTCTGCTGCCAGTATAATTTCTTCATCATTATAATTTTATCTAAGGATTTATGACATTCTTTGAGCTTGTTTATTTCTAACAATTCTAAATCTCTTTGCTCTTGAAGAATTTCTAAGTCTTCAATTATTTTAATATATTCATTTTTTTGTTTTTTTGAGATTTGCTTTCCTGTTTTTATCCCATCCTCTCAGCTTTTTCCTAATAAATTGTAGTTTCAATCTCCAGCTATTTCCTATATCTGAATAATCTAATGGAAAAGAATTCCACCATCTAATCATAAGTTCCCTAAATCCTTCTTGTTCTAACCAAATTTTCTCAAACCTAATAGGTTTGTTTGAAATTCTCTTTGTATATTGAGAAGACACAATAATGGGATTATGATCTGATTGGATTCTTGGTAATGATGTCAATAGATTATTTTGGTATTGATCATTCCATTCTATTGAGCAGAAGACTCTATCTAATAAAGCATAAGTCTTAGAGTTAACTGATTTAGCCCAAGTAAATTTCCTGTCTATTAGTGATAATTCCATCAATTCTAAATCTGAAATGAGAGAGTTAAACCTATTACTAATTATATGATTTGCTTGGTGCTAGCATGTTGTACGGGATTCCTAGACATCATTATCGCACTTGTGCCATTTCACATGATTGGTACTTTGGTTAATTTAACATTAAATTCCTCTAAGAATTGTATCATCCATAACACTTGGGCACAACAACTACATGCCGCCACATATTTGTCTTCGACAGTAGATAGGGCTACCAAATTTTGTTTTCGACTAGGCAGGCATTATGCTTCGTTCGCACAATGCAAGAAAAGCATGAAAAGCAGGAAAAAGCGGGAAAGGCGAGAAAGGCAAGAGAATAAAAAATTCTCTAAAAACTGACATGTGCCACTAGTGCTTTTTCCGCTCACACGATCACCGGCACAAGCTGCATCGGTATAGGTTGTCAAGTTAAAATCCGAGTTTCTACCATATCAAAGACCAAGACCGAGAGTACCTTTAATATATTCCGAGATTCTTTAGATAGCTTTGAGATGTGACTCATTTGGCTTGGATTGAAAATGAGCACACAAACAAACTACATGCATAATATTCGGTCTACTTACCGTCAAGTACAAAAGACTACCTATCATGCCTCGATAGGTAGAGACATCCACATCAATACCACCACTAGAGAGCCAAGCCAACAAATTACAACACTTAATAGATGAAATTAAGAGTAGAGGATAATGGTAAACAATCACACAAATAATTTCTCACAAATCTATAGATTTATTTAGACTATTTAAATTT
This sequence comes from Eleocharis quinqueflora, assembly GCA_964058865.1. NCBI lineage: Eukaryota > Viridiplantae > Streptophyta > Magnoliopsida > Poales > Cyperaceae > Eleocharis > Eleocharis quinqueflora. The sequence goes on along the minus strand of CAXKVX010000631.1, from coordinate 303,798 downwards.
GGCATTTGAGCAAAAAATTTTGCTAGATGTATAAAGCTCAAGAGGGTTATCAATGGCTGTTGCAAAGGTTTTTGATAAGACAAGTTTTCTTAGAAGAAAGAAGGAGGCAACAACCAATATTTATAGGTGTCCAAATCTGACAGAGAATTAGGTCAGCATCACTTAGCGTTATAACGCTATCCCTATAGAATTTCTATCGTTATAACGCCAAACATGATAGTGATGGTTTGAAATTTAAATTTATCGTTATATCGCCAACTTGGCATTACATAATGGATACCACGGGCTTTTTTAGGCTAAACCATTTTGGCTTTGACAAGACATACCGTTATAACGACAACTTTAGCATTATAACAGTATCACTGACAGTTTGGTACTTAACCATTTTGAGCTGGTTTTGACGGTCTAGCATTATAATGCCAAATAGCATTATGTAATGGATTTCACGGGTTTTTTACTCTAGCTAGATTCGCAGGTTCTGACAGACCGACTTTATAACGCCAGGCTTGGAGTTATAACGTCAGATGCTAAATGTTGTTTTCTTTGCTCTTTTCAATCCCAAATTTAAATATTCTAAAGTTACAAATTAATCTAACTAATTCTTCATTTTAATCTTGATCTTCTGAACTTTCTCTTCCTTGAGATCTTCATGCTTGATTGTCTTGAGCTTCAAATAGCCATAACTTTTGACTCGTTACTCTAAATTTAGCATTCTTCATGGCGTTAGAAAGCTCACGACGAGATCTACACGAGCTAGCTCATACTGCAGTAATTTCATATCTATCGGAGATCATTTGAAGCCTCAAACTCTTGCAAAAATTCTCAAAAAAATACATCGTTGTCAAATTCAAGATTGTTTTGCAAATCGACAAATCCGAAACATTATTTGATACAAAACCCCCCCTTTTGACGATTTGTAAAACAAAAGTGCATGCCCACATTCTCCCCCTTTCTAGAGATCGACAAAAGGAGAATTTAAAAAAATGGTCCTAACTCCCTCTTAGTTCAAGCATATGATTTAGCAATTTAATGAATAGCTTCCCCTCAATTTAATAACTCACCCTTTAATTCATGCATTAAACCCCACAATTAGAACAAAGTTATTTTTCTAGTCTTATTTAATAAGTTTCTTTAAAGTTTTGCGGAAGCGTACTTTGAAGTTTGGGCTTAACTAATATATGAGTTTGTTTAAATGTTATAAGGCTCAATTATTTTTATTAACTCTCCTTAAATATGTGGCATATGAGAATTGGGGGATATCAACCTTTAAACTTATTAAGTTTGACCTTTAGGCACCCAAGCAACCTTTGATTGGTTGCTTTCCTTTCTAAGTGTACACTGTAATGAGATATGATCATGTTGACAACAATAATTACACATGACACTAGTGGGGGTTAACATTAGCCTTAACAAAACAAGTAATATAGTCATCCTTTAATTTTTGAGCTTAATTCTTAGGTTGATACGAGTGACTAACGTTCTAATTAGTTGTTTTTGTGTTGTGTGAGTGTTGGAAAGCAATTCTTGACTTCTCATTATATTGAGAGAAAACTCGGGTAAGGTTCTTACTCTTGGTTTCATACCTTCAACGACTTGGATCCTTATAATATATATTGGTCGACCATGGTTAATTGAAAATCCTATGATTTGGTTTGTTCTTGGTATAATCACTAATGTTATACCTATACCTAAAGGCATGATTTGGTGTATTTCTAGCATGTTGGTATTTAAAATTCTTGTCCTTGTAGTTTTGAGTTTGTTTTTCCTTATTTTTAGAAAATTGAGGATTTTTTGGTGACAAAGAAGAGGGTAATATCCTCTTGTATTCATACAATTTTCTCAAATCAAATCTAGTGTTACTCAATGCACTTGAGGATTTTAAAGTCATATTTTAAACTTCTAATTTATTTACTTAGGACTCAAGTTCAATAATTTTGTTATTTAAATCATCAATTGTATAATCTTTTCTTATGAGTGCTTGATTTATTTCAATGAGGAGTTTGTTTAACCTGACAATTTCAAATTTTAATGATTCCTCAATAGACACGTCACTTGTATCACTACAATCGTCATTCGAATCATCATCGGATTCAACTCCTAGCCAATATTTAACCTTAATTGGCTTTGAGTCTAGATATACCTTTGCATCCACGTTGGAGGTTGATGTGCTAGCTTCTCCCATTTCTTTGACAATATTGGAGGGTGTGCTAGCTTTTGTCCTTAGCGGCTTTCTCAACTAGTTGCTCTTCCGTAGCCTACTTAGCAACTTCTTCTTTCTTTGCCTCTTCAGACGGATTGCCTTTCTTGACTCGTTTGAGTGTGGACTTCTTGATTAGCTCGATAACTTCCAGATTGATTACATTGTTTTTGGAGATGATAGCGTCGAGATCGACTTTAGTTTTGCGTCCTTCATTTCTCAAATTATCATCATCTTCCATTATTATAGTCATTAGACCAAATTGTGGTTGTGAGTCATCCATTCTTTGATTTTTTTTTTTGTTTGAGGAAAGAGCTTGTGACAATTGTGAATGGTGTGTCCTTCTCTTTCACACACAACACATGCAACCCTTTTGCCTTCTTCCTCTCTTCTTGAGTTAACATTTTCCTCATGGGCAAAGAGATCTTGAAGCACGTTTGTTAGGATGAGAATTTCTTTGTTGTGATTGAAACCAAAGTGTTGGAATGAGTTCTCAAGTGAGGGTTTGTGATTGGACAAGGAGTTGTATTGTTTTGAGTTTTGGACGACGAAGGCTACGGTTTGGTGACCTTGGTCATGCTCCCTAATTTGTCGGAGGGTTTTTTCAAAGGTTTAAGAAATGAATAAATTTCCTATGAGGTAAAGAGAACTTCTCTTGCATTGTTCATAGCTTCCAAGGAACTCATGTAGGCTCTTCATCAATTTCTCCATTGCATGATTCTTATGGATTTTGTAGCTATCTTGCTAGGCTCCAAAGGATCACATATTGCAATAAATTTGTTAGTTAAGAGAGTAAGTCTTGTATACATGTCCTCAATGGACTCATTTTCCTTATTCTAAAATTTCAAATTGTGATTGCAATACGGCTCCTATAGACCTTTTCAGCAAAGTATTTTCTTTGTATTTTTGAATTAAGGCTTGCCACATGTCATAGGCATTTATTGCTTCCTCAAAGATTAGTGCAATTGACTCATTTACGGAGGTAAGTATTGCATTAATCGAATGATCATTTTCACTGTTCTTCAATAAAGAGCTAGTAGACAATTTGTTAGTGATGGGTTCCAATTTTGGTGTATATATTTTGGTGACAAACTCCCAAAGATCAAGAATATTCAAGTAGTTGGTCATGCATTTCTTCCAATACCCATAATTTTTTCAATTTTGACCCAAAACTGGTGGTAATGAAATATGCTTATTGGTTGCCATATGTTTGATCTTTGCTTGCAATTAAAGGTTCCTTAATTCACAAGCTCAATCCGCTCTGATACCACTTTGATAAAACCAAGGAGTATACTTTAAATTACTAAATCAATTCCTAGGCACAATAGGGACTAAGTTGCAATTTCACGATTAAACAATTTATGCAATTAAACAATTGCAATACCATAATTATATTCCTAAGCAATTCAATTAGATTTAAAACAAGATGAATAAATAAAATCTTAGAAAGATGTAGAGAGAAGAAGTCTCAAAATGTTGATGGAGTTCGACAAGCCTACGATCGTGCCTACGTCTCCGGATCCACGGTGCCCCCGCTTCTTGTCGTAACAAGCCTGTGTTAGAATTAAGACGTCAATTCTGATAAATAAAGTTTGGACTACGTGTTATATGATTACTACATGTCACATACTATCGCCTAATATTACAAGGAGTAATACATGAATATGTCGAATAATGTGATTAACTGATATACAATGGCATTATGCGTATTTACTAAGATTTTGGGCACGAATGCATATAGAATTTAAGTAAATTAATTATAATTGTTAATGGACCAATTATGATTAATTAAACTATATATCGGTTAATGTAAAGTCAGAAATACTGTTTTGGCTAAACCTAACTCAAGTTGGATCAAAGCCCAAGCAAAACATACCAAACGCAAGGTTGCGATCGCAAGAAGATCCATTGCGGCCGCAACGGATATAGGATATTTGGCAGTTAATCTTCTGAATTTTCAGAACATTGATTGCGGCCGTAATAGCCCTTATTGTGGCCGTAAGAGACTTGGCAAAAGTCCTGCAGAGTCTGGAAGTCAAGTCAATTACGACCACAATGAGATCTATTGTGACCACAAGAGATCTATTCCAAGGCAGGTTTTGACTGCCTAAATTTGTCGCTATCATTCTGATTAAATATTTTAGGTTTTATGCCAAATTCTATGAATATTTGATAATTAATTATGTATCTTTCGAAGATACGTTAACATCTCTATAAATAGTGCTGGGTCTCCATCCATTCCCGATTAACGACAGGGGAACAAGGGTTGTTCATAGCCTCCCTTTTCTTACTCCATTAAAGAAAATTACTCCTTAGTTCATTCGTGACTTTGGAGATCATGTGGGCACCGGGATATGCTTGGATGGACTCACTAGCGTACCATTCTGAGTTTCCGCAATTCCATCACCAAGGACTATGTTGGAAGAGCAAGTGCACAAGAGAGACCGTAGGGATGGAAGGTAGGTATTGCTTCCGCTGTTATTTGGTTTATTTCGAACAATTAAGCACGAAGATTGGTCCTGTTTAGAACTGCAATTCTATAGTCGTAATTGAGGCTTTGTGGCTTTTATCCTAAATTAAAATTACACCACCAAGTGGTATCAGAGCCTCCTCTGTTGCTTTTGTTTGAAATTCTATAATTTATTGGAAAATATTGAATTTAATTATTGTATTTTTTGTTTTTGCACTTTCTTGAATTTGTTATTTAATTATTTTAAGTATTTTAAACTAAAAATTTGAATTTTTGTCAAATTCTTCGCCTTTTATGCAATTTGAAATTGGTATTAATAAAAAATTTGGGTTTATTAATATTTAAAATAATTATATGGACAAATAAAGTTGATTTTAGGAAAAAAAATGCTGCAATTTAAGTCATAAATTCGAAATAGAAAATTTCAGAATGATTTATTTTCAGAACAGAGCAAACTTGATCTGAAAATAGCTCTCTTGTTGTCGCAAAGCAACCTATTGAATCCGCAATATATTTAGGATTAAGTCTATGTTTTGGGAAAAAAAATCTGAACTGACCGGTGTCTTGCATTCGAAAGACAACAGAAAATGGTCTTTGCTGCGGGCAAAATTAAAAATTGAATTGACAGGTTGATTCTGGGTTGTTGGTTGCATAAAATTTAAATTAACATATTTAATTACGATTGCGAACTGGAGTATTGCGCCCGCAATAGAGTTGAATTTTTGTAGTTTTCTGGAAAACCCAGAAAACAAAATTGAATTGATAGGATGTATTGCGGCGGTAAGGCCCAATATTACGGTCGCGATGACTCTGGAAAATGGTACAAATAATTGAATTGACATGTTTATTGTGCCATTTTCAAGAATTTAATTTTCTGTTGATTAGGAGTAGCTGTAAATTAGTTCTTAATTAGGATATATATAATTATAATTAATTATAGCTACAAAATTAATACTATTTTGTCTTAATATAGAATTTAGCCATTATTTATAATTGGTATAAATACTAATAAAAGAGAAGATAAAATTGTTGAATTCTAAAAGGATCCCATTTAAGATTAAAATATGATATTAATGATATTTAGTAATTTCTGAAGGTTTTAGTAAATACTAAATATATTTTATTGACAATAGAAAATTGGTTCATTCTAATTAAAGCCCATATTAGTTGATAATATATATATATATATATATATATATAGGAGAGATATAATGCCTCCATTTTATTGTGCCTTCATAGTGCCTTCAAATCTACACCATTCATTAAAATCAATGGATGATCTAGATTTAGTTGCATAAAAAGGCGTGCATGATGAGTGGTGTAGATTTTGGAGGTACAATGGAGGCATTATATAATATATATATATATATATATATATATATATATATTGAACGAGTAGTTTCCTTTTAGGTTACGTCCTAATATAGATTTTTACACAATTTTAATCTATTTAAAGGCAATTAGAAATATATGTCTCATTTTGTTAAACAATATTGTTCGCTCCTGAACACTATTGTTAAAGTTATGAACAAGATTACCCATGAACAGTTCAAAAGGACGTGTATTAACAACATATTGTTATTTTGCCCTCCGGAGAATTAATACATTGAGTAGTTATTAATATACATAAAGTAAGGTGTATAAAGAAAAGTAATGAGATACTATGTGCTAATGATGTCTAAAAAAATATTTGAGGCTTGTTACTTAAGTAGTCCGCTTGTGACTCACCTCCCTCACTTGACTGGCCTGGTAATTAGTACGTGAGTATGTCAATCTGACCCTCCGGCAGAGCGACAAAAGGACTCGTTTTGTACTTGTGCATGAAACCATAATACATAAGAGTATTGACTGCTCCCTTCGGAGCCTCATTCTAGCTAGTATTATTGGTCAAAATAAAATTAATGGAGATATTTCTAGAGTTCTTTATCAAGGCCATTGAATAGACTGTAAAATTGTGATTAAGGATTAAATCATGATGGTTAGTTTCATGATTAAACACATATTTTTAAATAAGACTTTGAGTTATCATTTACCATGGAAATGAACAGTGGTGGTCGATGAGACATAAGTATATTAAAAAGTAAAACATTGTTCATTCATGCGGTATGCGTCAATCACCATGCGTCATGCGTTATGCGGCTTGTGTCATGCGTCATGCATCTCACGTCATGCATCATGCATCATGGGTCATGGGTCATGCGTCATGCGCCATGCGCCATGCGCCACGTGCCATGTGTCATGCGTCACGCGATATGCGTCATGCATCTTGCGTGATGCGTCATGCGTGATGCGTCATGCGTCATGCGTCTTGCGTCATGCGTCATGTGTCATGCGTCATGCTTCATGCGTCTTGCGATTTGCAACGTCATGCGTCATGCGTCATGCATCGTGCGACTTGCAATGTCATGCGTCATGCATCATGCGTCATGCGTCATGCATCATGCGTCATGCGTCATGCATCATGCGTCATGCGTCATGCATCATGCGTCATGCGTCATGCATCATGCATCTTGCATCATGCGTCATTCCTCTAACGTCATGAGACATGCGTCATTCCTCTAACGTCATGAGACGTGTCATGCGTCTTGGGTTATGCGTCATGTGTTATTCCTCTAACGTCATGCGACTTGTAGCGGCGCCATGAGTGTATTAGATTAGATTAGATATTACAATAATAAAATTATAATAAACCGTTTAAATAATAAAAAAAAGTGACAATTAACATTGACGCAACGTTGCACAGTGAACAGTGACAACACTGCTCATTTCACTGTGAAAATGAACAGTATCACAACGTTGCGTACTCATATATATAATAATAATAATAATAATAATAATAATAATAAAATATAGAATAACATGAGATGGTATATGCGACAGTGCAGATGTTCGTGCAGTCTGAATTGTTGCTGTGAGGTCTAAACGACTTCGGGTCGTGAATAGCATTAGAAAAAATGCACCATGAAATGATACATAATCAATGCCATTGAAGATCCCACAAGCACACGTGACTGCTCCAAGCCCAGCGTGTCAACGCCGAATGGCCAATACATCATTTTCGCAGCACTCCACGTGCCAAGAAGAAGTTGAATTCATATCACACGAGATATATCATGTTACCTCATACCAATCGAATGTTTCACGCAATTTCAAATTCATGCGTATAAATTTTAAAATTGTGTGATATTTTCTCATTATGATTTCATTAGAAATAAAAGATGCATAAAAATAAGTGTCAAGTAACAGATCTAGTTCACTACCTTCCAATTTACTGCTTAATCCTTTTTGTAATTATTATAACACGTGATTTGAAACACTAGTAATTTGAATTTGACACGCAAAAACATGTATTAATTATGATCGCTATAGTTTGGAATATAGTTATATAGTGTCGTTATGAGTTATGACATAATAAACTTAATTACATATAAGTGAATATGAATTATTCACTGATGAATAGCCAGCCTTTATTTTCTGGTTATTATGGAGAACTACAAGCTGTACGTAGGAGGAATTTTTGACAGTAATTAATTGTTTAAATTTTTTGACAATAAGTTAAAATATTAACATAAATTTGATGATTGAAATATTTTATAAGTTATGGGACATGTAGGCCTATCCAAGGGAGTCGAGGAGGAATTCACATTCCTGAATGGTCAGCAGCAGTGGGCTAGCTCTTTTTGCATTTTCATCGCTGCTACAGTGTCGAGTGCTGTCCGCACAGTGTTTTTGCTACAGTACCAACGAATTTACAACGTAACAGTGCTGCCCGCTGATCATTTCGTGATCCCGCATTATTTCAGAGGATACGGATTCGTCGAGGAGGGGTTCATATTCACAGAATTCTAGTATGAGGGCTCTAATTTGATGCTATAACTTTTATGTGTACTTGGTTTATTGGTTTACCTTACCACGAATATATTTTTTCTCCCTAAATTTTATGATTCGTACTATTCAAAATATTATTTCAAGACTAAATTTTGAATTCTAAAAACTATAATTAATATGTTGGGGAGTCTTCCGGTGCACCCACCGTGATATAAAACAATATAGAAACAATTTTTTGACGCAAGGGTAAAACTGAAATGTCCAAATTTCGTTAGCGCGGAAAGTTTTTTTAACTCCAAACTTTTTAATTTTAGGCCGTTCTCATATCTCCCAGTGTAACTTCTCCCTATCCTTAACCTCCAATGGCCTCTACTATCTCCCCCTCTCTGCCTATCCTCTCTCTCTCCATCTCTTCGTCTATCTTATTCCTTTTGCACATAGGGGTTGATCCTGATTCTGAAACCCATCAGCACACAATAGAATAATTATGCCCTGAGATTGCAGAACCTATACCAATTTAGTAGACTGATTTGTGAAATATCTGTAAGCTTTTGCTTTTCTATATGTCTAAACTTGTTTTGCTTGCTATAAATCCACTAATTTTTAGTTTCATACTGTAAGCTTGATAAAATTGCTACTGAAATAAGCTGGTACAGTTATTGGATTCTAATTGTAAGAGAATATAGATCATCAGCTGGAGCATTAAAAATGTTATTGGATTCTAATTGTAAGAGAATATAGATCATCAGCTAGAGCATTACAATAAGAAATGGATTATTATTTTCTGTTCATCCCACAATTACAGCTACAAGGCGCAAATGTTTAAAATCAATTTACTTGTCAGTTCATCTCAAAACAAAATTACTATCTCAGGTAAAGAAAAACCAAAAAGGACGATAAAGGCTATTATACTTTACAAGAGAGAGGAGGCGCTTTTCAGCGGCGATGATGCGCTCAGTAGATGTGGGGATCCAACGAATAGGAGCAAATGTTTCTAGGAATAGGAGCGATGGGAAATGAGAAAGGGAGCAGAGTTTAGGATCTCTATTGTTCGTGGTCGTGCATAGAGAGAGAGATGGGGAAAGGAAAGAGGAGACGGAGACTGGTTTGGACTTTGGAGAAATTGGAGACGGGAAATGAGGGAATAGGGAAGGGCTGGATCCGAATTTTTTTACCTAAAATGCCCCTCCAAAATTTCTTTCTACCGGATGTCTGAAGGTTAACCGGTTATTCTGCTATATGGTAACTGGTTGTTAAATTGAGATGACCGACTGTCTAAAATTTTCTTTTAATCAGAACCGTTCATTCTATCAAATGAACCGCTGAAAATGATATTTAGAGAGTAGGTTTAGGTGGGAGTATTGGAGTAAACCCTAATATGTTTCATAATCTATTCTGATTGCTTGATTATGTATAGTGACGAACTCTAGTGAAGACAAATTCAGGCACGTGTCTGAACTTGATTGAAGGAATCAATATTAAAAAGTAATTTGTTCATTGGCTTCAAAATCTTGATGTGTCTGAGCTAGTAAAAAAAATGTTAGTCATAATTTAAATGTGTCTAGGTGTAGTTGGAATTTGATTTCTTTTTTGAGAGAATGGGATTTGATTCTAATAATGGTCTATTTTAGTAAAAAAAATGTTAGTTATAATTTAAAAAAAAAAACAACTTCACAGGAATTTGTGCACTTCTGATTGTTTTTTTTCATCTCTTTGCATGAAAAGTTCATTTTGTATCATTAATTGATAAAAAAAACTCTACAAAGAGATGCAATGCCATTATAACAAAGTTTGATAAATAAATTACATATATATGAGGAAGACAGAAAGAGTCATTAAACAAAAATAAGAACAATAAAAATATTTTTTTGTTTGATAAAATTTGCTCAAATTAATCCAAAATATTTTATAGATATAATATTTTGTTAATATAATTAAGTTAGTTTCATAGAAAAATTAGAATAGACAAAAAAGCTTTGATATTAATCTTGTTGGTGATCTTGAACAATCATTAAAGAATAAGATGAAATGCATTGATTTTTCAGATTCAATTCAAAAATTACATTATGCCTTTGTATTGTCTGATCATAACAAACAAAAATGAGAGCAGGACAAAATAAATAAAATAACGAGGCCAATAAATTGTGGTATTTTCCTTCCTTTTGTGATATATATATTTTTTATTTTGATATGAATGATAAATATAAAAGAATGTTTAATAAATGATTGTCATTAGTTTAAAAGAGAAATTTATACAACTCGTTTTGCTTTATTATTATTATTATTATTATTATTATTATTATTCCTGGGGTGAGAGAAAAAGGACTATATAATTGTGCCTAGGCTTGTTTAGGTCCTAAATCCACACTGATAATGCATCAATCAACTAAAATTAATGTCCGAGATTGAAATTTTTTTCCTTTTATGCGTATTGTGCCAAGTAATGAAAATGAACGTAGGTGCAATATGAAGATTGTGTAGGACTCCAAGTGAAAAGTGCAGCGCTAGAAATAGAATCAACGTTTGAGTAACACACATGACACATGTCGACCCGAATCCGCTATAGCGCAGTACTGAAAATGAACGGTTTGAATAGAACGTCAACGATGAAAATCAAGAAGCATTTATACTTTGGCACGAATCTTAAGACAATCAGTGAAAATCAGACGGTTCAGATGCTGCGCTACACCGTTCGCGCAGCGCTAGATCCGGTTCCGACATATGCATTGGTCAATTGGTCAATGTAAAGTGGGTTTAGCAGAGATAAATTTAAAAATGAGGAGGAAGAGAGTTCAATTGCTCTTAAGATCAATTGGCCAATGTAAAGTGGGTTTCAATGGTTTAGCAATTGGTCTCATCTGCTGGCAAAGAATTTCCAAGTCTCTCCATCCCTCTCTTTTATACTTTGTCATTTGTTTATTGACTGATCCGTATGCTTTCGTTTTTGACCATGCATCTTTCTTTCTGTCTGAAGTGTATTTATGACAAGATGTGTTTCATACATTTTAGCTGCAATTAATTAGAAAGCCAGAGGAGCAAGTATGATTGACCGGATAAATTAATATCCTATTTAAAGGAAGTTAAATCATAAGTTTACTTAGTCAATAAAAATAAGTTAAATGAAAACAAAATTTATAGTCAACTAGATAATGGTTTCACAAATAATGATGCTCTTGCCTATTCAACAGTGTAAACAAGTTAATTGAAGTGTCACTTCTATAAATTAAACCTTTTAATGCAAGTGGTCAAGTGACCACTGGTACTGGTACTGGTACCAGTGCTGATCACATCAATTTTTCAGAGTAGACTTTAAATTGTTATAAAAAGAATGAATCTTGCTAAATCTGAAGAGAAATCTCGCCAGAGCATTTTTCAATTCCAGTTAAATTTGTTTAATTTGTTTTCAGGGAAGAACGAGTTAAGCTCTTCCATTTTGGCTTTTATATATATATCCACTTTCTCTCATAAAAAATATGTTTCTGATATTTTAGCAGTATAGTCTCTCACTAACTCGTGTGCATTTGCATAGACCGGTCAATAACCGATCGATTAAGGAGTTCTTTTTTAATTCGTGCATGTTGAACAAATACATTGGAAGCTAGAATCATTCATAACATAATCAAATAATTTACTTCGAAACTTTGTATCACGTCACTTGGTTAAATCAACTTAAAAAAGTTTTTTTTAAAGGAGGGTAGGCTTTGCCTTCCTCGTTTTATATTAAAAAATAAATATTTATTGTCTGTACAAGCAGTGACGAATTTAGAGGTTCAATTAAGCTCGAACACTGAGCTTGAGATCAAGTCCGGACACAAATACACTAATATTCACTAAAATATCATTGAAAGACCATAATTCACTACAAAAATAACAAAAAATATACTAAATTTTGCGTTTTTTTAAAAATCAAGTCCGAACACTTGCTCTAAGGTGAATCCGCCACTGTGTACAATGGTGGTAAGGAAAGAAGAAGAAAAAAAGAAAGAGAAGAAAGAAAGAAGCGAAATGTCTAACAAAAAGAAAAATAACAAAAGCCTTTGAATTCTAGGTTGTTGTGTAATTTTTCTTCTACATGGCATATTTGTTCCTTATACGCATTGTTATGTGATCGTCACGTCGAGTGGAGCCTTCAAAAACTCGTTTGTTTTTTTTTTTCTTTTCATATTGTACAGAGGATTAGTTGAATCAATGTGTAACCCGCCACATTGTCGTTCATGGTGATCCTGGTTCTATTGCGTAGCCAAAAGTCCGAAATCGTGACTTGATGATTATGTTTCATTGGTAATCTATTCTTGAGAAGAGACCAAACAAAAATTTTAATTTTGAATGGGACCTTAAAATGCCAAATGATGCTGTGCACTCCGGATCGGATGTCCAGATCAATTAGTATTCTATAGTCTGTCTTGGATGAATATTGTCCTGAGGTAGTCCACTGTCCTAAAAGTGAGTCCCCTTGTGTTGTTGTGGTGGTACGAAAAAATTGTAGCTGCGATAGGATATCCCTCAAGAAGAAAGAGGGAAAACACTAGAGGCTCCCCAACCCTTGGTCTGATACAATCAATGGTAAGTTGTAATGGTCTTGTAGGAAGCATGCTTGTAAAGAGTCTTTCCCAATGTATAGGTGCTATAACAATTTGAGGAGTAGTGCTATATTAAGGGTTTTTAGGTCGAGGACTTCCAACCCTTTCATTTTCTTTGGGAGACATACTGACGACCAAGCAACCATGAAGCCACCTCTTGATGGTTTGGCTTCTCTTTTTCAGAAGATTCACATCTTGTTTCTCTCCATGTGTTTGATTAATCACGCGGGAAGTAAGAAAGCTTGGATGAAATGTAGTTGTAACGTATTGATGATCGAGTTTACCAAGACAAGGCATCCTCTCTTGGATAGTAGGTTACCCTTCTAACTTTGTAATTTGTTTTGTGTTGTTGTTAGTAGGGAAAGATACATTTCCTTCGTTGGTTTTTTTTATCGTGAGAGGTAGTCTGAGGTATTTCATTGGAAGATCTTGTGCACAACATCCAAGTATGTCCTCGACCCCCGAGATCAGGTGTCGTGGTATATGAATTGGAGCAAAAACACTTTTTAAGGGGTTGATTGCCAACGTTAAGTTGTTGAACAGGAATGAGTCAAGAATTATTGTCATTTTATTTCCTATTCGTTTAAGTAGATTACCAAGTTAAGACAGCACAACTAAAAAAATAATAAACAAATAAACAAAAAGCGTCAGGTTGAATTAGAGCAAGATGAGGCAAACAATCTGATTTAGAACTGACTCAAATTCGACTCATAATTATAATTGAACTGAGAATATGATTATTTCAGAATAAAATATGCAGCTCAAGTTCAGTTTATCACAACATGAACCGAACAAATTGACTCGTTAGTAGCTCGACTCATTGTATTCCGTACTAGTTTTAGTTTGGTAGCTCGGCATTTGGGTTTTCTTTAATTTGAATGATGGAAGACATCTCATAAAGAAAAAAAATTTGGCAGAAAGAGTACCAAGATTATTGTATATGTGTGTATTTGCGTATGAGAAAAAAATTAGAACAGTTCCGCTTGTAGGCCCAACCATAATTAGTTAATTACTAATTTAATTATCTAAAACCAGCCCATTTTATGTGACACGTTATAAACAATTTCGAGCCTACTATTTGGGCCTTACCATTGCATGTACAAATGGGCCTAGATTCTTATCATATTGCGTGTAAATATTATCGTCTAGAAACCCAGCGCTATCCAACGAGGAACAGCATGGGAAGAAGATGGAATCAGATCTTGTGCCGCGCGGTATGTACCGTACAAGAGATCTGGATCCTTCAATTACATCAATATTCGTGCAAATTAAACTTCAAAATAAATCCACAACTTGGATCGTGCCGCGCGGCACCAGATAAGGCATCAGATAAGCTCCCGAAGAAGATTCCATCTTGTCTGCTCTTCGGAGAAGAAAGTAGACCTCCATTTGATTCTTCCCAACAGTCACCCAATTCTGACCCGTAATTCCATCTTTTCTGCTTTTGTCCTTCTATATCAGAATTTTTTTTATTATCATCATCTGTTCTATCATCAGAGGTTCGAAGTTCAAAATATTTTCTTTGTTTTTAAAAAAAATAAAGCGGCAGTTTCTTCTCCGATCTAAAAAATCAAGAGAACCACCACTTCCCGGGATGGCTCCCGCTTTTTAGACATCACCTGAGATAAAATCAGCCGCCTCTATCTCTCTCCTTCTCTCCTCAATTTTATAACTGCCTCTCCCATTCTCCATTTCTTCTCAAACGGAGATAATGAGAAATCATCGATTTCTATCCGCTGCTACTCTATTGTTAGTCGCTCTTTCGGCGCTGTGCGCTGTTGGAGCCACCGCCGCGACGGAGGAGGCCTATGTCACGCTTTTATACGGAGATCAGTTCGTGCTTGGGGCACGTGTACTCGGTAAGTCGCTTCGCGACACTGGAACCACCAAGGATCTAGTTGCACTGGTCTCTGATGGCGTCTCGACCTATGCTCAAGACCTCCTCAAGGTAATTTCTTCATTGATTTATTGGAATTGATTGGGTTTAGTTGTTTCTGGTGGAACGGAATTGGGCTGAAGTCGTGAGGAATTTAATTGAAAACATGTTCTTGGCTTTTATGGTAATGGGACCTGACTGGTACAGTATTAGAACCTGAATTTGGAAATTAGTTTTAAATGCACTGGGCTCGGACTGAAACTGGGTAGCACATACTGGTCCCAAGTCTGTACAAGTATGGTTCAGGGATCTGAAATCACATACCGATATTGTGCTTGTATGGTATATTCTGATGATAAATTTATTGTACACAATTATATTATTTACCAGTTCATTGTGAACAACACCTTCAATGTTATACTTTGAAGAATTTCGTTGTGTATGTAGTCATATGTTTGTCAGTAGACTCAGTATTTTCTTTCGCGGAATAATGCAGGCTGATGGGTGGAAAGTTCAGAAAATAAGTTTGTTAACAAATCCAAACCCAAAATCGTCCAGGCCCAAAAGATTCTGGGGGGTTTATACAAAGCTGAAAATATTTAGCTTGACACAATACAAGAAAGGTAACATTTTAAAGCTTGTACTTGTCTTCACTTTCTGTTCTTTTTTTTCTATTTTTGATATATAGGGGTTGCCGAAACCCCAGCATCTATTGCTAAATGTCTATTAATGGGATTCCCACCTTTGTGCTCACGGAGGCTTGAACAAATGACCTCTTGGAAGTTAGCTACCACTAGACTACTAGGCCATTTGCTGTCTTCACTTTCTTTAATTGGAGTATTTTTCTGGTTTCTTTTTGCATCCTTAATTAACTCTTAATTATTAAATAATTAGTCAAGTTCTTGATAGATGACTAAAGTGCAACTGACTTCATAAGCATTACTTACAAGCTGCAATCCTCGTGGATAATTTTTTTCTTTCATTTTTTTCTTATTTGGATGAAGTTGTGAACTGATATACGGGTCTTCTTGTACTAGTAGGAAAATAACTATTGTAAGCAAAATTGACCTCTTTGATCCCATTAATCTGAATGTCAGGTGCTTATATGAAAAAATTTCTCCACTGCAATTTTGATAGTCAGATCACCTGTCAATATTATCTTGTGTGTGTGTGTTGCTGGGTGGGATAAGATAGGAGTTACTAAAGAAGATCAGTTTTCAACTGTCATCGTATTATTCAATTCTGCTTTCGTTCTTTGCAGTTGTTTATCTAGATGCAGATACCATTGTAGTGAGGAACATAGAAGATTTATTCAAGTGTGGGAAATTCTGTGCAAATTTAAAACACTCAGAACGGTTAAATTCTGGAGTTATGGTAGTTGAACCATCAGAAGCTCTGTTTAAGGATATGATGGACAAGGTTGCTGTTTTGCCATCTTACACCGGTGGTAAGTTATATAAATATTTCATCTCTTTTTCTCTTTCCCTGCATCTGTTTTGTAAAAATGGTCTCATCATGCATAAACCAGTAATAGATGCATCTATTAATATAAAAAGCAAGCATACTTAACAGAAAACTTCAGCATAGTTAAATAGACTAATACAGGTGGGTGTTTGGTGTTTTGTGGAAATGCTTGTGGCTAGATATCTGTGGTAATATCTAAAGGAAGTCAATGTAAAACATAGATGCTTGGCTTTAATATTTTGTGATGATTTCCTGTATATTGTTTTATTTCAGGAGACCAAGGTTTCCTCAACTCATATTACTCTGATTTTCCAAATGCTCATTTGTTTGATCCAAGTATACCCGAGGATGTTGTTAAATCTAAAGCTGAACCAGAAACACAAAGGCTAACAACATTGTACAATGCTGATGTTGGTCTTTATATGCTAGCCAATAAGGTAAGTATAATATCCTCCCATGGATCCATTACTGCAGTCCAACTTCATTTCACTTTCGCTGGAAAAATCAACTTACCAAAACTCTGATTTTGTTTGGTGCAGTGGATGGTGGAAGAAAAGGAACTCAGAGTTATTCATTACACTCTTGGCCCACTTAAACCCTGGGACTGGTATACTGCTTGGCTCATCAAGCCTGTCGAAGTTTGGCAGGTGACTTGGAGTACAATTGTTGCTGCCTTCTTTGTTGCATTTCATGTTATTATTGGTTTACAGATAATGTTACTGTGTGTAGGAAATTCGCAATAGAGTTGAAGCATCTCTGCCAGGGACTGGTGGTGGTAAAAACACTCGTGACCAGCATATTGTCACTATTCTATTTCTTCTTCCTTTCTTTGTATTAATCCCCATCTATTACCGATCTCTAATTCAGGTTCGTAATTCCTTCATTAACATTCCTGTAGTTAGGGATTGAAGCAAATCACAGTAGTAATTCGTAAAGTTTTAAAACATCTATTTTCCAATATGGCTCCTAAGGTTTTAGTGTTTCCTTTTTAGTCAATATAACCGGTCCAATGTTCCTATATTGGTTAACAATTATCATTTATAAGCTAAAAATGGTAGCAATCTGAAACGGGGGAGGGTGCAATTATTATTTTATAATTTATATATGCTCGTCCACGTTGGTACTGTCTAAAGTCTAACTGTTTTTCAGTGGAAGTAGAAGATAATATCATGAACTGAATTCATATGACTACAAATGTTAAGAGCTTAGAAGGGAACAATCAGATTAAGCAGGCAAACAAGAAATGTGCAATTCTTGGGGTCCATTTGTGTAATTGGCTATCAGGATAACTGAGGTCTAATTGTCTAAGTATGGAGACTTGTGTTACTAATTTCAGGCTATGAGAGATCTGTCAGGCCAAGGTACACTCTGTGTGTTTGGTAGGCGTCTCTACCACCAGTACAGGTCAGGCACAATCCTTCCTGTCTACTCCTCTGTGGCTTCATCCTCCTCACCCAGTTCACATCCTAATCAGATGGTTCGTTGGTTTGAGTTGGTACAACTTTGTTTGTTTGTTTTTCTTTTATTTACTAAATTACAAAGCCCCCTTTTTAACTTGAGAAATGTGAAAATGCTTTTAGTATATACGTAGACTTTTATCTTCTTCTTTTTATATGTAGACTTTCATCTTCTTCTTTTTTATATATGGATGGGGTGCGGGGTACCAGTTCATTGATGAAGTATAAGATTTGCGAGTGCAAAACAACAATGATAAAGTTCTGTGCAATCTATTAATCTTAAATAAGGTTATGAAAATTTGAAGCTCATATTTTCACAGGTGATACCACATGATTTATGGGTTCATTGTTGGACATGAACCAAAATTAAATGAAAACATTGCCTTAATAAAATCATTAAATAACAAAAATTATTATTTTTCAGAAGAATGTTATGCCATTAAGCAGTGTTAAGAGCACATTTCAAGAGTAACACAGATTATTTAAGACAACCAACTGCAAGGGACCTTTTTTTCTTAATTCCTCTAAAAATACATGAGCTCTGTTGCAAATAGTGATAATTAATTGTCAATAGCAATTCTTATTAATGTAGGGATTTTTAACAAATCTCTCTCTCTACTGGCTCCTTATTTTATTTAAAGTGTAGGGGTGCAGGCAGTAACAATTCTATGTAGTACAACATTATTCTGACAGCAGATTTAACTTGTTTGCAGTTCACGGACAGAGAAAACGGCAGCATACCTCCTCTGTTCGGGCATATCACATCAGTTGCTTGGATTGTGTCACTGGGAACTTCACTTGGCCTTGCATTTATGCTCATCCCTCTGCAGGTGACCCCAGGGACAGGCCTGCTGCTGTTATATGAGCTCACATTCACCTCTTTCTTTCTGGTGTTCAATGGTTATCTCCGGCTGGTGCAGCGCTGGGGTGGTGCTGTAGGGAATCAGGCGGGTCATGATGACCCATCTGGAAAAGGTTCTCTGATTTCATCCCTTGTTTATCTATTGTATCTGTTTTACAGTTGCCATTGTAATGGCAGAATTTACTTACAAATAGATGTTTGTGGCTGCTGAAAATAGATTGAGTTCTCTTACAATTGCCATCTGTGACCACTAGGATAGTGGGAGTTGTTAGATTGTTGATTTTGATCGTCTTTTTGCAGGTCATCAGCGATACATATTGAACTCTGATGCAATAGCAATATTGTATTGGATAGCAATGGCACTTCTTGCAATATTTGCGCCGTTATTCCCCATTTTGTTGGGAGTATCTTCTCTCTTTGCCAAGTAAATATTCTCTTTCTCTCTCTCTTTCTCGCTCACACACACAAGCAAAATCTATAAATAACTAAAGGTATGACTTCGAGCAATGAAACATTGCAGCAGCTGGTTATTTCTTTATAAAAAAACTCATTTTGCCATTTGATTATAGGCTTGGTATGATGGTGGCCGGAGGAGTAGTACTGGCAATATTCATGGATCATGCGACAGTTTATCTGGCTAAACTAGCATTTATTAAGGGCAAGAAAAGCCGGGATCTTGTCAAGTCTTAAGTTATGGCCTGCCCTTGGATAATTTTTGTTGTTGTTGTTGTTGTTGTTGTTGTTGTTGTTGTTAGTTTAGTTTAGTTTTTTTTGGTGTATTTATTGTGTAATCTTATATTAACTAAGGAATTGTTGTAATGATGCCAAGTTATTGTAAATTCATGCAATGCTGTAAAGAGATATTGCAAATAAACATCTTTTATGCTTTTCATAATGGGAGCTGATATATTGATACCTTCAGTGATACCACCATCGATACCAACAGAACAGATTCAATTGAATTCAGTTTGCATGTTGTTGTTTTTATAATGCATGTTGTTTTTTGTATTATGCATATTGTTTTTGTTATTATGCATATAATTGATCGGACGTTTCACTGAAAACGAATGCCGCTACGCTCATCGATGCGGACTGGACGAATCCAGTTGTATTTATTTTGAAAAGTTGTTCTAGTTATTATGCATGTTGTTTTTGTTATTGTGCATGTTATTTTTTGTTATTATGCAAGTAAATAACATGCAAAATAATATAAATAACATGCATAATAACAAAAACATCATGCATAATAACGAAAACATAATAAATCATAAGTATAATAAAAAATAATGAACTTAGCATATAAATCATAAGTATTTGACTGTTATTCATGTTTTTAGATGTACAATAACAAAAACAAAATGCATAATAACGAAAACAATATGCATCATAAGTAAAACAAATTTTCATAATAAATTATAAATAGAACAAAAAAACACATTGAACTTAGCATATAAATCATAAGTATTTAACTATTATGCATGTTATTAGATGCACAATAACGAAAACAACATGCATAATAACGAAAACAATATGCATTATAAGTAAAATAAATTTTCGTCGGAACTTAACTGGACGTGTCCAGTTGGTATCGCTGACGGTATCAAAGTTGGGATCCGCAAAACTTTTTCCTTTCATAATTCATATACTGCAAGTACCATTCCCCCAACAAAAAAAGTTGCTCTAAGCATCTCTTAAATTTAAATCTGTTTTTCCTATTCTTAACATAGAACTTGTTTTAAAATGCATTCTCTTTGGTTGGGTCTATCTTCTTCGGGTAAGGACTTGAAATTGGTAGAAAATATATTTTTGAGATTTTCGTCTACTTTTTTTGTTCATTCATGCGGAAGGTATTGCATATGGCATGCTGGGTTTAATGTGTATTTGTATATGTGGTTCAATTAAAGAGTTTTTAAAAAATAATATATTTGAAATGGGATATATATAATATATGACAACTATGTACACAAATGCTACTAAAAGTATAAAAAAAGGACTAGTCAATGAAATAACAATTATGGCAACTTCATTGAAAAATTTGTGATGTCCATACAAAGAGCCAACATAGACAAGTTAAAATCAGCTCTCTATAATTGAAATGAAACAGAAACTAAGGAAACATCTGATATTCTATAACAAAATGCAAATTCATTTTCCTAAGATGCTCGGTTCAAAACCTGCAGCGCTCTGGCCATGGTGTTAGCATAGCCGAATACTTGACTGGGGCAACACCTTCCATTCACAGTGAATTAGTGATGAGACCTTTCTCTTGATGAACTCTTCCCACAAAGTGTCTCATGAAAATAACTTCTCTGTAACATCTTAGAGTTCTTGACACCTCATCCTCACAGCGATGTAGAAATACCAACTGTCAAACCATACCGATCATATGCATCACCGCTTGAAAACAACATTTTAAACCGACTTGTGCGATGCAGCCCTGTGCCATGGCTGTAGTCAAACGAACCGACCACACAATTTTGTTCGTACCATGAAGCTTATCCCAGAAAGACCCGTTAGTAAGTCTCCACACCTCGATCCTACCTGTCCAAGCACGGTAATACATGATGGCACCGCATAGACATCCACATTTGTTTTTCCACCTATCACGGGCAATGGCACAAAACTCACAACATCCTTCTCCGTATGATACCAAAGAAGGTAAGCATCATTTCTACAACACCAATGAATCATCCCGTTTGCACACACTGGTCTAGCCACTGCAAAAAATGAGTCTACATACACGGTCAGGCGTGAACGGGTTCATTTGTCGGTCTTTGAACGAAAGACGTAAAATCTGAACAGGAGGCCTTCTCCTTGGTTGTGCAGCACAAGGTCCACAATGGTGTATCTATTAGGAGATTTCCAAGAATCAAATGCAAAACCCATTTCCAATTGGTAATATATATTTATGCCCATCATAATGTGGCACGAGCCCCATCTCCTTGGTAGCCAGGTTACACACGCAGGAGGATGTCATGCCATCAAATTCTCTAAAAAGGAGGAGGCAATTGCAAAGGGGATAAGCCTTATCAAAGTTGTGTAAGGAAGGATGATAGGCCGCCGTGGTTCATGTACATAAAGACGGTTGACAATCATCTGCAGAGCGGGCTTGTTCTGCCACAAATCGAGCATCTTCGGTGATCAACGAATAAATCTCCTTTGAGATGCTTTTGAATCTATTAATGGTTAAAAGGTAGTATGGACAATATGAGCTAGTGAAGGAGGTGGTGTGGCAGTTTCTTTGGGGTAGAGGAGGAGAAGGTGTCATGTTTTACAGTGATATGTGTAGAAAATGTTGGAATGCATGTGGTTTTGTTGATGCATGTGGAAGAACATTGCATGTAGTTTTGTTGATGCATGGCGAGTAGAGAGATATAAAGGCTAATTTAGACAAATGTTTGGAATGCATGTGGTTTTGTTGATGCATGTGGAAGAACATTGCATTGTGCACACGCGACATGCGATCGGATATGTGATCTTAATGTAAATTTATATACGGTCCAAGTGTCCAACCGGTTAACCAATGATCCGGTTTTAAAAAATAAATTGTGTCCGCTTAATCTAAATTTTACCCTAGTTCACCGCATCCTCTGCATCTTCTCCATTGCTACTCGCGCCATACGCCAGCACTCATAGTCTTTCTACCCCTACTCGATCAGGTGACTCTTTATTGCTCTCTCTCTATGAAAAATAATGTGAATCGAATTCGAAACAAGAAAAAGGAGAAATCGGAATCGAAATACCTTTTTTTTTTTTTGAGAAGAAACTCAGTCGGATTTTATTCATCACGCTGACTGTTCGTGCAAATTTAGAGTTAACAATATTTCTTTCGGAGTATTTTCAGTCCAGTACACTGCATCCCTTATCTGTAGAGCATGTTTTGCACATTGATGTGCATAGACATTTAGCTCCCTGGATACATAGAGAAGCTCGAAATTACAAAAGATGGAAACTAATTCTTTGATATCTGTTATTACTGCACCAATAGATGATAGAAAGCTTGCATCCGAGTTTATCATATTGACTAGTTGTTGTGAATCTGTCTCCGCTTGCACGTGTTGGAAGCTTCTCTGTTTTGCGAGTTGAACATGTTGGAATTAATTTAATTAATTACAATAATATATGTACTTATATGTGATATAAATATATATTGAATAATGGACTGTCAATTATTTAATCAGACTCGTTACGAAGTGATCAAATTAAGTATTATTTACGGGTTTCAATATGTGTCATGAGAAGTGGGGCCTTTAATGTGTAGAATGCGTATTAATAACTTTATGATTTAATGATGGTCTAAATTATATAAAGTTATCCGAATAATACAATTATGCTATTAGTCCCCAGTGAACACAATTTAATATTACAATATTCTGCAAATGAAAAAATATTCGATATAAGCAAGTTCTCATTTCAAACTTAAAGATCGAATATAGAAATTGGTTTCTATATTCATTAAAGATTTAATTAATTAATGTATAGAGGCGCTAGACATTCTTATTAATTCATTGAACCTTCATGTTTCTGAAGAGGCGCCATGTACACATGGATTGATTGTATCTTCTTGGATTCATATGAGTACACGAAGAGACGTGTGTATATATGCTTTTGGATATATTAATTAATTAATTAAACTATATCATTGCGCAACATTGATACTGTTCGTTCAATGAACAGTGCCGTTTTTCTTTTTTCCCTGCTGGACGCGTGTTTCTTTGCGTTCTACCACGCTTCTCTCCGTCCCGTACACCTCTGTTACTTCTCTTCCTCTCCCTTTCGATAGAAACAGAACAGAAAAAAAATGGGGGAACCGAGTCCCCCTCGACCTCTCTATCCGGCTCGCTCCGCCCCTCTCCGACGCGACGGAGGTGGCGAGCACCAACCTCCACCCACCTCACTCCTTGATTCCCTATTTGGCCGGCCTCCTTCCACCTCTTCTCTCTCTCTCTGGGTCTAAGTCGAGCAGCTCGACGGTTCGGCCTAGCCACCACCACCTCCAGGATGTCGCCAGTCCGGCTTCGCCTCCCTCCTCCCAGCCACACACCTTCTCCCTCTCTTTGTATTTACCCCTCCCCTTTACCTAATTTCTTTCTCTTTTCCCGCTTCTCCCTCTTCCTTTCTGTGTTCCCTCCTTCTTCTCTGTTGGGTTCGACCCGAAGGGCTGCGCCACCAGCCGCCGCTAGCTCGACCCGAAGAGCAACACCCCTGCTGTTGTCGCTGACCTTGGCAGTTCTGTATTGTTCACAAAATGAGTACCTCTATTATTCACAAAATAAAAAAAAATCGCATTGTTCAGCACTATAATCTCACTCCCTCTTTGAATCCCTATTCTCAGCACTGTACGATCAGCGAGGGGGAAAGACAGAAAACAAGAAGGAAGCAATCGGTAAAGAGATCTGAGTCACAGCAAGGAGTTGCGCTTCTTCTATCTGCTTTGTTCCTCCTCTCACTCACGTGCCTGGGACTACTACCGACAAGTGAGGCACCTATGTCGTCCACGTAGCCAAGTCTGAGATGCCTTTTCAGTTCTTCGACCATGGTGACTGGTGAGTGGTAAATTTCAACTTTTTTCAACAATTATTGTCAGCAAAATTATTTTGCATTGTGTGACTGTTATAGAGGTGCGTTCTACCACTCACCAGCATAATCTATCATTTGTGTGACATAACTCATTACCTGATCAGTATAAGTCAAATACCTGAAATTCTAATTTACTCAATTTTGTATTTTTTATATTAACATAAGTAATATTGTCAATATCTTTATTTAGCTGTGCTGGTTACCTTATTTTTCTTGAATTAGATTATGCTTTCACTATTATTATTAAATTACTTTTGTCGAAGAAAAGCCCACAAATTATCCAGTTTAATAGTAGGGGTAATAGAGAAGTATAGCAAAACTAAGAAGCATATAAAGCACAAACTAACATGTCTTCATATACATGAATTATTTCACTGTAATATTTTACTGAAGGAGAATGGAATGCCGGCATTGCAACTGGACTTACCAGTCAACTGATCCAAGTTTAAAATCTATCCCAAAACACGAGGAATTTTGCGAAATGCCAGCACAGGTTGAAACCTTTTCTCCTCATCAATTCTTTTTTGATTCACTAAACTACAAAGAGGTTACTTTGAAAATGGATGAAGAACTCTATTAATCAGAATGAAGGCTACAAAACTATACTAACATGTTTTTCGAAAAAAGAAGTCTTAATTTCAGAAAAAGCAAGCACCAGTTCATTTTTTGTTGTTTACTGAAGCAAGGGCATAAAAAACCAATCTATCAAACCAATTTGACTTACTTCTCTTAATTTATTTACCAGAAGCTCTTCTTTTCTCTCATCCTTTCATATCATCTGTTTTTCTTCTGACCATGAGTGCTTTCATTCTTCTTGGATATGTATGTAGAAAGGTCGATTGATCAAGGACCCAAAGGGCGCGGCGAGCTGCACCGGCAGCACATCTACTGCATGAAGGTGCAGTGCGAGAATGCAAAGACCAGTTGGGCCTCCCCCATGCCCTTACGGCTTCTTGGCTTTTGATCGGTTCAGCTCCGAGACCCTCTGGCATTGGTTGATTTCTCGAGAGCTCTTTATTGCCGCTAAACACTGGCACCTAACCCTGACCTATGCATTCTAGACCTGAACCGTTAAACCCTAACTATCTCCCTCGCTTACTGCTGCCGTGTGTGTGCAAATTTTCTAGGTGTTAAAGATGAGGTAGGATTTTTGTTCTCTGCTATTTTTTTCCCCTTCAAAATAATTTACAACTTGCTATTCCCGTTTTACTTAGCTGCATGTAATTTCAATTAGAGGAAATGGCTTCTTCCTTTCTTATCTTTGGCCAACTGCTTCTCCATTTATAGGCTTTATTTTACAGAAAGTTTGGTTACAATAACAGAACATGTTGCTGAAACTGGTAATTGTATTTTCCATCTTAAATATCATTAGATTGTTACAAATTGTGCATTATGCATTAACTAATATAGTTATGTATGTACTTCACCTAATTGCTAAATTCAGGTTTTGTCAGAGGCAGTTGATGTTTATATGCAGGTTCATTAAGAGCCTCTCTTATTGGCAAAGACCAGTTTGCAGAATGATGATGCTCTCTGAGTGATTGACATATATATATGTAAAATCAATATAATCCGAACTTTGTTTTATTTTCTTTGGTTTTATTGAACGCAACTACTTACTTATTTTTATTGCTTCTATCTATTTGTTTCCTTGCTAGACAAAGAAGAAGGCATCACGGTGAAAAATAACAAATAAGAGAGGTTAGCTTGCTGGTGGTTTCAGTGATTAGTACATCACCTGTTCTTCTTCAGGTTGTTCTTCTTGCTGATTGCTAATTTTCTTAATAAATCATTCCGATGTACTTTTTTCTTGCTGATTAATACATCACCAATTTTTCATATCCTTATTTTTTCCTACGTTTTTCTATTATAGTTGGATGTGTGCTGATGTATTGCAGCTGCATATGTGGTTGGCATTTTTCCTACTTTTCTATTATAGTTTCATCCTTTCTATTTTTTGTTTCAGAGGATTTTGTTGCCTAATAATTGTTATCGATGATGGTTACTTTCCAACTGAACGTTTACAGGGTCTAGGGCTTGCTACACAGAGGGAAAGGAATTGTTATTACATAGGCAGAAAGAGATTGAATCCCCTCTTGATGCTGGCAAGTTGCAGTATTACAAGGTATGATATTTGATTAATGTGATCTTGCTTTTGTGTATTGTCAAGACATCTTAGGACTGTAACTAAAAAGTTTATTGGAAAGAAGGGTTGAAAGTTGACCTTAGCTAGGCTTAGGTCGAAAAACATTATTGCGTGCTGGTGTAAAGTGTTCAGCAATCTTGACTTTTATTTGAGTTTGTTTTGCTTCATTGCTTTTTTGTTGCAAATGTCTTCAATTAATGCTTCTTTTATGTTTTTGGTTAAGCTGTCATTTGTGTAGATGAGAAGACATGATTGTGCAATTGGCAAGTAAGATACTTCTTTTTTTGGTTTTTAGTTTAAGACTTGTTTTTTCGAAAAACATGTTAGTATAGTTTTGTAGCCTTCATTCTGATCAATAGAGTTCTTCATCCATTTTCAAAGTACATTCTTAACTTCTTGGTACTTTCAGTATGATGGATAAATCTGGTCATCTATTGCATCATGAGCCTTGAAGGTTTGTTCCAAATAAAGAAAAATAAATATATCATGAGAAGTTTTACTGACTCTATTATTATTAGGCTGTCTCACCCCAATCGTGTTGTACCGTAGGAATTCCTTTGGAGATTAATTGCCAGCACTGATATAGCAACACAAAAAGCTCCTTTCAGCTTCTGTGAGGTCTGATAAGTCTTTATTTTCGTTTGATCGTTATACAATTTTGGTGCAGAGATATCAGCGATTATGTGCATAATGTTGTATAATACATGGTGTGTGCGAGTTAATAATAATTTACTGTCCTAACGACAATTGTTTGATTTTTCAGGAACCGTCTTTTTAGCACAGTCGATGAGCTTCGAACAATTTCTCAATGACAAGTGGAAGGAAAGACTAATGTCAGCTCACTGTCAAGCAATCTTCATCAACATCAAATCAAAATGAGATTCAAGATTGGTATGTCTCAATTTTGTATTCTAACAAGTATACTGTATGTACAATTACAACACTAAAAAAACATAATTATATTTTCTCAAGAAAAAATGAAACATAATTATCTTTGATTTTAACATTGACAGCCGCTGTCAATGCTCTAAAAAAAATAATTATCTTTGATTTTCATAATCGTTCGATTTTCATGTTTGAGCATAATCCTGTATTTCTTTCCGTTATTTCTTTTATTGTGGTCATCAGAAGGTTACAAATTTGTCTTTTTAATAAGTAAGATTTAGAATTTGGAGGTTACAAATTTGTTGAATACAATCTAGAGGTGTATGATACTAGATTCTCAATTTTTGACTAGGCTTATTTAAATGATTTTTTAAATTAATTTATTTTCATTTCATTTTTGGACATTTCCAAATAAATATATAAATATTTTTTGATATATTTTTTCAATGGAAGTCATGTTTATTAAAAATTGTAATGTAGTGCTCTAATTTAAATCCAATATAAATTTTATTATTCTGATAAAAAAAGTTTAAAATTTTACTTCTTTTGCGCAGAGCGCGAACTGTATACCTAGTGAACATACAGAGCCCTCAGACTCTCTCTCTCTTCGTCTCTTCGTACAGAATACAATTTCTGAGAGAAGAAATTAAGTTACAGAGAGGATAAAGAAATTTCGGTATAGAACATGTAATTCGGATAATTTGGTTGTGCAGAAGACGTTGTTGTTGCCGTCTCTCTCGCTCTCTCCATCGGACTTGAGAGAGATTACTCGGAAATTAAAGGATTCTGGTGATCAACGGTGATTGTCTCTCTGGAAGATCATAGCTATGGATCGAGGTAACTTAATTTTCAGATTAAGAGTTCTCTAAAAGATTTTGGGTTAATCAAGTTCTATCAATTGGTATCAGAGCGATTTCTAGATGAACCGTTAAGTTTTAAGTTTCTGGATATTTGAATGTTTCTGTCATAAAATCCAGTTGCAAAATCCATTTCCGCTGCAAATTTGTTTTATGTGTACGGCAACGGAAACAATGGGATCATATTGATTGCAAGATCATGATCAAAGTATTGTTTTAGTATGATTTAGTTTTGTGTTGATTTAAATTAATTCATTAAAGATATGCACCTAAATATTATGGTCAATGAATTTGGTCAAAAGTGCATTCTTCCATGCCAAAAATTTTTGGTTCTGTGCCGTACACCTTTAAAAAAAAAAGTTTCGGTGCAAATTTTTTTTATGAATTTGTTGGTACTGGACGAAGCAATCTGTTACAATTAAACGATTCAGTATTACACACTCATTTGTGCAATTGGTATGGTACAATTGATTAAATAATTAACTATTGAATCTGATCTGCGTCAGATCGATGTATTTGTAGCCACCATACATAAGTTGCGTTTGAATTGTATACAGATACTCGTCCGTTGGTTGGGGACGAATTTTTTTTTTAAATTGCCTAATTTTGGGAAACAATTGTCTATATGTCCAGTTTTACGAAACAATAACAATATTGTTTTGGTTAAAGGTTTATTGCATCAAAATTTGACCAACAATTGTTATGATTAGGCTTATCTGGAATTTTTTTTAGTTGGTGCGCATAAACCTTTGAGACCTATGATTAGGCCTATCTGTTGCAAAGGACAATATAGTATCAAAATTAAACCGTATGTACACAAATTAAACAATTATTGAATTGATTAATATAGTTGGTGTACAATAATTGGTGCGCACAAAATTTGATTAAAGCTCCAGAATTGTTGGTTTTGAACAATATTTAAGCGGTATTGCGGATATGCAATATTCTATTATTTTGGATAATATTAAGTCAATATGAAGGCTTCGGTCTATGATATATTTTAGAGATAATTAATTAAGGTATCATCTTACCAAAGTAAGCTCTCATACCGGCGTTAATTATTTTCTAACTTATACACAGAAAATATGCATATAATATTTTAGTTGTTGGATTGGCCCAAAGGAAAGACAATAATCATATATTATATGTGTATATTTGTGGTAATGAATGAGTAATGGTTAATAAGTTTGGATGTGATTAGTTGATCGGCCCAAAGGAATGTTGACTAATTGACATCAAATAAACTATTACATTCGATTACTACACCTATTTATGTTAGAATAATAACCGACTCCAAAGAGCACTTGTTATTCAAGTATAAATAGTTGATGGAATATGTCTTATATTGACTTCTTATTATAATCTTGATTTCAATATAGTTGCGGTTAGACTAAATCCACGCAGATATTAAGTTAATTTTGATGGATTTAGATTATGTATTTGAACCGTAATTTAGTATTGAATATAATTTAAATTTGAATAAAGGTATTAAATCTATATATTCTTTAAAATGAACTGATTTCATTTTGGAATATAAAAAGCTTTCACATGTGTATGTAACAAGTGGAAATATTTGGTCGTCCCAAAGGAAGATCAATATTAATTAAAGGTTACATGCACATTTTTAGAATAATAAGTGCAGTGATGATTATTTGGTATTACATGTGATCAATTTAGTCGGCTCAAAGGAAGATTAATTGATTGACATGTTAATTTATTATCAACACTTGATTATGTTATCAAGATACCATTAAGTTAATAATTTATCTCATGATAATTTATTTCGGTGTCTTGAAATATGGTTTACCTTTATTTGAATTTATTATTATATTCAATAAATTAGTTTAAGTATGTAGTATTTAGTCGTTGTATTTATAATATTCAAACAATTCAATAATGAATTGGATGTTGATTATTTATGAGGAACAACAAACTACATACTCATAATCAGTGATTGGATCAGTTGAGATCATTAGATTTACCAATCCTGATTTTAAAGGATGCCAAATATCATGTTGTACATATCATGTTATAAGGTATCTATTATGTAATATATCTGTGAAGTTTATCACATCACAAAGTGGATAAGAATTATGTACCACTGAAGTTGTATATGTGATAATATACAAATAGTTTATAATTTACAACATAACTGGTTAATCTAGTGAGATAAAGTTATTGTTGAAAAGAAATGATTCAGAATGGACAATTGTCTATCAAGTATATTTACTACAAACTCCATATTTGAGGATTCAAGTATTAAGAGATTGACATCCAAAAGGATTTGATGAGCATGTTTGTTCATATATGGATGTCATATCAATTCAGGTTATTCAGTTTTAGTGGGAGTTTGATGTTATGCTTGAATGACATATATGGTTTTCAGTTATTTTTAAGATTTTCAGTTTAAGGTTATTTCTGCAGAAATAAGGTTTCGGGCTATTCACATTCTGAATTGGTTAAGGTTGATCTCACTAAGGTTTAAGGTGACCAAATTGGAGATGGGCATGTGGATCACATTACATGTAATTTCCAAACTACACACCCCTTTCATGATTTATGTCATTCAGTTATGTTTACATTGTGATTTATGTCAGTTTAGTTTCGATCAATGAGACGAATACTGCTTAAGTCCTTGTGGACATAATTGATGGACGAAATTGGATGATAACACAAAAAGGTTATGACAGCACAGTTTGAGTACTCACTTAGGATTTATCAATATATATATTATTCGAATACACATATAGTCCAAGTGGGAGATTGTTGGAATTAATTTAATTAATTACAATAATATATGGACTTATATGTGATATAAATATATATTGAATAATGGACTGTCAATTATTTAATCAGACCCGTTACGAATTGATCAAATTAAGTATTATTTACGGGTTTCAATATGTGTCATGAGAAGTGGGGCCTTTAATGTGTAGAATGCGTATTAATAACTTAATGATTTAGTGATGGTCTAAATTATATAAAGTTATCCGAATAATACAATTATGCTATTGGTTTCCAAGAAACACAATTTAATACGACAATATTCTGCAAATGAGAAAATATTCGATATAAGCAAGTTATGATTTCAGACCAGTTAAAGATCGAATATAGAAATTGGTTTCTATATTCATTAAAGATTTAATTAATTAATTAATTAATTAATTAATTAATGTATAGAGGCGCTAGACAATCTTATTAATTCATTGAACCTTCATGTATCTGAAGAGGCGCCATGTACACATGGATTGATTGTATCTTCTTGGATTCATATGAGTACATAAAGAGACGTGTGTATATATGCTTTTGGATATATGAACATACAGAGCCCTCAGACTCTCTCTCTCTCTTCGTACAGAATACAATTTCTGAGAGAAGAAATTAAGTTGCAGAGAGGATAAGAAATTTCGGTATAGAACTTGCAATTCGGATAATTTGGTTGTGCAGAAGACGTTGTTGTTGCCGCCTCTCTCGCTCTCTCCATCGGACTTGAGAGAGATTACTCGGAAATTAAAGGCTTCCGGTGATCAACGGTGATTGTGTCTCTTGAAGATCATAGCTATGGATCGAGGTAACTTAATTTTCAGATTAAGAGTTCTCTATAAGATCTTGGATTAATCAAGTTCTATCAGAACACCCTCCTTCAGAGCCAGTGTTTCACCTAGTAGCACATCATTTCCTTCTATTCGTTTGGCACATCCTCCCTTGCATTTGCCATTTCCATCTCTGATTATGCATCCGATCCCCATTGTTCTTGACTGGCGGTGTGTTGCTACATCGGTATTGATCCTCACCCCCCCCCCTCCCTTGATTCGGTAGTTTCCACCTCCTACTTGTTGATGTTTGACATGGTTTAGCTTGACACGCTCATTTTCCTTCGCTCTGTTGCATTCCCCCCTGAATCTCAGAATGTAGTCCACATGTGCCTTTGGATCTCTCGTTGTCATCCCCGTGCACACGTTATTCCTTTCGTTCCACAATGTCCAGCATGTGATTGAGAAGAGTTCCTTGTGAGAATCATTTTTTCCAACTAGGTTGTCCCTTAACCATTCCTTGAGAGCACCCCCTGGGTTTACCAACGGTTCTATCACTCCTCTTCGTTACATCTCGTCCCATACCCTCTGTGTCGCTGGGCAATCCCTAACAATATGAAAACATGTTTCGGTCCCGATCTGACACCGACAGCACGTCGTGTTGAGGTTAACTTTCCTTGCTCTAAGTTGGGTGCAACACGGTAGAACCTCATGTGCTAGTCTCCACATACATAAAGAAGTTGATCCTACTCGGCACTCCTACTCTCCATATCGCCCTCCATAGGTTTCCAAAGCGTTGTTCCTCACCCTCCATAAGTCCTTTTTTATAATAGTTTTGTTGTTAAGTTTCTTTGTATACGATGTGGAATGGAATTTTTAAGGTTGCTTGGTTTCTGTTTTGGTTGAGATTCGTGGTTGTAACTTGGTTGTGGTTCTAACTTGGGTTTGAAGCCTGCATTATACAATCACATAATATTTAGCTAGTATAGTAATACAATCAGGAATAATGTATTTTCGTCTTCATCTCATAGCGGACAGGAAAAAAAGCTTTCTCAATTTGAATGACTTAAATTTACACAGGAGAGGTCTACTATGTAATTGAAGTTGGGTAAATAGCAAAGATGTTAGGAATGAACACTATCATTTTCCAGGCAGATGGAGATCCCACAATTGCATGCTATTATGACTTATGCATAACAAACAATGTCACTAATTTAGATGGACGGGCTAGAAACTGATGCTGCTCTCTGCTTGGAATGGCAGGCCTTCCTGAAGTCTTTTCTCAGCAATTAAACTTATTAGGTCATAATTCTCTCATTGAGATGCAACTTTCATCTTAACAGGCAATTCTTATTAGTTCTTCTGATTTATCTTTTTAAAGGTGTATCAAGTAACTGTGCTGCTATGATTCTCAAGTACTCACACTTTGGATAATCGGGATACAAAAAGTCCAAACTCCAAAGCCATACATACATAAGCCGGAGCTATATTTTAATTTATGCATTGGTGATTTGTTGGTGCCTGTCTTACAGTTCAGGCATTGGTGGCTGCTGGTTGGTATGTATTTTCAGTTGCATATGTCAATTTCCTAATCTTGTTTAATTGCAAACCTAAAATAAGAAACCACTGATTACAGGTGTATATATTATGTCGTGGCTCAATAGTCTAATTTTGTCATACTGTGCAAAACTTTTTCTCTCTCAACAACTGTATCTTGAACAATTATAGAAGAAGCTAAGATCGAGATAAATAGTTCTCTGTATACCTCTATATAAACCAAAAGCATTGCGCAATATTATATCATCTGGAGTTGAGGCAAATAAAGAGAGATGGGTTCTTCACATTCTCGTTGTATGATCTCGTTTAAGTGCCTTTTATTTGATACAGATTTGAACTTTTTTCACTAGTGGGTTTAATTTCAGTTTTAACTAACAATACAAAAAATTGCAGTTGGAGCTCCAGGGCAACCGGAAAAAAATGTGTTCGTGTGGAAAATTGATGGATTCACATCTCTCTTGAAGCAGGGAGAAGGCTCGACTAATACTGCATTCAATTTGGAGGGGATCAGATGGTACAACTTCCGTTATTTTTATTTTCAGTTAATGTTGGTAAATTTTCATTTCCTCTCCCGAAGCATGTCTGTTGATCGATGATGTGGGCTGAAAATTGCTATATCAGACTTCACTAAATAAACTGAATTCAAGATTTTCTTTTGAAGTAGAAGTGAATCAAAGTTTAGACTGTATGGACTTGAAAGAAGGTTTTTTATCCTATAATAAGCTGAATCCAAGTCTCTTTAATCCATACTTCTTCACTTCAAATGGAAAAAGTAACAAATCTTAACCAAGTTTCTTTAATCTGAGTTCCACATTCTTGCTGATTTTCACTTTGATGGTAATAACTTAAAAAAATCAAAAGGTAAGTAACAAATCAGAACCATTGCGCTAGTTCTCAGTCAAAAATTCTGCATTCATGTATATGCTCTTTTTTCCTTATCTTTCCTCTCTCATCTCTAACACTTTTTCTTGGTTAATAAAAGATTAAAGTAGATGCTTTTCCCTACTTCAAAAAAGAAAAAAAATATATATATACTGCATTCATGTTGAAAATTGTTAAGTTCAGAGTTTAAGAAACTAGAAAGGATCTAAGTAAAAATAGATATTGTAGGGTACAAACTTACTATTCGATAATTTTGAACATGGATCATGAAATTACTGAATTAACACCATCTTGAAGTTTTTTTTTTTTTTTGATGAGAAAATAGGGTAGTTCCCTGATTTCATTAATAGGCCTCCAAGGAGGTGATATATTTACATAGGTTTATTGAAAAAAGAAGAAAAAACGAAACTGAAAGAAAACCAAAAGAAAAAGAGAGTGTAACAATTCATTGAGTTCCTGATCGAATTTCTTAGCTATCTCTCTCTAATGAAGCTGCCCTTCTGTCAGTGTTATTCGTCCTGTACCACAGTTGGTGCAGCTGTCTAATTTCGCGAGTAAGCTGAATGATATCTTTGTGAACATTTTGGAAGGTTCGTCTGCAGCGTTCTTTCCAAAGTACAAAGTTCGTGATAACCTCAAGCTGCGCTTCCAATTGGTTTCGCCCATCCATTTTGTGCTTGAGTAACTCATGTGAATTGCACGAGTTATATAAAGGAAAGATCGTGCCAGTTGCCGCGCCGCTGCCTGCTATTCCCCTCCCACTTCGGTAGATTGAGTCGGCTACATATTCTCTAAGCTCTATGGTAAGGCGACAATGCTGAAAGATGTGGGGCGTTGTTTCTTCTTGTTGGCAACACAATATGCACCTATTTATCAGTATCCAACCTCTTTTGTTCAGATTGTCGATTGTGGTGAGAAGATTGTTGAGCATGAGCCAAATGAAAATTTGCACTCTCAGTGGTGACTGAATGGCCCAGCAGTGCCCAATGTGAGAAAGTGGGGGATGGAGTGCTTACCAGAAACTTGTAAACTTGCTTTGCTGAGTAGCTGTGACCTCTGATCCATCGACACTGGCCATCCTCTTGTCGAATTATGCACGCCTCAAAGTGATCCTTGAGTTTGCTTAGGTTCTTCCAAAAATTTGTTGTGTTTGCCATAGTCCATGGCTCATCATCTGTGGATCCCTACTTCCACCAAGGTGTATCAGTTGATTTCCATTTCCACATCCATTTGAGAAGCAAACTTATGTTCGCTAATTTAATGTCTCTTATGCCCAAACCCCCCTGCGATCGTGGTTTTGTTGCCAATGACCAACTCGCCATGTAAAGGCTTCTTTTTTGCTGTGTTTCAGGTTTGTTGCCGTGCCAGAGAAACTTCTTTTGTATGACTTGTAGTCTCTTGATGACCCATACGGGGAGTAGGAATATGGACATGAAGAAAGTTGGGATCGCCGACAACACCGTGTTAGTCAAGATGAGGCGCCCCCCTATCAACAACAAAGAAGTTCTCCAACCTGTCAGTTTGCGCTCCACTCTTTCAATGAGTTTCAAATACTCTCTTTTCCCTATTGGTTTATCACTTAGTGGTAGCCCCAAATATGAAGTTGAAAATTGTGTGGTAGTGCATCTGAAAATATCTGCTAATTGTGCAGCTCCCCTATTCGAATGCGTTAACAACAATTCTGATTTTGCTAGATTGACTTCTAAACCTGAGAGCTTTGCAAAAAGATGGAAAACGAGCCGGATGTGTCGTGCTTGTTGCAGTGATGGCTTGAATAGCAAAAGAGTATCGTCAGCATATGTTAGACATGAGTGACATCCTGAAAAGGGGTTTTGTATTAGTGAGCTCTCAGCAAGTTTGTTGTACCATCGTGGCAAGAAGTCCATTGCGATGATAAAAAGGAGGGGGGCTAACGGGTCTCCTTGTCGAACTCCCCGCCTCAATTTAATGACTCGGCCCGCAACTGTATTAATGATCACCCTAGAAGTGCCTTGTAATACCAGTCTGTTTATCCAATCTATCCAAGTGTGAGGAAAGTTCTTTGCTTGAAAGCATCGTATGATAAATTCCCAATTTATTGTGTCAAACGCTTTCCGAATATCTGCCTTGAAGACTCCCAGAGTTTCCCTTTGTCTTGTTGCTGCTTGGATGACTTGTTGTGCGTAAAAGAACCCCTCAGTTATGCTTCTTCCATGGACAAATCCTGCTTGTGTTGGAGTAACAATTTGTGGTATGAAGGCTTTGAGCCGTGTAGCTAGGATTTTGGATAGAATCCTCTGAATTGAGTTGATCATGCTAATTGGTCGAAAGTCACTTGGTCGTGGGACGCCTTCTACTTTTTTTGGCACTAAAGCTATGAGAGAGTCATTCAAAGATGCCAATGTTGTGTCCGGTAGTTTGAGCACGTTATTTAGGACATTTAGAATGTCTGGAACTACCAAGCTCCTGAATCTTTGAAAAAATTCTCCTGTGAAACCGTCCGGACCTGGAGATTTGCCACTCTTCCATCTTGTGATTGTGTTGTCCAGCTCCTCCTGAGTTATTTGAGCAATTAGAAATCGGTGAGCCTCTGTTGGAATTTTCGCTTGAGCAAACAGGGAGTCAAAATCGAAGCTCAATGAGTTTTCTTGGGCTGCACCCATTAGGGAACAGAAATATTTGAACATAATCCTTGCTTTTTCCTTCTGATCCGTGGCTATGTTGTTTCCATCCTTTATAGCTGAGATATTGTTCCTTCTTTTTTGGACTGATGCCACAGCATGGAAGTACCGAGTGTTCTTATCACCTTCTCGCACCCATTGGTTTTTTGCTCGTTGCTTCCACAGGAATTCTTCTAAACTGGCTATTTGACTCAACCTTGCTTTGACAAGTGTGATTACCAGATGCTCGAGTTGAGACAGGCTTCGTCTTTCACTTTGCACGTCCAACCACAGTAATGTCTTATGGCCCATCTCCTTTTGAGCGAAAAGGTTCCCAACTCTGTGTTTGTTCCATGCAACCAAATCTTTCCTAAGATTGAGGAGCTTCCGTGCCAGATCATAGGGATTTTGCGCCATTGGCACTGCTGTCCAAGAGTTGTGTACTACCTCCTTTATGCCTGAGACTTTTAACCAAAAATTTTCAAGCGAAAAATGTTTGGTTTAGGAAAATTGGTGGTACACGTGCACTTAAGAGGGCAGTGATCTGAAACTGTTGAGGCTAATGCAATCTGCTGTGTGTTCGGGAACTTTGCATTCCAAGCCGTGTTGAAAAGTATCCTATCCAGTCGCACAAAAGTCCTTGATGTATTTCCTCTGCTCCATGTATACTTCCTCCCTTGTAACTGTGGGTCAATTAGATTCAGAGCATTCACAGTTTCCCGGAATGCTCTGTCAGGTCTGCCCTGAGGATTTGATCGATCTGCATGCATGAGTGTGCAATTAAAATCTCCCATGATGAACCAAGGTGTGCTATCTGTCGGGCTCTCTCCCCTTAGTTCTTGAAGGAAAATTGATCTTTGCCGGCTTGTTGATGGACCATATACTCCTGATATACGACACATCGTATTGTCCAGGGTGCTGCTGAAGTCTACTGTTACGCAATGTGTTCTAATGTTCTTACTCTGCAAGATTAGGAGTGAGGACCTCCATCCCATTAGTATTCCTCCCGCCATGCCAGTGGCTGGGCTATACTCAAACATGTCTATGTTGCGTCCCAGAATTTCTTTTGCTATTTGCTGTGTAATTTGACTAAGCTTGGTCTCCTGCAAGCACACGATGTCAGGCTTGATTGTTTGAATGTAATTCTTGACATTGACTCTCTTAACTGAGTCGTTCAATCCTCTTACGTTCCATGACAGTAGAGTAATTGTTCTACTACGCAATACATTCATTAAAAACAGTTGTTGCCTCCATCTTAACAACGTTGATCAAGAAAGTTACTAACACTACTGCTACCACCGGGTACAGAGAATATGCTGAGTCAAGCCAACAGTCATCTGCACCCCCCACCCTTACCCAAAACCTAACGTACCTAAACATAAGAACCTTACATTAACTACCCAGCTAAACCAAACTTGAACAAAAACTACTGATGAGGCAAACTCGCGTCAATTGCTCAAATATAATCGACCTCACCCCCATAAATCCTTATAGGGGGAATCGTGTCATGAGTAGGGGTCGTAGGAGGGGAATCCAATCTTGGCTGGCTAGTGGTAGCCTCCAGTGCTTCCTCAATTTGACCTCGAATGTCGTCACTAAGTGATAATCCCGTGGCCTGCAGTATGGCCAATGCTTGTTCTTTGGTTATGGCCTCTTCCTGATCCTTGAGATTGAACATCACTGCTTCTTTCACTTGACTCTTGTTTCTCCTCCTTGTTTGTGTTGGCATGACATGTTTCTTCTTTGCCGATAACCGTGAGCTGCGTCTTGGCATCATGACAGGCTTCCCCGTGTGTTGCTGTGTGCGCGTTGGTTCTGGACCTGTGAGACATGCTCTCTGTTGTGGCATGAACAAGGCCTGCTTTGGTTGGGGACCTTGGAAAAAATGCTGTCGGGCTTTGGAGGTCATGAGGTGGCTTGTGTTGTCTTGCAGCTCAGGCAGAGTCTGTCCCTGCGCATTCCAATCGACTGGGAACCAGGCTGCAAGTATTTCTCTTGGGTTGTGAAGGGAGACGTTCCATATGATCTGAGGCCCTGTTGCTTTTTGGGCCACTATTTCCCATTTGATCGGTCCTTCAACTTTCTCCCTTGCAACCTTGATTGGAAATGTGGCCCAACTCACTATCAGCCCATATTCTGCTATCGGTGTTGCTGTAGATATTTCCTGTTGTGGACCCAGTGCATGCAAGAAGGTGGGGACCGTTGAGATGCCTTTTGACGTGCTGCTGGCGTTGGTCTTTCCCTTCTTTCCACGAACCAATTGGATGACAATTGCCAAGTCTGACAGGTAAGTTACATCATTAAGGCAACCTCGTATTTCTGGAAGAGAAAAGTACCTGAGAATCCTTCCCCTCGTTTTCTGAGTGAGTAGCGTGGTCCCCTGTATTGTTGTCAGAATGAGTTCTGTTGGATTTTTTGTGGCTGCATTGTCCTCTGTTGATGTGGTCGCCATTTTTGCTTTCCAGACCTTGCGAATGCTTGTGGTTGCATCATCCTCCGCTGCTGCAGTCGTCATTTTTGCCTTCCAAATCTTGTGAATGACCGGGACCTTTGGTTTCCAAATTATCGTTTTTTTAGGCTTCAGCAGTTTCCGCGGCTTGGTGATTTTCCTCTGCTCCACATTCTTGTTACCAGGCTTCTTGCCAACTTGCGAAACAATAGTCTTCCAGTTTGCTGGCGAGTGTGGGGAGAAATTAGCTTCCATGGAATCCGTAGAGTCACTGGATGAGGTGTTATATCTGCCTGTTGGATGGTATTGAGGCAAATTTGGAAACTGCCTTGCTGCTGGTGGAAGGTTGTGAGGATCCTGGGGTTCTGCAGGTGGCTCTGCTTGCGGATAGAATGGGTTTTCGTCCCATTCTCGCCACCTAGTGATAACCACGTCTACAGGAGTTGCATAATTGCCCTCTCGGTACATTAGCTGTAGAGGGATGTGCCGTGGGTGTTTTGTACCGATGAGCGCCAAGATGTATTTGAAGTGCCCTGCTTGTCTACCGAATGGCATGATTCTGATGGGTGTGCCACAACCTTGGAGCAAGTTTCGGATCTCTGGATGTGTCCAAGCTTGAATAGGCAAACCCAGTAACTTGATCCATACCTGATGTGTCGGTGGGTCGTTTGCCATGCCAAAACGTGGCCGCCATTCGTGCACCCTAAAGCTGACATTGCAATAGGGGATTCGATATACTCCGCCTTGGACTACAGCATCCCTTGAAACTGTATCTGGGCATATTACTACAAATGGTGAGCTGTGAGCTTCCAAGACTTGGTAGGTCCCATTATGGTTGCCATGAGCAAAGGCTAAGTGCTCAGCTATGAGTGCCGGCAAATCAGGCGTCAAGGAACCGTTCAAAATGATTACATAACCCGTACGGGTTAGATATTCATTGTGCTCATTTAGGGCTAGACGGTCGGGGCGGTATATGTCACGGTATAAAGGTCTTTCACTCACAAAGTCCTCCATGTCAGGCGATCTGGATGTTTGTTTAGTATGTGGCTTGGTGATTGCTGCATTGCTTCCTAATGGACAGCGAACGTATTTATGCCCTAGTTTAGCACAATTAATGCACTTAATTGTGTTTCTGCAATTTCTCTGGACGTGTCCCCTCTGCAGGCACCTGAAACACTTCTTCTCCTCTCTTACCTTTGCTAGTAAAACTGCCAATGGCGTTTTGGACGGCTGCCCTTGTTGTTTCATCTTTGGGGAAATGCATTGCCATTATCGAGTGGCTACAGGTGGTTTGTAGCTCCTTGTAGACCCTTTGACCCCCTTTGATGATTCTCCCAGAAAAACCTCCTTGAATGACTTGGTAGTGTTGTTGCCGTTGTAGTTCCCTTTTTGAGCTGGAAAAGCATTGAAGTGGGGGAGGGAGTGTTGCTGTGGGATAAATGTGGCATTCAATGGGTTTGGTTGGTGGTGGTTGGGGCATTCAATGGGCTTTTGAGTGGCTGCCGGTGCTCTCCCTTTCCCTTTATCCATTCTTTTTTCCGGTGTCTTCTGCCGCCCAGCAGAAACACCATCTTGAAGTTGATACTTGGTATAATTCTAATCATATGATACAAAATTACTATTTCATTACATTGCAAAACTCATCTCAATAAGTAATGAATGGTGATTGCGTCAATCCCTCATAGGTTGTCCCAATCTGTGCTGTAAGGTTAATGAACTTTAAAAGTCAAAAATCAACTATGTCACTCATAACCTGATTTTAAGTCATAAAAAGTGTAATTCAAAAAATATATATACATATCAGATCCAATCTTAGTTAAAAATGCAGTTGGATCCTGGCAAGGTACTACCAGACATAATAGTAATATGAGAAATGACAACATAATTAGCTAGTATTAGCTTGTTGGATCGTTTTGTAAATACTTTAGTAGACTAGTTTCTCCTGCTGCTGTATCAAATAGCATCAGATAATAAGATTCAACATACACAATTGGATCTTGACGTAAATTTTATTTCTTGACCTCAATATGATTTATAGGCAATTGTCCTTAAATCCACTGGACAAGAAGGAGACTGAGGATACAAGTTCAGAAAGGCATGTGTCTGTTGGTATTGCAGTATCATCATCGTCTTTGCGTCCAAACTATATGCTACAAACCAAGTTCAAAGTATTCATTTATGATCAGAAGTACGGGAATCATGTAGTAGACGAAGGTATGTTTAATTTAGAAGGTAAATAAGTATACTGGTTATGTTAGAACTGGTGTGCAGCTTATGTAATTTAAAATGTTTTTTTTGCTTTGTTATTTTAATCTATTTATTGATTTGACATAGATGCTGGTACACAAGGTACCAGACCTTTAGAGTATCATACATACCTTACAATTTTTTCATGTAGTGGTATATTTCTGCATCACAATTAATTGTAACTTTGGAATGTGAACCCACTAAACACCTCTCAGTCTCTCACTCTAATATCAAAATATGAACCAGCTGCAGTAAGAGCTCACACTGGTATCGATGCTCAATTTTATAAATTTGTACTCCCAATACAGTTATTCACACCTACCTGACAACTAGTCGTGCTTCGGGAGTGCCATGCATGATAGGACTCACGACACTGCAGAATCCAGCCTTGGGATTCCTCGTAAACAACACCATAGCAATTGGTGTAGAATTAATCCAATTTAAAAAGCTGGCCTGTATTGGCATTGAGAGAAGCACCTTTATACGAAGCAAAAAGATTAGTGGGTCCCACAGCTGGTACATTGACGATTTTTCTCAACTGAAGAAACCTTGTGCGTTTTCAGAACCTTTTTAGGTTGGTGGATACACATGGTATGTGATGACAACCCCCTTCCCCCAGTTATGTTGATAACTTGGTATGTACTGGTGCTGTGGCAGTAATTACCAAATCAATTACCAGACATCTTTGGTTGGTTTTCTTGCTTTTTGCTCCTACTTTTTACGCTTTCTTCCACTCATGTGGTACAGTACCTGCATGGTCCTAATGTGTTATACCCAAATCTCTTTCTTTTCCTCCTGCTCCTTTCGGGCCTTTTCTCATGCTCTAATGCACTCTACAAAAACAACAGGAGAATAAAGCTAAAGCTACAACCAAAAGGAGTTCTGAACAAGAACTACCTCTCTCTTTACTTGAAGCTGGATAGATTCGGATCATGGTTTCCACCATCAGAAGGTGTGATGGTTGATGCGGTTCTCTCTATCAAAAAGCAATCAACAGG
The DNA here is from genome assembly GCA_964058865.1 of Eleocharis quinqueflora. Lineage (NCBI taxonomy): Eukaryota > Viridiplantae > Streptophyta > Magnoliopsida > Poales > Cyperaceae > Eleocharis > Eleocharis quinqueflora. The sequence goes on along the minus strand of CAXKVX010000631.1, from coordinate 261,291 downwards.
AACATACGGAGGAAGAGGTTGGTGTCTTTGTACTTCAGCTCTTTACCACATTTTTCTTGTAGTATAGGTTCTTATGTGGAAGGGGAGCCTTGGCGCAGCTGTAAAGTTGTCGCTTTGTGATCAGGAGGTTATGAGTTCGAGTCATAGAAACAACCTCTTGTACAATGACCCCAAAGTGGTCCGACCCTTTTTCCGGACCCCGCGCAAGCGGAAGCTACATACACCAAGCTGCCCTATAGGTTCTTATGTCAACTCAACTCAAGTTCAGATGCCTGACATGATCCATGCAATACCAAAATGATTTAATGAGTCCTGATCAGACCTGGTGACCTTTCAAGCCAGATTCAATTAGATGTTATCTGGTTCATAGGCCTTCCAAATTAGATCAGGTTTTGCTCTAGTAGTCTAGTCTGATATTGTGACTTGTTTATCTAGGCCCAGTATGACTAAAAGGAAACCTAGTCCAAGCTGTTCGCTAAGACTAACTGCTCTGATGGAAACAATTGTACCCTAACACAACCCACCATGTAGAGGCATCATTTGGGTACACAAAAATGCCAAAATGGTTTCAAGTCATTTGAACATTTAGTCTAATTTAATCTGGATCATTTGATTCAGGTCACTTTCAGGTGTTGAACATTTTGTGATTAATGAATCGGTTGTTTGGGATATTTGTCATTCGGTTAGGTTCCATTCGGTTTGTTTCTTGGCAAAATTGATTTGCAGTTTTGATTGAAGTGTATTTTCTGTGTCAGATTGTATGGGATGGTTGTCTCATTGGGCGTACTGCTCATATTAGGTCTATCATTAATAGTGTCACATGCTAAAAAATAAAAAAATAAATTACCTCATATTATTATGATATATAAATTAAGTATTGCGAAGCAACACTCTCTCGTGGAAGATGTGGGTTTGAAATATGAAGAACGCAAGATGTTAAGGAACTGTTAGGTCAAACTTGAATTAGATTTGCTTCCTAAAAAAATTTAAATTCGAGTGGCAAAGATCCTCATTTCTATGTCAAAAAACAAATCAAGTATTGTGAACTTCTTTATCAATACCAGGTCAAAAGGGTTAATGAATATTCAGACTCTGGTTGCCATTTCATGGGGCTGATTGATGTGCATTTTTATTACATAATTTTTGTAACTTGTAATTGTAGACCGATTCAATTTCTCATCGAAGGCTACATGCTGGGGATATTCAGAGTTCATTCGAATTGAGGATTTCATGGACCCTGAAAATGGATATCTTCTCAAAGGAACATGCACTTTTGAAGCCTCAATCACTATTTTGGGTTCAGCACATGATCGTGCATAGCAAGGGGATGTGCATTATTAAGAGTTTAGCTTTTGAATACTGTTGAAGACTGTTGGAGTCGTCGTCTCTAGGGCTGTAAGTTATGTACTTTTTTAAGTTGCAGGGTGTTTTGGTTAACATAATTGGGAATGTTTGTGGCTGTCCTACAGTCAGTATCTTGATGTTTTATTAAGAGTTAATTAGCTTCTTTTAATCTGATAATATTTGAGGGCTTGGATCTCATTTTTTCCCCTAAAGTTATTGTAATTCATTAATATGTTAAGGTAGATCATTTCCTTACTGTCAGTATGTGTCTTAATAAACTGGTCAGTCCTTAGTTATGACTTATGACAAAGACATCCTTCATTTCTATTTTTATTCTAAGATTACATTTCAACTCTCTCTTTCTCTCTTAAGATTTTTCACTGATATTTTTGAACATGAGTGCTAATCAGTCTTATTAGATGCCATCTCCGGTCTTTATCATTGAGCAAAGGGGACCGCTTCCTGTTCCTGTCAGTGGCATTATATTTAGTAATAAACACTAATCATTTCTAAGCAAAGCACCATTAAAACCCGAAGTATAATATATACATATTACCTAACATCCTAATTCCTAAATTCAATGCACTATTACCAAAAGAGGGACCGCAAGACAATGCACAATTTGATACACCAGACATATATGAGGATTCAAGTAATATATGCAAATGGATGCGCAATGTCCCCATATTTTCTTATTATTATATATTAAGTGATAATTTTATGTTATATAGATAACTTTCTTACAAAAATTGATACTTGAACTCCATAATATAATGTTTGACCTCATTTAAAAAAATTGTGACTTCGCCACTACCACTCGCACTGTTAAAACTGAAAGATAGATAATGCAAAGAAAAAAAAAAAGTTTTAGCGAAATATGGAGACGGCGACTCGAACAGTCCCATGCACAAAATTGTCTCATTTAGGACAAGAAATTAAAGACACCATTCGTATCTTCTCTAATGGTCACTAATTTTCAAATGGAAAGGGGAAAATTTTCTGAATGGACACATGATGTAAGAAATATTATGCAAACAGAGTAATTCGATATGACAATATTGGGGATGAGAAGGCGGTTAGTAATTTTTATTTCAGAAAATACGAATTCTCATGAGATAGAGCATTTGGGAAGAGGCATGTAAGATGTGCAGGTGGGTCCAATCGCTACAATAATACAAATAGAGGGGCAATTCGGAGCCATATCTAGGCAAAGTCTTAAGGGCTGGGTCGGGCTTTACAAGAGTCGGGCCTAAAGGGCCTACAAAAGGGCCGGGTAAGGGCCGGGTCTAAAGAGGGCTTAATAGGGGCCGGGTAATAAGGGCTTTGTTATAAGGAAATAGGCCCGGCCCCTCTAAGGTCCGGCCCCTATCAGGCCCTCGGGGTTGCAAAGGGCCGAATCAGGGCCGGGTAATAAGGGCTTTGATCTATTTTTTAAATTTTTTTTAATTGTGAAAGGGTTTGATAAGGGTTTGAGGGGCTGACGTGAATAAGGGTTGCAAAGGGCCGGATAAGGGCCGGACGGGATCGGGGCTTGAAAGGGCCGGGTAATTAGGGGCCTGTATTTTTGGAATAAGGCCCGGCCCTTCTAAGGCCCGGCCCTTATAAGGCCCGACCCTTTCAAAATCTTAATAAGGGCCAGGTCTGACAGGGGCTTTACAGGGGCCGGGGGCTTATGGCATATCCCTAGCCGTATCACAGTTTGATTTTTCTTTTTCTTTTTCTTTTTCTTTTTCTTTTTCTTTTTTTCATCTTTTTGTTGGTTTTCTTTTGACTGTTTGGCAATTTTACCATTAAATTTTTGCGGTAATTGACACTAGAAAATCTGGTTTATTTTTTTGAGAAAAATATTGTCGTATATAATAACTTACTCATAAAATTTATTATTTTAATGAACTCATTTATTAAATGTCTTTCACGTGAATTTTCGTATCTTTTATTGTTAAAAAATATCTAAATTCAGTTTATTTTTTTATAAATCAAGCATAAATTTAGTCCATTTCTTTATGAAACCGACAGATCTCAAATATTATATAGAATTATAGACTCACAATTAGAAGAGGTGAGGTCTAGATCTAGAGTTTCTACCATATTTCCTCTAACCGCCATCTCTCTCGACCTTCGCCTCTCATCAATATCCTTCGTCTCTCACCTCTAACCGCTTCATGACCTCGTCTCTGCTCTCACCTTTGCTGCTCCGCCACTCTACAGCTCCACCACTCCACCCACTGACATATATTACTCACCCACTCATCTTTCCTATCCACCACTCCATCCACTCACCTCGTTGCTCATCCGCCCATCGCTGCACCGATCTGCTTTGTCGCTCCTCTCTTCCGTTCAGGCCGCCTCAACCAAACTCTCTCTAGATATGTCACTCCATCCACAACTTTAGACTCCACCTCACCCCTCCCTAGCCAGCTAAGAGAGGATCCATTGTAAAGAAAAAGATGGGAGAAACGGCATCATGAATTCTTCTAGTAGCCGCCTTCCTTTCCGACTTGACCTCGTTTTCTCTCAGCCCAATCCCACCTCTCCCACTCTAACACCTCCTCTACCTTCAACATAATCCTTAAGAGCAATCCATTCGTCAAAAATAGAAGTCAACGAAGAGGAATCAACCATTCTTGAGCTAACAAAGAAGAACAATGCATAAGGTGCCGGCGAGGGAGGTCGGCGCTGACCTCCCCCGCCAAAAAAATGTGACAAACTGAAATTCAACATCTCCTTCCTTCAATCATGTCGTCGAAGATGCCAGTAGAAGCATATGATAGTTGCTATCAAATGATTTGATGTCTCGACAAGTTGTTAGAAGAAATGAAGAAAATTAATACTGTTTCAATTTGTTTTTACATAGTTTATTTTATTTTTGTTGTTGTTGTTGTTGTTGTTAGATGTTTGATGTGACGAGTTTCAAAAAATTTATAGTCTCGTTATGAATGCAAAGATGCTGTCATGAACTCATGATGGATGTAATTATTTTACCAAAGAAATTTATACTCAGCACTTCTGCCGACGTTTAAAAAAGAAAAGAGAGTTGATGATTGAAGCCAGAACCAGAGGAAATAAAGCCAAATCTCCAAATCTTGGGTTGGACACCTACCGACCCCACCATTGGTCCCCTCACGGATTTCCCATTAACGCGAACTCTCCAGTCTCCCCTAGATGTACTTGGTACATAACTGACGACCGTCGAAATAATCCTGGCCGTCTATTTATCAAGATCACATCAGAGGATCGTAATCTTAGTACATCGATCGTCAATACGGCACGCCGTTTCTCCAGCTCCACGTGAACTGGGCCCCACTTGGAAGAATGTACCGTACCAGTCTATCTATTAAAATAATAATTTTTAATAATCTTAAATCACACGCAATTGCTAATTTGCAACTTGCAAAGAAGTGCGCTTTCCCCGGCTTTCCCGGCTTCCAGCGAATATTTTAATATTCGAAAAGTTCAAAGCATATATTCTTAATCTTAGATCTTGTTATACATAAAAAATATGAATTCACCCAAAGGACTCAAGGACAAAAGTCTCTGGATATGGATTATGAATTATGATGATATATCGACGACAAGTTCTCGGATAAACATATTAATATGCCAAATTTAATACTGACACTGTGATACAGATGCTCTTGCCGGATAAGGGAAGACAAACTTTTCAACAAAGGTGGAGATTCTTTAATATTTACATACTTCGTGTCCTCTTTTTAATTGGGGAAAAGCTAAATTCATTAGGTAGTAGGTATTTATTAGTGTAGTGTTCTTTAGGATTTTTGAGTTCTTTCTCTTTGGTGATATTTATTTCGTCGTCAAGTTTGAATAGTCTCGTCCTTTTCTCTGTCGATTGTGGACTCTTCATCTTAGTTTCTATCATCGAGAAAGTTCTAGATTGATTTGTTGCTTTCGTTGGGAAGTTGTGATCGTTTTGTTGTTTTGAAGTTGTGGGTTTCTTTCGTTTCCACTGAGGAAGTTAGATTGGGTTTTTGTTGCTCAACTTTGCTTAACGAGTATCTAAAATTGGGAGGAATTGTTGCAAAATGAGTGCTGAATCAAGAACTATAGTGTGGTTTAGAAGGGATCTGAGAATAGAAGATAACCCGGCTCTTGCCTCTGCTGCGAAGAACGGTTGTGTAATTCCGGTTTTTATCTGGTGCCCATGTGAAGAAGGTCAATTTTACCCTGGTAGGACCTCTAGGTGGTGGCTTAAGCAGTCTCTGTTAGACCTAGATCAAGCTCTGAGGTCTCTCGGCACACCGCTTGTCGTGATAAAAACCGAGAGCACACTTGCGGCGCTGTTACAGTGCGCTGGCGCGGTTGGAGCAACTCGTGTAGTGTACAACCACTTGTATGGTATGTCAAGAATTTGACTTTTGTGCTTGGTTTGATACTTTGATTTGGTTTGAGATAAGTTGGAATTTGTGGTTTGCTGATTCATTTTTTCTTTTCATTTTTTAGGAAAAGAAACTAACACACAGTACTCAATCCTTGACTTGCTCTAAATTATGATGTTTTGAATTGGTTTTGCTTATTGTCAGCCTGCTTTAATTGTAAGAATTAAAGCAATATCATGTATTGCAATAGTGAAATGTAAATCTTGTGTAAAGATTCCATTTACCTTTTAATAAGTAATTTGAAAGGTGTTGGCAATATTTCTCATTTCCATGACTTACTTTTGTTTTAAATTGCATGCTTTAGATGGACCATGTTGATTTTATCACTTGCTTTACATTGGCCCCTCATTTTGTGTGTGGAGCATTTTTCACTAGGTGTTGATTTTTTTTTTCCTTGATCGCATAATTAATACCGGAAAGTGAATTTAATTAGGTGTACTTCATTTTTGGTATGGTAGTACGCCATTAATCATTAATTATTGTCACGATGAGAAGAATAAGATCAAGTTGTTAGATTCCGATGATCTCCTGATTTTTTTTCCTTGATCGCATAATTAATACCGGAAAGTGAATTTAATTAGGTTTTTTAAATTACTTATTATTGGGAGATCGCATAATTATTGGGAGTAGGAAATAGAAGGCCTAATTTGTCATTTTTGCTAGACTTGTCCTTGGTTTTTTAAAATAGATTTTATTTCAGGTTTGAATATCCAAGTAAATATCAACTATCAAGCTATCAAGTAGAGAACGTGAAACAAAGAAATTTGCAATTTCTATTTGCAAAAGGTTAAATCATGAATTGTGATTTATTTTGAATTTTGATCCAACATAATTTCTTCTTCTTTCTATTGACTTTATCAGATCCAGTTTCGCTGGTGAGAGATCACAAAGTAAAGAGTGAGCTTCAAGTTGTTGGCTTGTCAGTACAAAGCTTCAATGCTGATTTGCTTTATGAGCCATGGGAGGTTGCTGACCTAAATGGCCTCGCCATCACAACATTTAATGAATTTTGGTCAAAATGTCTGGCCTTGCCAGTTAACCCTACTTCACCTCTTCCCCCATGGCGATTGGTACCAGTCTCAGGTATAAGTTGCACCTAAGTAATGTGCTTGGTGTTTGTTCTAGTTAGCTAACTAGAGTATAAAGTTTGTCAGTACCAATGCTACATTTTCAACCTCAATTAACTATGCAACTGGCTGTTAAGTACAACAACAATATACGTTGTGAACAGAGAAAAAAAAAAGAAGAGGAGGAGGATTACATTGAGGAAGTCATTAACTGGTACACAACTTAGTATGGTTTATGGATACAATTTCAGTAAAAGACTTGACCCTCTCAGGAAATCTAGGTCCTTGTTTATTGATATACATTTTTTACTCTCCAAATTATCATATATTTTCAGGGATAGAAAACATCCAAAGCTGTTCAGTTGATGATCTAGAACTAGAAAACAACTCTGAAAAATCTAGCAATGCCCTCTTGAGCCGGGTTTGGGTCCCTGGCTGTCGTAACTCTGACAAGCTCTTAACTGGATTCATCGAGGGGCATTTAAGGGAATACTCGAGAAGTCATATGAAAGTAGATGGCAGCGCGACCTCTCTTCTATCCCCTTACCTCCATTTTGGTGAAATCAGTGTGCGGAAGATCTACCAAACAGTAAGATTGAAGCAGATTCAGTGGGCACAAAAAGAGGAAAATAATGATATTGAAGAGAGCATAACCCTATTTTTGCGTTCCATCGGTTTGAGAGAATATTCCCGGTACTTATGCTTCAACTTCCCTTTTACTCATGAGAGGTCCTTGCTGGGGAATTTACGTCATTACCCGTGGAGGTATGATCAAGGGGATTTCAAGACGTGGAGACAGGGTAAAACAGGCTACCCATTAGTGGATGCTGGTATGAGGGAGTTGTGGGCTACTGGATGGATGCATAATCGGACCCGGGTTGTGGTTGCGAGTTTTCTTGTTAAAGTTTTGCTGCTACCTTGGACCTGGGGAATGAAGTATTTCTGGGACACGCTTCTGGATGCGGATTTGGAGAGTGATATCTTGGGTTGGCAGTACATATCAGGTTCATTGCCTGATGGCCATGAACTGACCCGTTTAGATAGCCCCGAGGTACATGACTGTTGTTACTTCTTTCTTTATTGAGAGAATCATACAGTAGTCCTTTTAAGTATTACACAGGTCGTGGTTCAGCCCAAAAGTCTGAGACCATTTTGGCTATACATTTTTATTATTATATTGGAAATTGGATGTAAATCCTAGTCTGCATCCACTAGAAATACTCCTGTTTCTTATTGGAATTTTTTCACTTAAGTGGTCTGCTCTATAATAGCAACCACTAGAGGTTTTAGTTCTTTTAGGATGTCAAATGACGGCTCAGACCAAAAGGATGTAAAACAACAAGTTTGCATGAAAATGAAGAACTTAATTCTAGTAACGAAAACAGGATACGGGTTACTTGCCTATATTTCTTTGGATGATACTTTCTGAAGGTTGCTTAAAAGCAAGCCATGAGCATAGGAATGATATCTTTTTGGTGCTGAATCTGTAATATCAGATATGGGCAAATATCTACCCATATCACATAACCACCTTCATGATATTTGGCCCCACTGAAAAATATTGCCTCTATTTCTGATTGAAGGTCAAGTGTCTTCTGTTGGCATTGCCAGTACTGTTACTGTTGCGGGTTCTGATAAAAAACTGATCAATACTGCTACTTGTAGATACCCAATCAGACTGAGAAAAACGTGCTCTAACACTTCTAATTAGCCTCTACAATTGTAATATCTCGTGTTATGTTTCAGGTCCAAGGTCAAAAGTTTGACCCAGAAGGAGAATATGTCAGAACCTGGGTCCCAGAACTGGCATGCATGCCAACTGAGTGGATCCACCATCCATGGAATGCACCAAGATCCGTGCTTGTAGCTGCAGGTGTTGAATTGGGGTTCAATTACCCAAATCCCATTATTGACCTAGGCAATGCACAGGACCGCCTTGATGATGCTGCTTCCACCATGTGGCAACTAGACCGTGCTTCTAAGCACGCCGCGTCATCATCTGATGAGGTCGTTGCTGATAATTCAATTTATATTAAAAATAATGAAAATGTTGATAACAATGTTTTGGATATACCAAAAGTGGTGGTTAGAAAGGAGGTCTCTTGTGTGAGTTCATCTTTCGATCAGAAAGTGCCTTCTTTGAATAACAAATTAAGGAAAGATATGAAAACTAGAAAAACAAATAACCATAATGTTAATGATAATACTGGGACCCAATTGGATAGCTGTCCAAACCAAATGGAGGGTTCAATGCATGATGAGGATGTGGTCTCTACGGCTGAGTCATCAGCCGGTCTGAAGAGAAGTATAGGAGAGAGTTCTTATGTGGTTCCTAGTGCTAATTTTTCTTTGTCAGAAAGAGATCAAATGGAGGAACATGTGCCTTTGGATGCTTCAATGCAGTCTTCTAAGGTATCTTTCTAAATTTAAATTGTGTTATTTATGTTTTTTCTTAGAAATTATTTGTTCTCTTATAATTCTAGTGTTCTTTTGATATTATGGATTAGGAAGAAGATGATACACAAGGCGAAAACAGCTTTAATGGTGCAAGGCCATGGAAGAGGTCTGGTTAGTTATAAAATTATGCCTACAAGTATAGTTTGTACAGTAATCAAATAATTTTGTTTCATTTTGTTCTGATTTTAGGTGTCGTCGTTTAGCAATGCTGTATTATTTCTTTATTTTTCTTTGTTCATTATGCGACAGTAATTTCTTTTTATCAAATAAATAACATCTTTTCTGACAAAACAAATATCATGCATTTTCTCATTTTTGTTCTTCAATTTTAGCAAGACGTTTTATATGAATCAATTTCCGGTTTTTGTGATCTTTCGATAATATCGGCAACAATTAAAAGGATGGATTGAATTGATAATATCGGCAACAATTGAAAACAATTTGTAATTAGAATTTTCCTATTTGAATGTGATGTGTACTTTACGTATACTATGTACATAAAAAATGTGCATATATTATATAAGTTTTATCCTTGAATTCGAATTTGCGATCAACATTTGAAATGCAGAACAGCTTTATCAAAATGAGAAAGATTGTTAAATTTGTCAAGATACTGTTGATGTTCTCATTCTTAAAAGAATTTTGAACGAAAATTTTAATCATTGCTATATTAAGCATCTTGCATGTAACGGTCAGAATTATTTTTAATCAAATTTCGAAATAAAAATTAACCATAGATTATTCTGTCGTGATCAAGCGACGGTTAAGATTTAATCTTTACTAATTTTACTCTTCAACATATTCGAGTGTTGTAATTTAGCCACACATAATTTTGTCTCATATTCAATTGTAAGGAAAGTATTTTAATAATTGAATTTCATTAGTTATATTTCTATTTTTGTCCTTCGTTATTATAATACTTATATACACTTGTGTTTAGATTGAAAGAATACTTTTCAATAATTAATGCAAAATGATCTAATGTTCTTTTTGAAAATATGATTGTATTTAAATACAATAATTTTATTAAATAAGACTCGTAATAAGGTACGGACCCGATACTAGTATCCTTTTAGTAACTCTTCTACTTACAAAACGAAATTTTTTTGGAGAGATTGTTTTCTTTCCAAAGAGGAGAAATTTTGATCTGAACCTTCAGAACAAGAATCAACGATCTTGATTAATAATATGAAAAATCTGTGTGAATCATATTATTGACGATCGAGCGTTGATTTTTAATCTGACGGTCCAAATTATCTCTCCTCTCTGGAGAGAAAAAAATATCTCCAGACTATACGGGTCCTCTACTTACCGCCTTATTTGCTTGTGGCTAGCACTTTCAAACACATGAAAAGGTAACACAAATACCAATTTGCATTAATTGTTGCATTTTAATAGCGTAACGATTTTCTCTTGCGTATTATGTTGTGTTTAATAAACGTAATATTTTTGTGTTGAACATTGCGTTTAAATAAGAAACGTTCAATTTTTATGAACGTCTGCTAACTGCAAACAAAATAAAAAAAAATTAGAGAAAATTCTCGAAAATTAAAAAAAGTACATGTTCACAAATCAAGCATATATTACATGTTAAAAAATCAATTACATATTCACAAATCACAACAATAAATTATGCAAAAATAGGAAAAACATATATTTCAAACTTGAAGGTATCAATCCAGACAATAAAACATTCATTACAACTTATGAGTTTTCAGATCATGTTCACTTCTGTTTATTTCAATCAACATTTCTCATTGAATATACTCTTGCTCAATTGATTTGTCAGAGTTCATTATAAATTTCTCTCTTAATTCACGAATGGTCTTTTCACGTGGTTGATGTGAGTTATTGGTCATTTATTGAATATTTAAATTTGACTCAAAATTTGATTGAATGTTTTTATTTTAAATTTTTAATTGTTACAATGAGAATATTTTTTGTGACAATTTCAACTAGAGCAGGGGCAGATCTACATGTTCCCTAAGGGGGCTAAGCACCTCCCATAAATAAATAAATTGTTAAATTTTGCATTAGCCTTCATACTTTGTTATATCATTAATACTAATTAGCCATCCTTGTAAAGCTAAAATCATCTAACGATTACAATTCAGCACCCCTATATTATTTTTTTGCTCCGCCCCTGGACCAGAGATATTCTTTTTGCAATTGATGATTGTTCGACTGGTTGAAACAATTTGCCATATAGGAAATTTCAAATCCTTGTTCTTAGAAAAAAAATTCGTACCAACTTTACACTCAATAATCGTATGACCTATGCCGCCATAATTGTCACAAATAGAGAACTTACCTGACCATGGTAGAATATGCCCTTGATTGCCAGCAAAAAATGGTAACGATTTTGCTAGAGGAACATTCCTTGATTGTTGTTGATAATATTGTTTCTCCAATCTTCCATAATCCTTGTTTGTTCTTGTTGATCAGTTTGTGTTTGAAGAACATTTGCCCGCTCTTGAAGCTGATTCCACATGAGTTGATTAATTTGTTCTTCAAGGTCATCCGCTCTTTGTTGAAGTAGAGCCAAAAAGTTATACTCATAATCCCTATGCACATCATGATCATAAAAATAATAAGACATGGTGAGATCAAAATTATATTTTTTTCGTTTTTTTTATAAAATATAAATAAGTAAGATACAAGCTAAGTCCTAACTACTAAGTTTAAAAAACAGTAAATAATATTGTCTCCGACAATTACGTCAAAAAGCTTGATGTAAATTTAATGTTGAACTATATATGTAGGGCTCACTTTTTTTGTACTTTCGATTTTATAATTTATTTGTTACTGTTGAATAATGTAGACACTTTGTTACGAAAGACATTACGATATTATTTATTCTATAAAAACTAGTAGTCGATGGAATTAAGAAAAGATGGAGTTAATCTCTTCCCTGTTTTCCCCGTACCAGGTAACAGCTTAAAATAACAACTTCGTTAGTATCAAGTCAAACTCACCAACTAAAGAATTGTTAATTCACTGGAAGTGGGTCCGAATTTGCAGCCGCCATTTCATTCAGTCTAGGATGTACTCTCTGGCGTAATTACACAGTGATTTAGCATTTATTTGCACATAGGTGATTTACACACGTTTACAATGAACATAGTTGATGCAATTAAAAGCCAATGAGCCATAGCTGTGAAAAGTCGTAGAAAGAACTAACGTTGATTCCTTTGAATTAGCGGAGTTGTGCTAATTAACAATTAGCAACTGCTAATTGTAAAAGAAAGATGCGATGCTTGCCATTCACGTCTAACAAAAAACTATACAATTGGAATATTCCCTCTCTTCCTATAAACTGAAAACTAGAATAACAATATTTGTTAACAATAATTAAGCAACTGCTTCAACACTTCTCATCAAAAGACGGAGCACACAGAGCGAGAGGAGAGAGAGGCATGTACTAAAAAGATCCACAATTCTTTACTTAGAAAAGAATTAAGAGCCAAGTTAAATGGAATTGCGCCAGGAATATATAATTGGAGAGGAAATAGGTCGTGGTCGATTCGGCGTTGTTCATCGTTGCTATGCATTAGCAACCCGTGACGTATTCGCAGTTAAGTCCATTGATAAGTCGAAACTATCAGATGTCATTGATCGAGAAGGTGTTGAGCTGGAAGCCACGTTGGCATGTCTCGCCTCAATCAACAACCCTGGGGTGGTTCCGGTTCACGCCGTGTACAATGATTTTGAGTCCATCCACCTTGTCATGGAGATATGTGACGGGCCGGATCTACTCAAGTGGATGCAAATCCGACCCAAACCGCAGGTGTCAGAGACCGAGGTAGCAGTGATCATGTCTCAACTGATGCAAACCCTAGAGACATGCCACAAGCAAAACATAGCACATAGAGATGTAAAACCGGATAACATTTTATTTGATCGGGATGGTAGGGTTAGGCTATCAGATTTTGGTTCAGCTGCCTGGTTTGGTACGTTGAATGGCATGGAGCAACAAATGAGCGGTACTGTTGGTACGCCATTCTATGTGGCACCAGAAGTGTTGAGAGGTGGCGAGTACGATGAAAAGGTTGACGTCTGGAGTGCCGGTGTCGTCATGTATGTTATGTTATCGGGTGGGGAGGTACCGTTTGGTGGCGGTGACACACCCGCAGATGTTTTTGGAGCGGTTTTGCGCGGTAACTTGAGGTTTCCAACGAGCATCTTTGAAGGGGTTTCAGCTGCAGCGAAAGATTTGATGAGAAAGATGATTTGTAGGGATGCTTATAGGAGGTTTACGGCCGAGCAAGTTTTGAGTAAGTGTTTATTGCTTAATGATATTTTTTAGATAGTGTTTAAGTTTTGAAATGTGTTTCGGAATTTAACTAGACGAGAAATCATTCTAGTTATCTGTTTTTACTTTAAAAACTTTTTATTTCCTAAAAAAAATTTAAAAACTTTTTTAAGAAAATTTATGGATTGTCCAAAACAAGTGAAATAATTTCTTGTATTTCAAATGGTTTCAACACAAGAGAAAAAACTGCATACTCCACTAGCTAGATATACATGCGTACTTCAGTTAGTGGTGATTCGTAGAATTGAAAAAGTAAAATTATCATATATTATTATGAGATACAATACATGCTATTTGATGATTGGTGGAATTGAAAAAGTAAAATTATCATATATTATTATGAAATACAATACATGCGATTGGTGGAGTTTGATACACTCGATACTCCAGTAAAATATGCAAGTGTTTTCCTCAACATAAATATAAAATTAAATAGTTTACTCTATAAATATAAATTTAACTAGTTTACTACATAAAATAATTAATGCAATAATTGTGGTTGATTTTTTATATCACTCTTTCTCAACTTTTTTTTCTTTGATATTTTCCTAAAAGGACACCCCTGGATTGTAAATGGTGGAAGAGTCTTGGATACAACCTGACGCCAGGTGCTCAATTATTACATGTCATGTATTATTCGCTTCAAAATTGTGACAACCGAGATGAAAAAAAAATGCGCAAGGGTTCCAAACCAAATTAAATAGGACTGTTTAGAGAAAATATAGAAGCTTCTAGAAGGACGTAATTCTCCAAATCCCAACCACATCATAAGCTGAAAATGTTTCTTTTACTTTTTCTCTTGTTCACTCAAATTAAATTTTGTTCTATTAATTTTGAAATTTAGAGATTTGTAAATTATCAAAAAGAAGTAACTTACAGTTGTATATATTGTTTATGCATAGTGAATAAACCTCCACAGTCGCTTAGATCTAGGTTAGGAACAGCGAATGTATGCAGTGACGGATTCAGAAGTTCACTTAAGTTTGGACACTGAGTTTGAAATCAAGCTCGGACACAAATACACTAAAACACATTAGAATATCATTAAAAGTTAATTTTTAACTACAAAAATAACAAAAAAATATATTAAATTTTGTGTTTTTTGAAAATCAAGTTCTGACACTTGCCCTAAGGTGAATCTGCCACTGGATGTATGTAGAGTCAGAAAATCAGCTGACCTCGAATTTTGGAAAATACTAATAATTAGTGGGTTCAAAAATAATTTCATCCTCACCGGACTGAAATTTTTTGCTTCATGTGGATTGTGGTTCTGTAAGCCATATTTTTAAATTCACACATAGGAGCAGAGAAATAAATCTTTTAAATGAATGTCAAAACTACAAGTCTTTATATATATCATATCTCATAAATTGCAACTTAATCACATCATTTAATTTTCCGACTATGGAACTTTAATAGTAAAAATTTTCTTGTGTATAGTTTGGGCCTTTGGGGTCAATTCTAAAGTCAAACAAACAACATAAAATTGTTTACGCAGGACTATATTTTTTTTTCTTAGATGCAGTCAGTCAGACCTTAAAATAGACGAATTAAATTGTACGTTCCAAAAATCTTTCAAACATTATCAGCGGTATAGATCGAATTAATTTATTTCAGATTGTTAGGATTATATTAACAAGACCGAATCGAACCCTGTTTTTAGATTCTGGAAAAACAATATATCAGACAACTAATTTTACATTGAAAAATAAATTATAAGTCATCAGTGGACTCAAATATCTATTCATGTTTTTTTTATATAGGCTGGTACATTGTGTTTCTTTATTCTAGCTGTTGTCTTGTCTTGTCCGTTTTTATGAGAATTTTTTTTTCTGCTATTGTCTTGTCTTTTTGCTCGTCATAAGTTCATACAATAAAAAAATTAAAATTTCCATTATCATCAATTAGTGCCGGATAAATAAAATTGTTTAACGCATGCACATGAATGATTGCATCCATGCTTATTACAGGGGGCGTCTTACTAGAACTGCAAACGAATCGAACTCGAACGAACTAACTTGTGTTTGAGTTTGATTTGAAATCAATTTCGAACTAGTTTGATTTGAAATAGAACAAGTTTTGAACGAACTGTGTGAAGTTTGAGTTTGATTTGATACTGATTCGAATTGAACTCGAACTAATTACGAACTACAGATTTTTTGCTGCTCAATCAGAAAGTAGTAAAAGCAGATTAGGAGTATTATCTAATTGAAGAGGGTGAAGAGTAGAATGTTAGCAATGAAGATGAAGATGCTGACATTAAAATACATTAATTAATTATCTCTAATGAAAATAAAAGTAAAGTAGATAATCTATTTGAGAAAGGGAGATAAAAATGTCAACAACATTCGAACTATATAACTTGCGAACAACATTCGAACAAACTGTGTCAAGTTTGAGTTTGATTTGATACTAATTCGAATGAATTTGTAGCACAAACTACATATATATCAATAATCTCGATATCATCTGACGGTTTAGATATCTCAAGATTCGAACTGTTTTAGTTAGTGAAGGCTTTTATCTCGATCATGATTTGACGTCGCCTAAGAATATTTATTATAATTAATGCAACCAAAAGAAACTAATCCACTTCTTCTCAAAAAAAAAAAAAAAAAAAACTAATCCATACAAGTGGAGTATTGTTCCTGACATTAAATAGTCTAATAGAATTATTAGGTATTGACAAGATAAATTGAGCTGTCGGGCATTACTTCGGTGTACCTAATGTTATCAAACTCTAAACACTATCTAAATATATTAATAGGAATCCGGTATCCATTATCATTAGTGTTCATAGTACCAAACTTTTCACTTTATTTTTAAATTCACACATACATATCACTATATGCATTAAAAGAAGATAGATTGAGCCAGCGGTGAATGGCTTGATAGATTCTTCTCAAACTGTATTTATGAAAAAACATATTTATTATGAATAATGTGATTACAGTCTCAGAGATAGTACATTATACAAAAATATCAAAAGAAAAAGAGATTATTTTGAAAATAGATATGAAACAAACACCTATGCACCCTTATTTTGAAAATAGATATTACACAAAAGAGATTTTTTTTAGCAAATGAATAAGATTGATTGAAAATCTATTATCAGGAGTTCAAATCTGTATAAACATACACCTTATTTTGAGGCCAAATGTGGTTTGAATTTTGAAACAAAGAAATCCTATGTACCCTTTCTTATTCAATCTTGTAGCAGTCACTTTAAACCCATGATTAAAAAAGGTAACCAGACAGGTCAGAATAAGGGTTTAGTGCCTAAGATTAATGAAGATCATGCAATTATAAATTTATGCAGATGATATAATATTTTTTGTCAAGTTAATGATCATATGTTGCAGGTCTTAAAATGAGCTTTCATTGAATTTGAATTCTAGACATGAATGAAAATTAACTATGATAAATCTGAAATTTATCATATAAATTCGGAACAATGTAGAAAGTTCAAGGCCCATTTGTGGAAAATTATGAGATCAACTTCTAGCAGATAGTTTAACAGCCGAAAGTATACGCTAGACCCGCAGGCCGTGATTTGGGAAATTGTTGGATGACCAATTTTTAGTTTCAAATGCAATCGAGCGTAGCTGCATTAATTGGAAGGTCAGTTAAAAATTGATTACCACTGAATATCCCTACTCTGTAGTCTGTACCATTTATGACAGTTACTTTTCTTTTTCTCTTTTTGTGCTGCAATTTGCAGTAAGAATTGGTGCAATATGTTATTTCACTTATTGATTACTTTGTCATTGTTAGTTTTGTCATAATTTATGAAACACTAAACCCACAAAATCCGACCAC
Source organism: Eleocharis quinqueflora (assembly GCA_964058865.1). NCBI lineage: Eukaryota > Viridiplantae > Streptophyta > Magnoliopsida > Poales > Cyperaceae > Eleocharis > Eleocharis quinqueflora. The sequence goes on along the minus strand of CAXKVX010000631.1, from coordinate 243,898 downwards.
CTAAATAATGTATAGATTGGATGATTTTTGTTTTTGATTGATCGATTATGAGTGGAAAATACATTAATCCGAATGGTATCTAACGGATTGAAAACCTACAAAAACCCATCCAACCCGACCCGCTTACACACCTAAAGAAAGGTAAAAAAACAAAGGGGATTAAAAAAATATGTTCATTTCTAAAACTATATCCATATTACCATTAAAATTTTGATATATAGATTGTATAAGAAATGACTAAAATAGTAAAATCTGTTCATCTACATGATCAGCATTATTTTTTATTCACTATTTCATTCCACAACAAATAATAAAAATACAAACACAAGTATTAAGGTTAGGACAAGCTCCACACAAGGTTAGGCCACACTGTGAAACCAGCATGGTACCTCCAAAGAGACACATTTTAGTATTAATTTCAGAAATTACCAGTCCGTGCACGTTTCAGCATCTCTACTGACATGTTAGCATCTTGCACTGCCATGGTACTGGCAATCTGTTCCATAAAAGGTATTGATCTGTAATATCTCTAATGAATGCTATATTTGTTATTTCTCACGAATGGATTCATAATTTTCATATTACTGTACCACATTAATGGAAATAGAGATCAAGTCAAAGAAATTATCTGAAACAAAAACTTCAACAACAAAAAGAAAAAGCAAAAAATCTTGCCATGTAGTACATATCAGAGTCAGTTAGTTACCCCTACCATATTTTGGGACACCCGGAAAGTTCACAAGCACAATACCATACAATCGAGAAAGATAAAGCCAGAACCAAGCATAAGAGTATTTACTTTCATCTAGTTTGATAACAGATCTCACATGAGAATTTCCAACTAAGCGGCACACCGCCTACAAATTGGATACATGCTCCCTTTTAAAGGTTGTACCCAGGTCCATCACAAATATATATAAGAAATTGCCCCTTTAACCAGAAGACTGTACATCCCAACCATCCTCCTCCTTTTATGCCGAATGCATCACACAACCTAGTACAAACTATGATCCCAAAATCAATCTGAAGCCAATATCTCCAAATTCTCTCAGGTCATCTGACACTTGCTTCATTCAAAGACTCTTCCAAATCCTCCAACTCAAAGCTTTTCCCTTCCATCTCAGCAGATGTACACCTCGCCAAAATGTAATAATTGAACCAAACAACCATAAAGTACACCTCAGCTAGTGAGTAAAACAACCCACCAAAAAACCTACCACCAATTCGCACCATCAAAGATCTCCCAACACTTCCACATAGAAGTGTCTCACACCATTTAATGAACACTGCCTCGGTTGGCATTAGAGAAACCAAAAAACATCCTTCCTTCACTGAATTTCGACCTGGCTGCCTTGCATTTCTCTCCATTATCACCACCCATGGAACAACTGTAAATATTACTGATACCAGAGAATCGATCATGGCCCATGCAATGAAGAAATTTGACAGAGAAGCTGAATTTTGTTGCCCGACAGGGTTTACTAATGACAAAGGAGAAAATGGCAAGAGCTTTGACGTCACGAAGAGTTTAAACAGCTGGACCTGGTCTTGGATGTCAGCAAAGAACCAAAGAGAGAGAAATTGAGATACTGCATCCTTGACGGCCCACCGCAAGAACATTAACCCGACCAATCGGCGTGTCCCGAGGGATGCACCCAAGAAAAATGATTCAAGAGGAGCTAATGGTTTTCGTAGATAGTAGAATGAGGTAATGGAATAGAAAACAACACCTAAAGCGCAAGAATACACAGTGATGAAGGATATAATGCTAATTGCGTGTGCTGAGGAAAGGAGGCTGAGTACGTACACAATCAAGGCGAGATCTTTACGGCTGAGGTCAAGGGACTGGGCTATTGAACGGAGATCTCCAGTTCGAGATTCCCTTTTCTTGGACTGAGTATCAATTTCCGATGGGAGGGAGAAGTAGAAAGGGGAGGAGTGGGAGGGTGGAATGGTAATTTTGTAGAAATTGGAGGTTGAATGTGAAAAGGGGACGGATAAATTGGAAGGGAGGCTGGATCGACGACTGGAGAAGAAGGAATTATCATCGTCTAGAGCAGAGATTCGGGAAAGATGGATAAAAGGGGGCCGGGAGGCACGGTGGCGAGGGGGCGATGAAGGGGAAGGTGGAGGAGGGGAGAGGCGGGAGAGGAGGTGGCGGAGCGAGGGATCGGTATCGGCCAAGGAGGAGAGGCGGAGCGTGGCAAAGAGGAGAGCGGAGCGAAACGATAGAAGGAGGAGCGACGCCAGTAGAAGGGAAGGGAGGGAGGAAGGGGAGAGGAAGGAAACAAACGAGCGGCGGAGGAGGTGCAACCCCGGACGGCGCTGGCGGAGGTGGCGGTTGTCTCCGGCGAAATCCGCCATTTGTCGGAGTCGGAGATCGAGGCAGGTTTGGTTTGGTTTGGTTTGGTGTGGTTCGGTTTGAGATAGTTTGTTTCGGATTTTTTTGTGATTTCGGAGCTTGGGAAATTTTGGCAATATTGACAAAGTTGACTCAGCGTTTTTGGGTTGTGTTCAAGTGTTCAGCGGAGAGAGAACTAAGGTTTGGTTTTATTCTGCCGATACGTGTAAAGGAATTATAGCCGCACGATCATAGTTGGATGGTATGATTTTAGTAGCTACGTTGTGCTCTCCGAAATAGGTTGGATTAGACAGCCCTCTGGTCCAAAGTGTTCCGGCCTCCCAAACAGTTTGATTTGTGTATGTAAAACTTTTGTAACTAACTTCTATAGTAGTTGGTAAGTCTTTCATTTTAGATTCAAATCATGTTTGTCACAATTTTTTAGAGTTTTAAGATTTTTTTTTAATTTGTTTGTGAGTGCAACGATTCTAATGGATTAATTGCTCAAAAATAAGAAATTAAAATTGGAAATTGAGGAAATGAGAGAGAAACAGATAGAAACGATACAAAAGGAAGCTAACAGGCTTTCCATCCTATTTTCATTCATCAAATTCATCATATCCATAAAGGAACAACTACAGCATTTATATAGGCAGAATAAAAAGAAAGGATCAAATTGTAAAATAAAATAAGAATAGGATAGATTTGTAAACTTTCCTAAATAACTGAAAAACAGTCTCAACTGTACGGTAATTTTTTTTTCTTCTCCAGTGCTTGACCAAATGGGTGTCTCTTGTAATTCTTTTAGCTCTCCAGATCATCTTTACGCTCCCATCTATCGATTGCTATTAATCTCACTTATAACTCTTGATCCGACGGTTCAAATTGATCGATACTATTTTTATACCGTTGCATTCCCTCCCCCTTAACATTCAGCTTGTCCTCAAGCTGAGTATAATGCATTTCAAAGGAGTGAATTACCCAAACAGAGAGTGTTGTGGTACCAGTGAACTCTTGGTCTCGGTATGGTTCCCCTGGCAACGATTTCGTTGTATACTGACTAATTGTTTCAGAAAAGTAGAACTTGACAGCCATGCTCAGTTCATTTGGGTTAGTAGCATGCGTAAGAACAATTGTTGATTGTATCATGCTCACTTTTATTGGTACCCATTGCCATGAGCTGAGACTGCTGAGTAGTGCACAAGGGTCGACCCAAGCAATCCACCACATGAGAAATTCATTTTCAAGGTCTATAGGAATCTGTTGAACATAATGGAATGGTGTAACGTTTTCACATAGACTCCCACTGAGTGCTAATTGGAAGCCCACTTCTGCCACTTGTGCCAAGTGAGTCACAGATATGTGCTTCTTAGCATAGGGAAGGTACATCACTAATTGCTCACTGCTTTCCTTGCTAATAGAGTTGTAAGCCAAGCCAATCCATCTCTGGTGCTTCTTGCTTGTCACTGCATTGATTGTTATATCCTTAGTTGCACCCATTCTCATCATGCAACCCCACACCCATGGTATCACCAGTGTATAAAAACTATTTAGTACTTCTAGGAAATGCAACTTCTGACATGGTTGCAAATGAGGTCTTATGGGCCTACAGATCTACTTCTAGAGTTGGAACCGAGAAGTCCCCGTATGAGCTGGCATACGGGATGTACGCAATGAAACCAGTTGAATTGATGAATAAATCTTCAAGGGTGATTTTTTACGAAGAAGAAAGCAATAAGGAGGGGAAGGAAGCAGCACTAAACGAAATAGAAGAGTTGAGAGTTGCGACTCGACTCAGAACAGTGGAATACAAAAGAGGGTAAGAAAGGCTTTTGACAAGAAGGTAGCTCCGAGACAGTTCCAACATGGAAATTTGGTACTCAGGAAAGTAGAGGCAACAAAGAAGAAGATGGACAAGTTAGACGCGACATGGGAAGGCCCGTTCCGAGTGGTCCGTACATATGACAAACGAGCTTATCATTTAGAGGAGTTGAATGAAACTAGCATCCTGCGGACTTGGAACGTCAAACACTTGAGGAAATTTTACCATTAGAGATTGCAAGGCAATAAGGACTGCTCTCGGTCAACAACAACCACCTCAACCATGATAGTTATCAAGATCGCAGTAGCATGGATCGTCCTCAAGATTCAACAATCTTTTCAACCGAGATCATCCACTACTTTCGATCTTCTTTATCTCCTATCTTTTGTATCAACAAACAATGTCGTACTCCAATATGAATAATTTTTTTGAAGAATCAATTGATGCTTTGATTATTCTTTCCTTTTCTATATGTATATATGCACAAATTCAGGACTTCTAAAATCGGCAACTTCAAATTCGTCGGGGCTGCGCGTTGGGCTGCAACTTCTAATTCGTCGGGTTGTGTGTCGGGCTGCAACTTCTAATTCGTCGGGTTGTGTGTCGGGCTGCAACTTCAAAATCGTAGGGTTGCGCGTTGGGATGCAACTTCTAAATCGTCGGGTTGTGTGTCGGGCTGCAACTTCAAAATCGTCGGGTTGCACATCGGGCTGCAACTTCAAATCGTCGGGCTGCGCGTCGGGCTACAACTTCAAATCGTCGGGTTGTGCGTCGGGCTGCAACTTCAAAATTCGTTGGATCACACGATGCTAGGTACATTACTAAAATTTTAGCTTTGTTACAGTAGTAATGACCTACCAAATAGGCACTTTGAATTTATTTTTAAACACTCATACCGAAACATGCAAGTATTCTCCTTTAATCTATGTTCCTTAGAAAAATAGTAAAAGAAAAATAGAACAACAAGAAGACCAATAAATTAAAAACATCAACCAACCATTTAACAACACTATTTCACATCAAAAAACAATAAATTACAATTGTTTTACATCAACACAATGCATCAAAAATCATTCTCGGGATCACCTCTTCACTTCGAGCTAAACATCTTGCCCCACCACTTCTCCTGCATCTTGAGACGTCCCAGCAGCCTCTTTGATTTCCTTCAATGTAACATCGATCATGAGATCCTCGATCGGCCAATCGTCATTACAAGGAAAGGAGACACCCCTGCCACAGGGGTTCGAAAACTCGGGGACAATCAAAGCTTCACCTTCAGCAGAGAGTAAGGCATCAATCGATCGGTTCCAAGTATAAGCGGATAAGTCTGGGGCATCAAAGGGAACCATTTTGAAACACAACTCCTCGAGTTTAAAATGAAAGAATTTTCTTACATATTTCAAAGCAATGTAAGCCTCATTGATCAATTGAGAGCCTGTTGTAGACAAGGTGGCCGCATAGAAGGCCGTTGAAGATAGAAAATCCTTCAAAATTCGAGAAGTCGCTTGCTTTTACTCCTCCAGCGTAGAGGATTTCTATCGGCTCACCCTCCAAAACAAGTTCATCTCGAGAAGGCATTGATACATGGTTCTCTTCGCTTTACAACGCTCGACAATCTTCTCACCAGATCCTCGAAAAGACGCTTGTTTTACTCTTGGAGGCTCAAAATCTCGGTCTCCAAGGCAAAGATCTTGAGACCGACTTCGGTCTTTTCCTCGGTAAGCTGACTGATTTCTTCTATTCGGGGGATTCGACCTGCTTCAAAGGTGGCTTGTAACTCAGCTTTTTCTCTCATTAAAACTACTTTTTCAGAGATAAGCTTGTCTTTTTCAGCTTCTATTACAACCTTCTCCTCCTCTATCCTCTCGGCTAGGTGCGGAGGGAGCTCTTTGTGCTCAATTACTTCTATCTCATGTAGGCAGCTACTTATCTCAGTCAGCACAATATCCTGGAGATAACAATCTTTCACGGCATAGGCCACCAACGACTCCAAGTTCATTCCCACAAACTCTCGCTTCAAGCACATGTACCAACATCATACAAAACAGTAAGTGCTAAAAGAAACATTTCTACTACATTGGCCTTGTCATCCTAGGTTAACAATGAAGGGTTTCAAAAATCAAGGTCTAAGGTGCAACTACGGACCATGAAAGACTAAACAATAATGGCATATCTTAGCAAAACCATAAGGCAAATGTGACTTACCTGAGAAGATCCTGAAAACACGTAGAGAAGATGGATCTAAAGGAGAATGCTTGGCGTGTTGTGATCTTGACACTTGCTGCTTTGCTCCAAGAACCTTGCGAAAGTAATGGTAGAAGAAAACAATGCTCGTTTGAAACTTCAAAATCGTAAAAGAGGAAGAAGAAAGGGGGGGAGAGGGTTTTAAAGGGAGGCAAACTTTTAGAGAGAATGGAGAACTCCAGTAGAATCGAAAAAGGAGAAGAAAAAGGGGAAACAAAAGTAATGGAACAGTGGCACATCTGTAATCGAAAATCGTGTGTAATGATGAAAAAACGCCTCGAAAAACTGCAGAAGTTGTAGAGACGCGGAAGTCGAAATGACAGAAGGCATAGAGGCGGGATCGTGGAGAACAATAGATTAATTTACTCGGCAAACAATCAATGAGGTGGAAAAATTGCTCTTTAAGATCGAGGGAAACCTTAAATAATTGTCATAGTTGTTTAAGGCTTCGACCTATTGGAGGTAGAACACATATTGAGGAACTCGGTAGTTAGTAGTGCCGAGATGAGAACATGGGCTTACAACACTACTATACTGGAACTCTCGAGGGCTGAGGAGAGGAACTCAGCAACCGACCATAACAATGTAGAACAAGCGATATAGAGATTTGACATACAAAACGGTGAAAAAGCCCGAGTCGGAAAGAAGTCGGTGTGTTAAGAACTTAACTTATGCAGTTATACTGACTGCAAAAGCTCGAGAGCTGATGATAGAGCATCACTACAATGGGCATGTATAAGCTATAGAGCATGGCGGAACATGGTCTATTACGATCCGACACCAACGGGATGACCCGTCAGAGTCGAAGACCCATTTCTACCCAGGTAGTTGGGCCTATAAATAAGCAAGCAAGGACGAAAAAAGGAACAAGCTGAGATTAGTGTTAAACCATTGTACTTTCTGTTGTTAATCCTCTTAAAACTTCTAGCTCTTCTTGCTCCCCTATACTCTCTCTCTCTTTGGCTTGTATTGCATCCAGCCTTCGACTCGACAAGATATGAATAAAATCCTTTCTTAATCTCTGCTACTTTTGTCCTCTCGTCTCGGCATAAAAACTAGAGACGTGATTAGTGACATTTACCTAATTTTTCCTATTTATATACAAACTAGACCTCTTTTCTTAAACTTGAAAAAGTAGTTCTCTTCTAATTGCAGTGAGATGCACATTCAATTGAATGAAAACAGAGATTAAAATTGGGATAGAAATTAGAAGATTATGGTAACCGAGACAAAATTGGATTTAAATGACATTTTTATTGAATTTTCAAAAGGGAAAATACAAGGTTGCAGCTAAAAAAAATGAAAGATACGTATTGATAATGGTGTTTAACAAGATTCCACGATATCCCCTACTCTCCTCTCTAGCCTTTATATAAACAAGCTTTAACAAGGTAATTAAGTAAAAGGTAAAATTGAAACAGTAAAAAAAAATATCAGTTAAAGATTCCCTCTCTTCAAATGATTTCAGCTACAGTGATAACACCTATAGAATCCTCTCCATTTGAATCAAACTGTCATCTCTTTTTACTCTCAAATGGCCTTTGCAGAATTGGCTAAAGAAATCATAACTGAGCCTCGGCCTTTGTTTACTCAGCCCATCCTCGGCCCCAATCCTCTTTTCCACGTTAAGCCCAACTTACCAGCCCATTATATCTTCTCCTTTCCTTTCTTACCGTTGTTGGCACCATTATTTACCGGTTAGATGTCATGGATCCGGGATCCCGATCCTGACACTTCTCCTCTCTGTTACCTCACTCCCTGCGCTTTTGCAACGCCGCTCGCCTCCATTTCGGTCGCCGCTGCCGAGGATCCGTGCTCTGCGCCGAATCGGTTTGGAGATAGTGGAGAAGAAGAGCCTTCTCGAATCTCGGAACTGGACGCGAGAGAGTGTTGGCGTTGGGGGTTCCATCCGCAGTGATGGTGTGCGCGCGGGTAAGGCGTCGGGTTTGGTTTTGCGACTGGAGGCGTCCCATCCGTTGGCGCTGGAGGAAAGGTTTAGGGAGATGCGACTTGTTTTGAAAGAAATAGTTGAAGAGGGAGGTGATGTTTTGGCCGTACGAACTATTGCATTGATTTACTCTCATTTGTTTAACATTTTATTTGTATTTGACATTGTTCTAGCACAACGGTACTTTCTTCTCATTTGTCTGAGAGTCTGAGACTATAGTAAATGTTTTGAAATTTGTGGAATTTTCTAGTGATTACCTGACCACAAGAACATTGTTGTTGTTAATTTGTTGTATTTATCTGAAAAGTTCTCACAACATTACCTTTTGGTGTATCTTCATTCAATACTCTTTTCATTGACTGATATGAAAAATGGAAAATTTCAATTATTATTTTATTTTATTCTTCAGGATCAGGTTCAGCACAAGTTCTGTGTGATATACTATTGCACAATTTTGCAGAATGGAATTCCAATGCAATAGTCTGGGATGCGCTTGCAAACATATATTCAAAATTCAAGTTTATCCATGATTCTCTCTACATATTGAGCAAAAATGGATGGCCTAAACATGCAAACCTCAATTTCAACCAATTACTCTTTGCTCCATGCTGTAAAGCAAACTGATCTCGTATTAGACCTTTTCCAGGAGATGAAATCCCGTGGCATTTCCCCAAGTGAGCACTCTTATGAGATTCTAATTCAATCCCTTTGTAAGCAAAATAAACCCTTAGAATCCATGTCTCTGTTTCATGAAGCTAGAAACAGAGATAAATTTAATCCGTGCATTATCACATTTAATACACTTGCTTCTGTTCTATGCAATGCCAGTTTCTTCACAACTGCAAAATCTTTGCGGAGTTTGATTTTTAAGTATGGTTTGCAACCTGACAAATATAGTTATTCTACATTAATTCATGGCTTGTGCAAAGCTGGTTTGATGGAGGAGGCCCTGGATTTGTCTGAAACTATGAAAAAGGAAGGTGTGGAGCTTGATGTAGTAACCTACAATACTCTCATCAACGGACTACGTTTAATCGGCCTATCAAGTGAAATCCCAAAAGTGGTACAAAGGATGGAATTACAAGGTGTACCACCTGATATAGTGACCTATACTATATTAATTTTAAGCCATTGTGAAAAGGGGGAATTGAAAGAGGGGTTAAGAATGAAGCAAGAGATCCTTTATAGAGGCTTCCAGTTGAATGTGGTTACTTACAGTGTACTGTTGAACGCCTTGAGTAAAAGAGGATACTTTTTAGAAGTAGATACTTTGCTTAGGGAAATGGAAACACTTGGGTTACACTTGGATGTGGTGGCATATTCCATTCTTGTAAATGGATATTGTGAACAAGGAGATATTGAGAAGGCACTCGAGGTGTGTAAAGAGATGTACATGAAAAATTGCATGCCAAATTCATTCACACACTGTTCGATTATTCGGGTTTGTGTAAAAAGCGCATGATGATTGAGGCTTGGTGGTACCTAGAATACTTGGCGACCAAGTTAGAGATGAGAGACATAATTTTGTATAATATTGTTACTGATGGTTATGCTAAGATTGGGGATGTAGATAGTGCAGGTTGTTTGTATGAGCAAGTGGTTAATTCGGGTTTAGAGCCAACAATTGTCACAGTCAACTCTCTACTGTATGGCTTTTGCAAAGTTAGCAACTTGGGTCTTGCGGAGCAAATTTTGAATGAGATTGGGAACCTGAGATGGTTGAGACCCACCATAGTAACATATACCATATTAATGGATGCATTTGGTAACTGCAATGTGAATAAAATGTTGAGTTTATTTAATGAGATGCTCACGAATTCAATAAAACCGAATAAAATAACAATTATTGTGCTTATTAAGGGTTTATGCAAAGATGGTAGGTTTCAAGAGGCACTTGATATGCTTTTTGACATGCAAAGTGAAGGCGTGATTTTTGATGATATGACCTTCAATATCCTCATACAAGGGTTTTGCAAGAAGCGATATTGGAAGATGGCTTTTCGTGTGCATGATTTCATGTTGGGATATGGCTTGAGACCAACACCTGTCACATATAACATACTAATTAATGCGCTTTGTTTGCATGGTAAGGTTTCTCATGCTGAAATGCTTTTGACTTCCTTAGAAGAAAGAGGGATTGAATTGAAAAAAATTGCATATATGACTTTAATTAGAGCTTTGTGTGCAAATGGAAGGCCATTTAAAGCCTTAATTTTGTTTGAGAAGATGTTGGGTTGTGGGTACAAGTGTTCCATTGGTGACTTCTGTTCGGGAATAATCGCATGTGTAGAAGGGGTTTGTTGAATCAGGCTTTAACACTGTTCAAGACAATGCTAGCTGTGGGGATCTCTCCTGATAAGGAGGTATTTGCAGTTTTGTGTGGTGCACTAAAGAGGGAACCTGATTTCTTTCTATGATTATGTTGGAAGCCTTGATTTTGAAAAGTGGGGTTAATTTAATTGATGATGACTATTAAGAGATTAATGAGGGTTAGAATTGTGTGGTTGTGGGCATGCTTCATGCGTGATGAATGAACCATAAGGAGAATAAGTAAAGCACGGAGCTGCGTACGCACAATGGTGAGCCTATTTGTACCATTCTGGTTGTAAATAAACCATTTTGTTACCGTATTTGTCATGTTATGAGTGCAGAATGGCAGAAATGAGGCTATGATTTCGAACATTGGACCAAAACTAAGTCAAGAACCTTACATCCAGGACAGTCAAATTTGTTTTCAGTCAAATCTGATAGTTAAGCCCTTATCTTATACGACAGCAAATTTATCAAGGCAAATTAGTGCCAGCTTGTATGGTTTAAAGTTGACTTTTGCTATATTGTTTGCCTTATTTATGTATTACTCTGTAAACATTTTTACATTATAATTCAGGCTCCCATGACTCGTCTAATTGGATGTTTTGAGTTCTGATGAGATCTGGCATGGTTGATAATATACTTGTTGACAGATCATCATTCTTCCTATGTCATATGACACAAGGTATTTCCTTCACTAGTAGATATAATTAGTAAGGACAACAATGCACATCTTTCTCTAATTCTGTTTATGCATATTTTTCTTCAGTTGGGTATTGATTAGGCTCTTTCTTGAGAGCAGGTGCTAGAACTGCAAGGAGTGCAAACAAGTTGGACAGTTATTTTGCCGTCTTATTACCCTCTGGTACAGATTATTCAGGCATCTAAAAGTAACTTTGTACATATCCCTTTCTCTGCTAATATCGTAAAAAGTTAAATAAACACATTATCAAATGCTTAATTAATTATCAAATAGGAAAAAAACAATAAATGGTTTATTCACATATAAAACATTATTAGCCGGGCTTCGTCATAATATATGCCCATATTGTGTGACTTGGAAACCAGAATAGAAGGAAAGTAAACTGGTCTTTTTGGCACAAAATAAAATGGAAAAGGAAAGCAACTTTTGATCATCTATTCCATCCAATTCTTTGGTATGATGTTTTATTCAATGCCTTCTTTTTGCGCGATATTGTTTCAATTTTTTTGAGGAATGTTTTTTTTCCTGTTCTGGTCAATATTCTCCCTGATTAAGCACCAACCAGTACTAATCCTATATAAAACTGTGGAGAATATATAAACTTTGTACAAATGCATATTATATTACTATGTATAGAATATAAAAAAAATATGCACAATTTTGTATAATATAATTTGCATGTGATTTATATTTGTTAGACAATGAAGTACAAAAATTTGGCATGCTGTTGTGGCAGAATTGGTACAAATTGTCCACATGATTTTACCGATCCTTTTTTATTTTTTGTATGGTATGCGGCATTTCAGTTTTTGGATTATTGCAGCTATAATTCATCCTATTAAGAGAGTGAGAAAGGCCCATGGGCCAAAGCAGTAAGTGGGTGAAAAGCTATGTTATCCGGATACTTTCCGAAATCTTGCCGCACTGTATCGGATACGTATCTGATACTCGGATACTCCTTGAGATACGTATCCGATACTCGGATACTCAAGTTTGAGATACGTATCCGATAAGTCACGTTGCGTATCCATGACGTGGCATATCGAGATTAGCGTATCTGATTATTTTATTCATTTTCACATACGAATTCGATCTTCGACACGTGTCGATACATTTCAAAATTCTACGTGACAATCATATCTTGTAAAATCGATGACAATTTTTGTTATATCTCTAGAAAAATGAGTGAAATATGAAGTATGGAGAAGATTCGAATCCAAAATAAGCTATACTATTAAATTTTTTATTAATTTGTTTATTAAATTCTAATATTATTAATTATTTTTTAATTAAAATTTAATATATATAGTCACACTTGTATCTAATAATTTTTGAATCGTCGTATCGTCGCATCCGTATCGTATCGGATACGATATTCGCACACGCACCATGCAACACAGGTGAAAAGTAAAACAAAAGCATAAAATGTTATCTATCATGGTCTGTTATAAGTAGATCCCAGATAGATTCTTTATTCCTTGTCATGGAATCCACGTTTTAGTCTCTTTGAATCAAACAAAATGTCAGTTCCTACCCCCCCCCCCCCCTCTCTCTCTAGATCTTGATATGGATGGAAATCCCAATGCACATGAATTGCTTGCGCTAACGCCAAACCCTTACATCCCTAGCTTCATGCTCCATACATTTTGTCTATATATGTGCCCATATTACCTTCATTGTGTTGAAGACGGAAAATTTTCGGATCAAGTAGCAAAAAATTTCAACGGATAGGGTTAGAGGCATCCTAAAAATTGCACAGAGGATCAAGAATACGACTAATAATTGCGCTCCCAAAGAGATTCTGTTTATTTGCTGAAATCAAGGTATTCTGCAACTGCTTTTTCAGTTGTGGGTCCTATCACTTAGAGGCGCAACTAATAGTCACGCTCCTAAGTGTTCATGACAATTTTTTGCATATAGTATTAATAATCATAACTTAGCAAAAAAAATTGTCAGCAATATTTATGGGCGCAACTATTACTTGCGTCCCTAAATGTAGGCCTCACATTTGAAAAAACAACAGCAGAATGCCTTGAATTCAGTAAAAAAATCGAAATTTTTAATAGTCACGCCCCTGACCCTCTGTGTAATTTTTAGGATGCTATTAGCTCTATCTGTTGAACATTTTTGGACCTTGGCCCTCTGTGAAAAATTTCCGTTGAAGACTAAGAGATAGAAAAGGAGGCTGCCACTGTAACACTGTTTCCCATATCTGGCCTTTTCCCTGTGCCAGATCTCTCAAACATATAGGGAAAATTTGCCTATTCTATTATTAGTATGTGGACAGAAGAAAGATCTGATTCTTTCGTGTTACTTGCCTGTTTTCCTGGCCCCTCTGCATGCCCCATGGAATTATATGTATGAGTGGCAACCGACGCACTGCTATTTCAATTATAAACACTTGGTTTCTTTTGAAGTGAAATGTAACATATGTTTGAATTATGGATCTTTTGTTTAGTTTATAACCTAAAATTATATAGCTAGCTTTGTGGAAATGCACATTTTATAAGGTTGGTAGTAAATAATACATTTCCTTTTCTTTCTAGGTTAGAAGCTAGGTACAAAGTTTTCTAGTGTACATGTATATAAGTTGTGATTGCTTTAAGGAACCAAATATAGGTGGAATGTCTCAGCACATTTGCTTGGTCGCCTCCAACTGCACTTCATGATGTACACTTTTTCCCCTGTTGTCACCTGTAACCTCGCCCTTTTAACCGAAAGCCGGCTTGCCGGCATTGTGTTAGTGTCATCACATCATCCGGATAAAAATCTCAAGTACAACATGTCTTGTTGGAAGTTTTCTATCAAAAGAACTCTTAACAGTGTACTCTGAAGTGGAATGTATATTACAGGATTGATGAGAAAGTTGCAGAGATGATGAAATGGTGAAAACAGTAAAGTGAGATGAGCAAAATGCATTCAGAAGAAACAGACAAGGAACAGTGAGAATTGTTTTATTGAATGTTAAATTGCATGATTCTGCTGGACAATAACAGAGAATTTTCCCTTCAAATCATTCTCTCTCTCTCTCACACACCCTTTTGTCTTTCTTTTATCGTTATTATATTATTATTATTATTTTTATTATTAGTTATTTATTTTTTATTTTTCTTTTGCAAATTTTGACCTCACTAGTTAGAGTTTCTTTTATAGCGTTACAGCCCAGCAGCACAGCACATGTTAGTGAGCATGCATCACATCACGACTAGAAGAGAGTTAAAAAGAAAGCAGATTCCATCAGGGGCGGATTCAGGATTTTCGTCAGGGGGTAAGATTTATAATTTTTTTTTAGGAGAGCAAAATTATACAGATTTTCAAATATACATGGTTATTTCGCAAAAAAAAATTGACAAATCACACAAATACATTAAATTATTTTGCAAAAAAAATTTCCAGAGGGGGCGCTTGCCCCCCCTGGATACACGTGCATCCGCCCCTGTATTCCATTATTCCATATTATCCACCCGAATCAACATCCTTGTTATCTTCATGATTCTCTGTATCTGTAGTTCTGTATGGAATATATCGACACGTGCGATTTTATACGGATAATTAGCTTTCAATAGTGCCGATATATATTTGACCCTCTAAAATTCTTCTCTTTTCTCTTTTTATTTTTTTTTCCAATACTATTATGTTGCATATACGTTTTATGTCATGCAAATTTATCGTCTATTTTGTAATTTATAAATAGTATTTTTTATTATTTTTTTACTGGAATGAAATCCGTTGATTTCATTGAAATATAAAATCTTATAAAAGTAAGAATCGGTTCTTAGCCTAGTGATTAATAGCAATATCTATCATGTAGGAACAGTAGCGGAGCTTGAGCGTATTTAAAGAAGGGGCCGATTAAAATCCAAGAACTAAAACTTGTATATAATCTCTAGAAATTTGCATACAATCGTGAGAGGGGACGGGATTATTTTTTACAGTGATTGAAGTCTTGAGAGAACTACTGAATTAGAAGAGAAACAAAAGAAAGATAATTAACATGTCTCAAACATAAATTGACCTAAAAAAACATACATTCAAAATGAATATTTTCATTTTTTAGAGGGGGCTATGACCCACTATGGCCGGAGCTAAATTACGCCACTGTGTAAGAAGTCGTGCGTTCGAAATTCAAATGAATAAAATTTAGATCGTCTAGACTTGAGTAGTATAAACACTCGTTACTATTTCTAAAGAAAAAAAAATACTAAGTTTACCAAATAAGAGATGGTTTTACTAACATTCAAAACATATCATCTCAAAAGTTCTCAGATAAGCAAAAAGAACAAGTCATTATAACTAACTGAATCTTAGATTATTAAAGAGTTATCTAAAGCTCCTGCAAGCACAACCAAGACTACAAAATCAAATAACAACTATGTCCACACAAACAAATTAAAGACATAACAAATAGTATTTTTTTAGTTATCTCAAAACAAATTATAATTACGTCTTTTATTATGGACAATGATAGTAAATTGTTCAGTTCACCTTGGTTACTTATCATTTTTATACTAGTATCTGTATTGATACAAGAACATATGGAAATGGCATCGTAAAGTACTATTTTCAGTATCTGTATCTGTTCAATACTATTTAGATACATAAGTGTTATTTTTAGTATTGTTTGTGTTCTCTACTTTTTTCTTAGAACCACTCATGAAATTGTTTGTGTTTAAATCCCTTGCTTCCAAGGCACACCATTTCGATCTCTAATGGAACTTGTCAGTAATCAATGCCATTTCAGATATCTTTGACTCTCATTGTCCGAACAGCATCCTACTTGAAGACATATAAATGAGAAAAAAAAAGAAGAAAAAAGAAACAAGGAAAATAAGTCGACAGAGTGTTCAAATGTCTTTAAATTTTTGTGTCTTTGGGTACCTTAAAAGTTTCGACCGTTCATCAAGAAATAAAAAACGGAGTTGAGAATAAATAATTTGATGAAAAACGGTGAAGATTTGAAAGTATGAGGGACGTTAAGTAATGAAAACATTTGAATCCTGTTCACAGAAATATAATTGACAAATAAGCATAAAATATTTCAGTACGTCTAATCTAACCAATAGTTAAATATCACATGTACAACTTGACTAGTACCACTTTCATGTCTGAATCAGCATGGCTACATGATCATGACATGGTGGTGGAGGTGGAGGTGGAGGCTGAATGGCAATATAGCGAGGAGTTCAAATTAAGCCAGAACAATGAAAAAGAGGTGCACAGGAATCAGAAACAGTGCCTTCTTTAAAGGACACCTGTGTCAGGGAAACAATCTTCATTGGCCATTTGGCCTGTGCCTTTCTCAGTTCATATCATCTCCATCATACCACTTGAAAACACACTCTTATTCATTATATTGACCCTCTTGTCTCAGTTGTCTGTCTCTCTACATCCCCTCCTTTGATTCCCTTGTCTATTTATTCCTGTGCAGAACTTGCATTTCTCATCATGTCTCTTTCCCTCCCACTACTCGTTTTTCTTTCTTTTTTTTTTTCCTTTACATCATTTCAGTAAGACACTATATATGCTTACTGGTGTTTATATCAGTTTCTGTGATGATTTCGGATAGTAAATTTAAGGACTTCATTAATGCTTACATGAAGGAGTTTTGTGTTATTTGTTATAAAAAATTCTATTCTATTTTTGGTGAATGCTAAATTGCCATTTTTATATTGATGATTGATATTAAGATTATTTTTGTGCCGAAATAATTAGAAGATATTTTCCAAGGAAAAAAATGATGTATGTTTCAGTAAAGGAGCCTGTTTTACTTTTTTTGAAGAACTAATTAACAATGCAATAAGTGGCATATAGTTTGAGTCAAATAAATGAGTGCCAGATTTGTCCCCTTTTTTCAGGGGATATAGGCCTGTTTTTATAGGCGAACGCTCTGCGTGACATTAATGAGCGGTATAGTTTTGTCTGATAAATATTTTCGACCGGTGATAACGTCACTGGAGAGTATCCGAGACGGGATTCTGAGCTTGCATGTGTTGCTGAAGTAATAGGCTCTCAAAATCAGACCGTTACAAGGTGATTTCAAAATATTGTTTTGAGAAATGAATATGGTGTGTAGGTGATTGACGCTTTGCTTTTGCTTATAGTGGCGGGTTGTCGTATTTATTCTATATTTTATGAATCTTTTAGTTCTTATTTTGCGGATTGCTTAGTACTTAATTTGTAGATTTTAGTGTCTATAATTTTCTGTGTAGTTGAAACAAGTTATTGTCCAAAAGGATGATCAAACAGCACTAGCTTTTTTTATTCAACTTGCAATCCTTGCCATAGTGAAAATTTCAAAGCTTTCAAATCGAAAAAAGAAAATTTCAAAGCTAGTTTCTAGAGAGGTATTGAGTTTGTTTGAGAATTGAATCAGAGATGGAACTTTACAAAGTGATTTAACCTCCTTGAAAAGCTTTTCCAAGATTTTCACTTCCAAGCTTCTTGATTGTTCGCCATTTCACATATTGAGGCAGAAACAATTGTAATCTACGAATAATTGAAATAAAAGAAGTACAGATTTTAAGAGAGAAAAAAATGCAATCTTTCAATTCATGCCAGGAGCTGGCCCCATTGCATTCTTCCCTGAACGAATAGTTATATAATATTGGGGGTCTTTTCAGAGTGCCTGATTTTGACATTTGATTCCACTTCTGAGTAGAACTTTCAAACAAAATAACAGTTAAATTGGTCAATGGAGTCCCCTGCGCATTTATCGTGGTGAGAATTGAAACTAATTATAGGATAAATTCGCTTGGAATTAAAGTATAAAACAAGATAGACTCAACAGGCCAACACAAAGTGATAGCTAGGGTTATATGTTTTGTTTTAACAGTTTAAACAGGATTAATGTACAGATTGAAAGACAAAGACAGGTGTAGTTTTAACAGAATTGACAGAACAATTTCTTCCCCACCATCACTTGGCCTTACCATCAGGTCACATTAATCAATTAAATCCAAGAAAAGAAAGAACCGATAAATATCTTATTTTCCTGTTATCAGTTTATTAATTTACCAAGATACAAGAATCACTGATAAGATTTGCTTGAAGTTGAACTGACGCTATTGGTGAAGCATTTATGTATCCACCAAATGAACTCTTTGGATCATGGTTGCTCCCATTTTGTCTTTGATGGAACTTGGAAATGTCTCTTATCTCACCATTATCTAATTAGTTATATTTCTAAGATTATATCTGTAAGATCTCTTATTCAATCTGTATAACTTCCAATCGTTTTAGAAGAACGATTAGAGAGTTATTCTGTTTTGAAACACAGTGTCTCTTGTGTAAGGAAAATAATTATATGATCCAAAATAAAACTAATGGACTGAACCAATTAAATGACTTAATTAATTATGTGAGTTAATTAATCGATTTATATTAATGTATTTTGCCTGATGCAACACATTAGCAAATAGGTGCATATGAAAGAATGCGCAGATAAATGTTAGATGCATGCATTTGCCAAACGAATATTAAATATATTTGTTTGGTACATTATCATCCTTTAATTGAGGTGCACGGTAAAAGCACATTTTAATTAATGGTGCAAGAACCTAAAATGAGATGGCACAAATGCATCTCTGTACTGACGGCCTCTATGCTGACACTTTTTATTTTCAAATACATCTCCCTCTGTGAGAATTGTCGTAATGACGGATAATTATAAATATATGAATTCTAATGTAAGATTGATCATCTCTTCATTAATTTTCAAAAAGAATAAGTTGTCATTACTTAGAAAGAGAAAGAGGAGATAAATCGCTTTACGGTTCTTCTGACGGTTTGTAGAGAACAACTCAAGTATTCTTCTATAGCTAGACATGACAAGAGGTATGCAATCTCTTGATCGATTTAAGTATGAAGATTTTGATTTCTAAGATATTTAATGTTTTTTTAGTAATTTTTAATTTCGCTATTGAAATTATAAAGATGATTAGTAGTACTTATGATAATGATTGTATGTAAATAGTTGAACACGATAACGTCTACTTACATGTGGTATCAAAGCATGGTTTAGAAATTTATAATCTTCCGATTAAGTTACTTGTTTTATAAAAAAAAAAATTATCTACGGTTATGATAGAAGCAAATTTTTTTTGGATCATAAATGATGAAATGATACGGTTATGGATATATATTGGGATACATATCCGTTACACCTAATATTATTATTATTTTTTTGGTACGAAATTAATTCCCTAACTTGCTATGAATGAACAAAAAAAAATGACGAACCACTTACTGTATAACCTTTCCCATTCGAAATTATGACATTATGAATTTTTTTTTTGGTCGGATGTGACAAGAGAATGGTTTAAATGTTGAAAATTTAAATCTTAGTCAATTTAAGAGGTGTAGCGTACTCCTATCTAATGGGAATAATTTTCAATACTTCCATTTGACAAGTAGATTAAAGTTAAAGTATATGCAAATTCACAAATTTTTTTATTATGTTAAATAGTTTGTGATTAAAATTTGCAGTAATTTTGAATTATGACGATATTGCTAGACACCAAAGTGTCCTTACCCTAAGAAATCAAAGTACAACCATAAAAAAAATTAATTGATCATTTATTAAGATTATATGATATTAAGATTTGTCGTATACTAAATTTAATGATTAATTAATTAGTAAACTATGAGATTTTATGAATTGCCCAAAGGTTAATTATGATCTCATTGTTTACACAATTAAGTTGATAATTTATGTTATTCTTCAATTGTTGGTTACCCAAAGGCAACAACATGTATTGAAACAATAAAATTATCATATTAAAGTATTTATTTTCTAGTAAAATATTATGTTTAATATATCTTAATAAGTTCCAAAGGATAATTATGATATATTATTTAAGTTATTGCTCGAAAATCTGATATTATTGCATTATGTTTCTTCTCATCTGATTTTCTAAATTTTATTCTCTTATTTTTCTTTTCTTTTAAAGTTATAGTTGATGTACCTATGTTACAATCGCATGCATCATCTGTAACGGTCTTTAATGATCTTAACTTTGCTGAATGGAATGAGCAAGTCCAATTTCACTTAGGTGCACAGAATTTTGACATGGCATTGTTACTTGACAAGTCAAATCCTCTAACTGATAAAAGCAGTGAGGAAGATAAGGCACTTATGGCAGACTGGGAACGTTCTAACATATTATGCCTTATGTTTTTGCGAATGACGATTGATGGAAACATTAAGGTTGCTCTTCCGAATATGGATAACGCTTAAGAGTTTCTAGCAAACATCAAGGAATGCTCACAAACAGCCGATAAGTCGCTTGCTGGTGCACTTATGGCAAAACTTACCACTATGAAGTATGATGGTAGTTGCACTATTAATGCACATATCACAAAAATGACATCTCTCTCCGCAAAACTTAAGAGTTTGGGAATGACAGTTGATGAAGGATTTCTAGTTCAATTTATTTTGAACTCTTTGTCGAATGATGTTTATAGTTCGTTCCAAATTAATTATAATGCTCAAAAAAATAAATGAAACATAAATATATTGACAAGTAAACTTGTTCAGGAAGATGCAAGGCTTAGGGAAATGAAACCCAACACTGTTCATTTTTCAAAACTAGAAGCTGGATCGGGTTCTAATGCTAAACCTGGAAAAACTAAGACTAAGAAGAAAGGGAAAGCCCTTCAGGTGTCTTCTAATGCAAGTTTTAAGAAAGAATGGAACAAATTAAAGTATCATTTTTGTCGTAAGATGGGTCACTTTCAGAAGGATTGTTTGAAAAGAAAGGCTTGGTTCAAAAAGAAAGGTATGAATCATACTTTTGAGTCAAATTTTATTGATGTTCCTAATAATACTTGGTGGATTGACTCGGGCTCTACCACTCATATTTCAAACAACTTACAGGAATTTCTTACTATCCAAACCACAAGCCAAAGTCGACAAAGTGAAAGCTATGTAATTATGGGCAATAAAGACAAGGTGCCAGTGGAAGGAGTCGGTACATATCGACTTGTATTAGGATCTGGCAATGTTGTCAATTTGTATGATATATTATATGTGCCTTTGTTTTCTCGCAACTTACTATCTGTATCTAAGTTGGATTATTGTGGCTATGTATTTAAGTTTGGATCTAAATATTTTAGTTTATATAAAAATAATTGCATGATTGGTTGTGGCAATTTGATTGATGAATTATATAAATTAGAGTTAGATAATTCTTATGTAGAATCTCTGATTACCGTAAACAATACTATTGGGAAGAAAAGAAATATGAATGATGAAAAGTCGACATACTTGTGGCACAAAATATTGGGTCATATATCCAAAGAAAGAATGCAACGTTTAGTAAAGTCTGAAGTTCTTTCAAACTTGGATTTTACTGACTTAGGTGTATGTATTGATTGTATAAAAGGCAACCAGACAAAGCATACTAAGAAAGGTGCCACTCGTAGCTCTCAACTTCTAGAAATAATTCACACAGATATTTGTGGGTCATTTGATGTTCCATCCTTTAATAAAGAAAAATATTTCATCACCTTCATCGATGATTTTTCACGTTATGGGTTTGTTTATCTATTGAATGAGAAGTCACAATCTATTGATGCACTTGAGGTGTTTATTAATGAGGTGAACAACAATTAGAAAAACAAGTGAAAATCGTTCGATCTGATCGCGGTGGAGAATTTTATGGTAGATATGACGAATCAGGACAAAATTATGGACCCTTTGCTAAATTCTTAGAAAAGCGTGGTATATATGCGCAATATACTATGCCTGGCACACCACAACAAAATGGTGTTGCTGAACGTCATAACAAAACACTTATGGACATGGTTAGGAGTATGCTCAGTAACTCAACTGTACCTAAATCTTTGTGGATGTACGCACTTAAGACCGCCATGCATTTACTAAATCGGGTTCCAAATAAGGCAGTAGAAAAAACTCCTTTCGAACTGTGGACGGGAAGGAAACCTAGTTTACGTCATATACATGTATGGGGTTGCCCTGCGGAGATACGTTTGTATAACCCACACGAAAAGAAATTGGATTTCAAAACAGTTAGCAGATTCTTTATTGGATATCCAGAGAAATCCAAAGGTTTCAGATTTTACTGTCCAAATCATAGTACGAGAATTGTTGAATATGGAAATGCACGTTTTATCGAGAATGTTGAAGTCAGTACAAGAAATTATGATCAGTGTAATTCTGATCTTCAAGAAATTACAGAGCGAGTTGTTGTTCCTTTGTCTGTTGTTCCGAAAGTAATTGTTCCAACTATTCAAGAACAACCAATTGTTACTGATGACATTCTGATTGATGACATCATTGCTGATGATATAGTTGAACCAAATGAGACATCATTAAGAAGGTATAGCCGTGAACGGAAATCGGCTATATCTAATGATTATTTGGTTTATCTACAAGAATCTGAAATTGATTCCGCAATAGATGATCTGGTTTCATACAAGAAAGCTATTGAATGTGAAGAATCTGATAAATGGATTAATGCCATGAAAGACGAGTTAAAATCAATGAAACAAAATCAAGTCTGGGATCTCGTCAAATTGCCTCATGATTCCAAGCGAGTTGGATGTAAATGGATCTTTAAGATCAAACGTGACTCAAAAGACAAAATTGAATGATATAAAGCTAGACTGGTTGCCAAAGGTTTCTCTCAGAAAGACGGCATTGATTATAAGAGACATTTTCTCCCGTCTCTAAGAAAGATTCTTTACGTATCATATTAGCTTTAGTAGCTCATTGCGATCTTGAGTTACATCAAATGGACGTCAAAATTGTTTTTCTCAACGGAGAACTCGAAGAGGAAGTCTACATGGATCAGCCCGAGGGCTTTTCAATTGGGAGAAAGGATATGGTTTGCAAATTGAAAAGGTCGATATATAGGCTGAAACAAGCATCACGACAATGGTATCTCAAGTTCAATGATGTAATTACTTCTTTTGGTTTTAAGGAAAACATTGTTGATCGTTGTATATACTTGAAGGTCAGTGGGAGTAAGATAATGTTTCTAGTTCTATATGTTAACGATATTTTACTTACGACCAACAATTTTGGTATGATGAAAAGCACCAAGAATTTTTCTCTCGAAGAATTTCGAAATGAAAGATATGGGCGAGGCAAACTATGTGAAAGGAATAGAAATATTTCATGATCGATCACAAGGTTTGTTAGATTTGTCTCAGAAAGCATATATTAATAAGATTCTCAAGAGATTTAAGATGGAGAAATGTTCGGCTGGTAAAGTATCGATTCAAAAAGGGGATAAATTTGGTTTATATCAATGTCCTAAAAATGAATTGGAAAAGGAAGAAATGAATAAAATTCCATATGCTTCCATTGTGAGTAGTTTAATGTATGCACAAACTTGTACAAGACCAGATATCAGTTTTGCTGTAGGAATGCTTGGATGTTATCAAAGAAATCCTGGAATAGAACATTAGAAGGCAACAAAGAAAGTTTTAAGATATCTTCAAGGTACTAAAGACTACATGTTGATGTATAGAAGATCAAACTATTTAGAAGCAATCAGTTATTCAGATTCAGACTATGCTGGGTGTTGTGATACACGGAAATCCACTTGCGGATATGTGTATCTTCTAGCCAACGGAGCAATCTCAAGGAAAAGTGCGAAGCAGACTGTAATCGCTGCATCCACTATGGAAGCCGAGTTTGTGGCATGTTTTGAAGCCATGGTACAAGAATTATGGTTGCGGAAGTTTATTTCAGGACTTGAAATTGTTGACAGTATTGCCAAGCCGCTGAAAATTTATGGCGATAATTTTGCAGCAATCTTCTTCAGCAAAAATGACAAGTACTCCAAAGGAGCCAAGCACATTGAGATTAAGTATTTTGTCGTCAAAGAAGAAGTATAGAAACAAACAATAATAATACAACATATAAGCACAAAGATGATGATAGCTGATCCTTTGACAAAAGGATTACCACCCAAGATATTTCACAAACATGTTGAAGAATAGGGATAGTTTGCTGTGATAAATGATTGTTGTAATTAAACTTATATTATAAATGAATGATTATTTATGATATTATTATTGATTGATTGTTTCAAATAAAATTCCTATTCATTTAAATTTATATATATATTATTGTTTTTCAATAATAGAAATTAGTCTATGTAAATTAGACAATTAATGCGGATTCTAAAGTATACCATTATAGTTTATATTAAGTTGGAATATATATTGTAGTACATGGAAGGAAGTTAGTAACAAATATATTAACAACCGCCATGACTCGTATTTATTTTTTTAAGTATAAATATTATGATTTTAGAATTTATAAAACATAAAGACATACAATATTATGTGCACCTTATGAACATCCTAATGTCATAAAATTTTATTATGGACCAAGTGGGAGAATGTAAGGAAAAATAATTATATGTCCCAAAATAAAACTAATGGACTGGGCTAATTAAATGGCTTAATTAATTATGTGAGTTAATTAATCAATTTATATTAATGTATTTTGCCTGATGCAACACATTAGCAAATAGGTGCATATGAAAGGATGCCCAGATAAATGTTAGATTCATGCATTTGGCAAACGAATATTAAATATATTTGTTTGGTACATTCCCATCCTTTAATTGAGGTGCATGATAAAAGCACCTTTTAATTAATGGTGCATGAACCTAAAATGAGATGGCACAAATGCATCTCTATACTGACACCTTTTATTTTCAAATACATCTCCCTCTGTAAGAATTGTCATAATGACAAACAATTATAAATATATGAATTCTAATGTAAGGTTGATCATCTCTTCATCCATTTTCATTAAGAATAAGTTGTCATACTTAGAAAGAGAAAGAGGAGAGAAATCGCTTTGCGATTCTTCTGACGGTTTGCGGAGAACAACTCAAGTATTCTTCTATAGCTAGACATGGCAAGAGGTATGCAATCTCTTGATCGATTTAAGTGTGGAGATTTTGATTTCTAAGATCTTTAATGTTCTTTTAGTAATTTTTAATTCCGCTATTGAAATTATAAAGATGATTAGTAGTGCTTATGATAATGATTGTATGTAAGTAGTTGAGCACGATAACGTCTACTTACATCTTGGTCTTCTCTCTTCTCCATTCTCTCTCTTTAATGTTCTGATAAATTTGTATCAAAGCTCGGTCGCCGTCCAGGATTCGGGAGATTCAACGACATCAGGCGGGAGATCAGTGGTTGTGTGAGACGCGTCAGTGCATCGGGCCCTGGTCTTTTGGGGGCAATCTGTGTAGACAACGACATGACAACCCATGCGTGATTCTTCTTGTGAGCCACACAAGAACCAGTTATTATGTGAGTCGCAATAGGTATCAAACCAAGCCAAGTTGTTTTAAAAGTAGTGCTAGCATATTTGAAGTTTACTGCTGGCGATTAAATAAATCTGGTAACTTGTTATATTGTCAGTTTGTTTTGGCGATTCAACTGATTATTTAAATATTAGTTGGAGAGAAGTTTAGAGTTTAGTGAGTTTATTACATTTGGTCAGAACTTTACTGGTTTGGCAATTTAGCTATTTTTCTGAAACTTATCTGTCAAGATGAGTTTGAATTGGTCCAAATTTGATATTGAGAAGTTTGATGGCACAACTAGTTTTGCACTTTGGCAAGTACGAATGAAGACTATATTATCAAATTTGGATGTAAAGGCAGCCATAGTTGATAAATTAACCTCAAGATTTTGAAGATAATAAGAAGTGGGAGGAAATGGATCAAAAGCCTTGTCAACTATTCAGTTGTGTGCTAGTGATTCCACTCTTCAAGAAATTCTTACAAAAACCACAATAGCTAGGGCTTGGACAAAACTAGAGCAGACCTATATGCAAAAGACAGTTACAAACCGATTGAGATTGAAGCAACAATTTCATTCGTTGAGAATGATAGAAGGTACTTCTCTTAAGACTCATATTTCTGATAACACAACTCTTCTAAATGATATGGAGAGAATTAATATTAAGGTGGATGATAAGGATAAGGCCATGATTTTGTTGTGTTCTTTGCCAAATTCGTATAATCAAAGAAACAATATTCCACAGCAGAGATTCTCTCACTTTTGAAGATGTAAAGAACAACTTGTTGATCAAGTATGACATTGACTTGGATTCTAGTAAAATTACTGATCATGAAAATGTTGGATTGTTTGTGGACAAAGGTAGATAGAAGAAGAGAAACTAGAATTCTGATAGAAGTCGCTCGAAATCCAGACAGAAGAATCTGATATGCAACTTTTGCAAGAACAAGGGGCAGATTAAGGCTAACTATTTCAAGTTGAAAAATAAACAGAAAACAAACCAAAGGGTCCCAATGAAGAGGCAAATCTTGCTGAATCAGAGTGAGGTGATGTTCTCTTTGTGTCGGATGGAAAATACTAGTTTGAGAAGAATTGAGTGATGAATATGGGGACTTCTCAGCACATGACCCGAATCGAGAGTGGTTTGCAACTTATGAGCCATATGATGGAGGAGTTCTTTTGGGAAATGATCACTTGTGCAAGATTGCTCGTGTCGGCACGGTAGGGATCAACATACGTGATGGTATTATCCGTACTTTGACGAGTGTAATACATATCCCAAATTAGGCAAAAAAACTTGATCTCTTTGGGTTTACTTGAAGATGCTGGTTGTAAATTTCATAGTGATGGTGGAGTTCTAAAAGTTTCAAAAGGTGCTCTTACTTTAATGAAGGCTAAGAAAGTTGACACATTATATTTTTTGGAGGGTACCTCGATTGTAGGCACTGCTGCCATTGCGAACTCTACATCATATTCTGACAATACCAAGTTACGGCACATGAGGCTAGGTCAGCGAGCATGGGATGATTATGTTGAGCAAGGAAGGTCTATAGTGTGGTAGAGTACCGTTAAGCTAGATTTATGTGAAGATGGTGTTTTTGGCAAGCAGAAAAGACTTAGTTTCAGCACGACTTTGCATAGTACTAAAGGGATTATACTACATTTATTCTGATTTATGGGGGCCTTCGCGTGTACCTTCAAAAGGTAACAATTCTCTTTACATGCTGACCTTTATTGATGATTTCTCACGAAAGGTTTGGGTCTTTTTCTTAAAGGAGAAAAGTGAGGTATTTGCTACATTTAAGCAATGGAAGACCTTGATTGAGAATCAAACTAGAAAGAGGATCAAGCGGTTGAGAATCGACAATGGTTTAGAGTTCTGCAATGAGGAGTTCAACAAGTTTTGCATGAATGAAGAAATTGTTCGGCACAGAACAGTTGTTGGTACACAACAAAATGGCGTGGCTGAAAGAATGAACAGAACATTGCTAGAGAAGGCTTGGTGTATGCTTTCACATGCAGGTTTGGGCAAGGTGTTTTGGGCAGAAGCCATTAACACTGCTTGATATTTTTGTGAATCGTTCTCCTAACACCGCCATAAAGTGTAAGACTTATGAAGAAATTTGGTTGGGAAAGCCAACCGATTATTCGAATTTGCGGGTTTTTAGTTGTCCTGCAAATGCACATGTGAATGAAGGCAAGCTTGAGCCTAGGGCAAAGAAGTGTATCTTTCTTGGTTATGCTTTTGGAGTGAATGGGTATCGTTTATGGTGCCTAGATTCGAAAGGATCGAAATTTCTCATTTCTAAAGATGTGACTTTTGATGAGTCGGAAATGTTGAAAGCAAAAGATTCTTAGCCAACAAAGGAGCCGATCGAAGAGGCAGAAACAATCAAGGAGAAAGTGAATTTTGACATTCTTGTTTCTAGTGTTCAGCCCTCATTAGTGCAAGCTGATAGTTCTCAAGTCTCTAGTAATTCTGATGTGTCAGATGATGAGAATGTTGAGGAACAGTCCTATTTTCTTGCAAGAGATCGAACAAGGAGGGATATTAAGGCATCTACAAAGTATGGTGATTCTGATTTTGCTTATTGTTTAGCAACAACAGAAGAGGTGGAGTTTGGTAAGCCCACAAACTATAAGGAAGCAGTTGTTCATCTGATGCAGTAATGTGGAGAGCTGCTATGAAGGAGGAAATTCATTCTCATCAAAAAAATCAGACTTGGACACTAGTTGAGCAGCCTAAAAAAAGAAGGTTGTTGGTTGCAAGTGGGTGTTCAAGAAAAAAAATGATGCTAAAGGCGTTTGCTATAAGGCGAGATTGGTGACTAAGGACTACAGTCAAAGTTGAAGGTGTGGGTTTCAATGAAGTCTTTTCACATGTGGTAAAGCTACAATAAGCATGTCATCCACATAAAGTTTTGGATACAATTATCAAGTTTTGAATAGAATTAGTTTCTTTAGAATTTCGAGAATTCTCTTTGCTACTTATTAGTGGTTATTTTCCTTTGGGTTTTCTTTTTCACTAAACCATTTGTCTCTTTTCGTCCTCGCGGAGTTGAGACTTGAGATTCGGTGAGCGTCATAATGAGCCTGAAGTATGCTGGTATCTTTTTTGTTTCTTTTTGCTTGATTTAATTCATAGATATATGTTAGTAGACAATTTTTTTATAATAACGACCGTAGGCTAGTAGGCGAAAATTATAAACCTAATGTTTACAAGGGAAAAAAGAAACGAAGTTTGATTTAATAAATAAGGTGATCACAGATTTATTAGCAAGTGGCAATAATTTATCTCCTTTTTGTCAAAACAGAATAATTTATCTCTTTTACCACATTGCTGCCGGATGCAAAAACTTTGTTCAAGAAGAATATATATGCATAATTATAAACTTTATTCATACCTACGTTCTAATCCATACCTATATATCATAAATAACAAATTACAAGACAACACTTGCTGGGAATTGAGATTACATAATGTATGTGTTACTTCTCCAAGAAAACGGTACCATGATGTACCGTTCAAAAGAAACAGCCGTGGTCATATATAGGCTAGGTCAGGTCAATACAAGCATGTTATAGTACAATTACACCAATTTTTTTTTTTTCTAAAAGCAACGTATCTCGGATCTCAAAACACTTTATACTCAAATCAATAATAATTTATCAAACAACTACTTGATTGAAATCCCTAAAAGTTTAATTAATTGAAGCGGTCCCCCATACAAATTCCCAGGTTATATATCCTCAAGGAGAAACCATGAGTTTTCACTTTTCACTCACAACCCTAATGTTTTTTTTTTCTTTTTGAAAGCCAAGAACAAATTTGATTCAAATAAAAGTTTAGAGACCAATTTAGTTTCTTTTTTAAAAGAAGTTGATCATGAACTAATCTAATTTCTTTTTGAAAGTTCATGATCAAATTGATGCGGACAAAAATTGAAGAGTGGATCTACTATGGACAAAAGTTTTAAAACACAAATCAATTGCAATCGTTCATTGTCATCAATAATTATACAATCAAATTAATTTTGCATCAATAATTATACAATCAAATTAATTTTGCATCAATAATTAATGATGCAATCAAATTAATTTTTATTCATAGTAGAATTTGCAAAAATTGAAATACCAACTTAATTTTCTAGAAAGAAGATTGAGTGTCAAAAAAAATCTTTAATTTACACCATTAAGGCATTAAAATTTTGCGAGCCAAAATTTGCATTTCTTTAAACAAACAAAAAATAATATAATGAACCATAGCCCATAGGAAAAGATAATACAATACTTGGAATGAAATTTTGATCAATGATTTCTACTGGGAAAAGAAAAGTTACCTCGTGTATGAATTAGTTTCTGAAGACTTCTCCATATTACTTCAACAATCAATATATAGGGTTTTTCTGCATAAATGTAAGAACAAAAGACGAATTCTTACAATAATGCAAAATTGGTTGTTTTTTGGGCTTGTAGACAAAATAAACTTTCTGATGAGGAAATGTGTGCCTAGCTAGTAATGTAAAAAAAAAAAAAAACAAACTTTTGCAATTGTAAGGTTGTTGGGAAGAAGATGAATAATGAATAAGAGCACTCGACTAGTGGAAGAATGGCGTGGATGATTTATTGCATGCCTGGTCTGCTGACTAAGCCAGCATGAACTCCTTATTAAATCAAACCATATATAGTATATGAGTATATAATATTTATATTTATACACAAAGTCCCAAACCAACATGATGATTATATGGAAGTCGAATTCTCAGACAGGGCTTTGATAAATTCTAGAAAAAACTAAGATGGTTGGTTGAAGTTCTGTGAAAGATAAAACATTAATTAGGTTAGGTCATTGACCTGGTTTAATGGGGACATAATTTCAGAACAAATAAACAAACAAAGAAATTTTTAGTTCTGAAGGATAATTAAGCACAATATATTTGTTCTCCGTACTGACTACAGGGACAGAACCGGTACATCAACTTAGAGAAGTATATTTACAGGTACATTAAGTTATGACAAAGACTAAAGTATTCTATCGGAGTATCAGCGCATTCAACTCCACTAATCACATGTATTCTAACTTATAATAATATATAGTAGTTTTACTTTTTTAATTCTCTAGATTCAATTCCACCAATCACTACTAACATGAGTATGCAGGTGTACCCAGCTAGTGGAGCATTCAAGTTTTTTCCTTAAGTTATAGAAGTCAATTTGTAAATATGATCTAATTTTAATGTTATAAGAATGCTAAAATTCAATTTTGATCAAAATTTTTAATATTTTTTAATTTTAATCAAAATTTTAACTAAAATATTATTATTTAATCAAATTTGATTAGAAATTCAAATAAGAAATTTAATTTTTTTAGAATTAAAGAAGGAGTCGTATTTTGTCTCTTTTTTATTTTATTCTTATTTTGTCTTTTTTTTTTTATTTTTTCTGGTGTTAAGACTAACATCTGAGGTGTTCATATCAACTTTCCAGTTGTTCGGGTTAACAGTGCATATATTCATATTAATTTCAAAGGTGTTCATACTATTTTTTCTGGTATTTATACTAACTTCACTGTTGTTCATACTAACTTCATAGATGATCATACTAACTTTCAAGATGTTCATACAAACTTTTCGCGGTATTCAAATATACTATTTGGTTTTCTAGTGTTCATACTAACAATTCAAGATGTTTATACTAACTTTCGTGGTAATTATACTATTTTTCTGTTATTCAGACTATCTGGTTTTCATGCTAACTGTGCATGCATTCATACTAACTTTTTAAGGTGTTAATACTAAATTTGCATGCTAGTATGAATACATGTTTCAACTAATATGAGCATATTATTTATTTAGTATGTGTCACATTCTGTGATGAACAATATTAATTACAGTTGCAAGTTCATGTCGTTCTTGAAACAGTCAGTATGAACACTTGTTTCAACTTATATAAACACATGTTTCAACTAATATGAACACATTGTTTATTTAGTATGCGCCTCATTATGTGATGAACATTACTAGTTACAGTTTCAAGTGCATTGCATTCTTGAAACAACTAGTACGAACACTTGTTTCAACTTATATGAACACTTGTTTCAACTAATATGAACACCTTGTTTATTTAGTATGCGCCTCATTCTGTGATAAACATTATTAGTTACAGTTTCAAGTGCACGATATTCTTGAAACAACTAGTATGAACACATGTTTTATTTAGTATGCACACCATTACGTGCAACACGGATTTGAAACATTTAGTATGAACACTTTTTACAAATAATCTGAACACCTATTTTATTTAGTATGCACACTTGTTTTATTTAGTTTGCACACATATTTTAGTTAGTATGTACACCTATTTTATTTAGTTTGCACACATGATTTATTTAGTCTGCACATCATTCTATGCAAAATAGACTTAAAACAACTAGTATGAACACCTTTTACAATTAATCTGAACACTTATTTTATTTAGTCTGTACACACATTTTACTTAATATGCGCTTCATTCTGTAATAATCATTCGTGATAATGTGTAGGACGAAAACGTTCAGAAGAGCGTGCACGATCAAACTTTTCATTTTTATTCACATTTGACTCTTTGACTTTTTCTTTTTAGAAAGTTAATTAGGAGGACGAAAGTGGAGACAAAGACTAAAGAATTTATAGTCGGGTCCATAGTATTAATAGTATTTTTAATACTTTGGGATTTTTTTATTAATAGTAACTTTATTTTGTTTTATTTATTTATTTATTTATTTATAGATTATTTTCTCCTATGTGTAAGTTTTAATTGTAATATAAAAAAATCTTAATAGTTAAATGGACTAATAAATAAATAAATAAATGGTAAGGTTAATTAATAATTGCTCACCTGAAAATATTCAAGCTGGTAAATGCTGATGGAAGAAAGGTGAGAGAGACTGGGAATTAAAATAAAGTTGTCCCCTTTTATTTGGACAAAGAGGAGGCATTGATATGATGAGGTATATAAAATTGAGTAATGTGCAATGGTTGTGTTTTCTTTTCCTTCAATTTATTTTCTCTCTTTTTTTAAAAAATAATAGATGTACTTAAGTGCTCCTTGATCATTGAGCATTCCTCTATGTCACATGTAGGGAAAGTCTAAAGGGTCGGGTCGGGCTTTACAAGGGCCGGACCTAGAGAGCTTACGAAAGGACCGAGTCTAAAGAGGGCTTAATAGGGGCCGGATAATAAGGGCTTTGTTCTAAGGAAATAGGTTCGGTCCCTCTAAGGCCCGGCCCTTATCAGGCCCTCGGGGTTGCAAAGAGCCGGATCAGGACTGAGTAATAAGGGCTTTGATCTATTTTTTATTTTTTTTAATTGTTAAAGGGTTGATAAGGGTCTGAGGGGCTGGCGTGGTTAAGGGTTACAGAGTGCCGAATCAGGGCCGGACGGAGTCGGAGCTTGAAAGGGCCGAGTAAATAGAGGCCTGCATTTTTTTAAATAAGGTCCGACCCTTTCAAAATCTTAATAAGAGCCGGATCAGAGCCGGATCTGACAGGAACTTTACAGGAGCCGGACTGGAGGCCGAAGACTTATGACATATCTCTAGTCACCTACTAACTCTTATTTATTTTTGCTACACTGACAAGAGGCAAAACATTTCCTTCTCTCTAGGTTTTCATTATTATTAGCACAAACTTTGATAAGAGTTCTTTGTTATTTTATCCATAGTTATGTTTCCAGTCAGATGATGTATACAAAAACAGTTTTCAAACAACAAGAGACCTTTTTCCAGTACCTTTTTTTAATCTAGAATGAGTAAAGGAGCTTTACATGCCAATTTTGATCTATCACTGTTGTAATATATATTGATTTGATTCTAAAGTAAGGATTGACAAACAGAAATCAGTACTTGGGGTAAATAAAATCTATTATCTTTTAATAGTAGGGATTAGATATAAGAGAATATGAAGAGGCTTCAGGTACCACAAAAAAATAATTTTTTTGGGTTACAAATTGGCAGCTACGTTATATCTTTAATAATTTAATAACAAAAAACAATAAGAAACATTTAAACCATACAATTCTTCTATGTTTATGTGATGAGCTATGGGCTCACGTTAAATTAATTGTACTTTGAATTGTCAATCTGATTTATTTTTCGATAATTATTATTTCACCAATATTTATAAAGCTACCGAAACACACCTAAAAATAAACAATTAAGAAAATAATAAATTAACCACAATAATCTATTTCAGGTAAAAAAAATTAAGAAAACCAAAAAGCCTTGTTGGATTTTATTGAAGACCATGTAATTCGGACTCTTATAATAAAGAAAACAAGATTCACCTTTTGTCCTCATTTTTTCAAAAAAAATCAAATTATTCCCTCAATTTTCACTTTAACCAATTTGAATCTTCAACTTTGAAAAAAAATCAAATTAGTTCCTGAATTTTCTTGAAAGAATAAAATTGATTCTAAAACTTCATTGGCACGAAATAATTTATTGATATTTTAAGAAAACCAACCTAGTCCTTATACTTATATTATAGTAATAATAATAACAATAATATAAAATTATAATAATATGCATTATTTTAAAATAATGATAATTAATAGTAATTATTAATACTATTTTTATAATAATAAAGATAATATAATAATATTAGTAGTAATAACAAAGTATATGTAATATACTGAAATATTGTTAATTGCAAATATAATACAACATAATCAATTAATAATGATAATTATAGTAATAATAATAAAAATATATTAAAATTATAATATTATGCATTAATAATGATTATTAATACTATTTAAATAATAAAGATAATATAATAATATTAATAATAATAATAATAAAGTATATATAATATACTTAAATATTATTAATTACAAATATAATACATCATATAAAATAATAATGATAATTATAGTATAATAATAATATTTTTAATAAGAAAGATAATATAATAATATTAATAATAATAGAGTATATATAATGTACTTAAATATTGTTAATTATTGCAAATTTCGTTGTTAATTTTTCATACGAAACAGTGTATTTCGATTTCGTATATCGATATTTCATCTATATGATGGTATACCGACGTAACCTTTTTTATTCACTATTTTATTTTTTATTTCACATTTTACATTCATTCTTACGTGCCGAAATAGAACTCTATTATGATATTATTTGAGTGTCAACCCTAATTGATGTAACAAACGAATAGAAAAGTAGAAAGGGTGAACAGTACTCTTGGTTAGCTACAGGTAACTAGTCTTCTCTAGACGCTACTGAATAGTACTGTTAAACGACAAAGAAAATTACTGTATTGACCCAGAGGATAAACACTAATTGACATTAAAAATTTGTTCATAATTGACTTTGAGATCTTAAAAAGGATGTTGAAGAAACGTAAATTGCTTGCAAAAACAGAGATCCTTTGATGACCTCTTCAAACATCATGTCTATGGTCCCCCCACACAATTTCTCTCTCTCACACACACTTAAACACAATGTTTTTTTTTTTGTGGAATGAGATCTTTTAACGCGCAGCAGAAATACTATGTGTATTGCGCAGTAAATCTCAATTTTTTATTTGAATCGAAACTCGTGCAAATTAAATTTTATAATATCAGACCCTTTGAATTAAATATGAGCCGTTCGTAACATACAACGTAGAAAATCTAGGTCGTCCGTAGCTGTTGCGCGACAAAAGAACAACTTTTTTTTGTATGTTTTGTCATGTTATCCAATTACATTCTCATATCCGATCCATTTACTGTTGTTTTTCCTTTTCTGACCGCAATCCTCAAATTTTAATATTATCTAATTTTGATTTGTGTCGACTCGAGTTGATTATCGAGTCATCTCGTTATTGATAGTGTTGGATTTCAAGTTGTGTGAGATCGAATCAGGTTTTAGATCGATTTGGTTTTAAAAAAGAGTAATTATAATGTCTTCGAGCTTCTGCTCTTTTATCTTGTCCTCCAACTTCGATCTTCTAACTATCTGGTTCTTTCGGATTTTTTTTTTTATTTTTTTCATTTCGATCTCCTCCAATTTGACTTTTGTTTTAGTCTTTTTCCTACCTCGCAAATATGATCTTCTCCCTGAACCATCTCCTCTCCTTGCCACAACATCATCTTCTTTGATATATTTATTTTTCCGACTCTCAGATCTAGCCTCTCCTTCGAGCTCTTTCATGAGTCTAACGATTGAGATGTCGTCAACACCTCAAACCTACTGGAGGTGAATTCGAGAGAAATAACTTTAAATCTTGGCCGATATCATGTGGTGTATGCTTTGAAATCTGTGTGATTAGAAAAAATAACTAAATTTTTTTATTTAAATGGAACTTACTTATTACAGAAGAGAGATGACCGAATGACTTGGTTTTCTTCTTCGTCTCCTTTCTCTCTTTGAGTTTCCATTTTTATTTGTCCTCTTCATTTTCTTTCTGATTCTCCTTTATTTCGTCTCTTCTTTTCATTTTTTTTCATCTCTCATTTTCATTTTTATGTACTGAAAAAATGCAAGTTTTTATATTATAATAAAAAGTTTATATATTGTTGCCTACAAGTCTTTATATTTAAATTTGTCGAAAAATGACAATTATCTATACTGGACCTGCAAGTCCTGCAAGTCTTGCAGGTCTCAATATTGAATATGCAAGTCTTTATATTAGAAAAATAAAGTCTATATATTGTTACATGCAAGTTTTTATATTTAATTGCAACAAAACTACTGCAAATTTTCTAATATAAAGATTTGCAGCAGAATTGGTGCAAATTTTTTTTTTAAGGGAGGCACAATGTCTACCAATTTTTTCATTAAAATTGATGAAATATTTACAAGGATGAAAAAGAAAGAAAGAAAAAAATTCAAAATAAAAATAAAACAAAAACTAGAATTGAAATACAAGTAGTGATCGTCGTCGGTTGGTGGGAGAACGTTAGATTGTGTGTCGGAGTCGCGAATGCAATGGTCGTGTGTCGGTGAGGTAATATCGGTGCATCGGCGATATGGGGTCGGACTCGGTCGGCGCGTTGGGACCCGGTCGGTGAGTCGCAGATCTGGACCCAATCGGTGCGTCAGGTGTTGCTCCAGATTTGGACCCGGTCGGTGTGTCGGGTGGTGCTATGTGCCCAACCGTTGCGTCGGTGAGACGAGGCGAGGTCGGTAATGCTCCAGATCTGGACCCGATCAGAGTTGTGTGGCGCTGGGCGAGTTGGAGGGCTGAGGTCCATCAGAATCGTGTGTCAGTGAGGCGAGGCGATGGTCGTAGTCGCCGTGGCGAGAGCGGGGTGGTGAGGGCGACTTGCTTGAATTTCTAGGAAAAGAGAGATGAGAGGAAGTAGTAGAGAGGAGAGAGGAGGGAGAGAGATGAGCTTGGGAGGCGGCGTTGCCAGCATCCCTCACCTAGGATTTCATGTTTTCTTGGGGGTTTTTTCTCCTGGGTTTCGCTTTCGCGAGAGAGAAGAGTCTACACGATTCAAATAAAATATTGAATTGGTGCAAAAATTGCATATCTTTATATTAGAACAATAAAATATATATATTGTTACCTGCAAGTCTTTATATTTAAATTTGCTGAAAAAGTTGTTGCAAATTTTCTAATATAAAGACTTAGGAACGAAAAAAATAGTAAGAGGAGCAAGAAAAGTAGCGGGTGAAAGCAGTAATTTTGTCTTCTAGTGAGGGGGTGTAAGGGGGCGATTAAGTGGTTGTTAGCAGCTCCCTTTAAAAAGATTTGGAACATGCGAATTTGGGATTGATGGGTGGGCTATGTTATCCGGATACTTCAAGGAACCTTGTCGTACTGTATTGGATAAGTATCCGATACTCGGATACTCCTTGGGATACGTATACGATAAGTTACATGGCATATTTGTGGTGTGGCGTATCGAGATTAGCGTATTCGATTATTTTATTCACTTTGACTGACGAATTCGATATCCAATACGCTTCGATATATTTCGAAATCCCATGTGACAATCAGGTCTTGTAAAATCGCTGATAATTTTTGTTATATCGCTTGAAAAATGAGTGAAACATGAAGGAGATTCGAACCCAAGAAAAACCACACAATTAATTTTTTTATTAATTTATTTATTAAATTCTAATATTTTTAATTAATTTTTTATTTAAATTTTAAAAATATATAACCGCATTCGTATCTAAGAATTTTTAAATGATCGTATCACCGCACCTGTATCGTATGATCGTATTTAATATGATACCGCATTCGTACTCGTGCAACACAGTGGGTGGGATTAAGGTTTGTCGCTTTCCCTAATGTCCACCTATTATTGACAAAAGGGATCTTAAAAGCATCTCGATACGGCTTGCAAATAATTTATTTAATCTCATGTGACACTTACAATTACAATTTCTTCAGAACTATGAATTATTTGTTAAACTAGCAAGGTTTTTTTTCATATAACAAGTCATATTTTACAAGTTGTATACTATCTCCGTACCTGCAATTGCAAATAACTTTTTTTTATCTTTTCTAATTAAAAGTTTCATGTCAATAATTAAGAATAACTAGAATGAAAGCATTATGGAAATTTATACAAAAAAATTAAATTGTTAATGTGACGCAAAAAATCAATTTTTGCAATTAAACAGATAGAGAAGTTCTAATAGAAAAGTCAAACTAGGTGAAACCCTCATACACTATTATTAATTAAAGAGTAAAAGTGAAACAATAATAACGTGAGAAACGCTACATCACTGATCAAAATAAATTTACAAGGGGGCCATTAGGGTTCTCAAAACGGGTCGGTTCGGGTACTCGTGGATCTAATCCGGACGGATTTACGGATCCACGGGTACAACAGGTCCACGAGTCGAGTAATTACGAATTCGAACTGGAAAGGGTCAATCTGACCCGTGATAAACCCGGGCGGGTCGGATTCAGACGGGTCGGGGCGGGTCCGGCAAGAGTCTGGCAGGTTTTTTTTTAATTGAAAAAGTTGGGAAAAA
The DNA here is from genome assembly GCA_964058865.1 of Eleocharis quinqueflora. Lineage (NCBI taxonomy): Eukaryota > Viridiplantae > Streptophyta > Magnoliopsida > Poales > Cyperaceae > Eleocharis > Eleocharis quinqueflora. The sequence goes on along the minus strand of CAXKVX010000631.1, from coordinate 205,260 downwards.
ATGATACAACTTCAAAAAAATCCGAAAAAATGTATAAAAATTATGAAATAATTGTATGAACTATTTTGGTAAACTATTTTATAATTATGTGATTTTATTTTTATTCAAATAATGTTGAAAAAAATCTTTTAATTACAAAAAATTCGAAAAAAAATTAAAAAATTTGAATAAATGTAAAAAAAAATATAGAATTCAAGAATACTCTAATAATTCAAAATTTTATTTTTATTTATAATTGACATTAAAATTTAAGAATACTCAAATAATTTCCAAAAAAACTCTAAGCTCCAAAAAATTCGAAAAAATTGCAAACAAATTTGAAAAAATGTCAAAAAATTATGAAATAATTTTTTGAAATTTTCGAATGTTTGAAAATTTTAAAAGTTACCCTCCTCCTTTATTCCGGACTTGGGACCAACTACGTGTAGTCAACATAAGCGGAGTTCTAACTTTTTTTTTGTTAGTATCCTTCCAAAAAATGTGATAAAAATAAAATGCTTCAAAATTAAAAAAAACTATAAAGCACGCATGAATTCATTGCTCAAATACCACAAATCATCGTCTTCTGCGTACAGTACAGTGTTAGAATCATCGCCAGCGCTAGGACTTCTTGGCATAGTACTACTTTCTTGAGTGACAGAAGATGTGAGTCCATGAGGACTGGAACCATGTTGATTACGCTCTTCGGCATCAATCTAATATTTCAAACACGCAAGTTGCTCGAAACGTTTTTCACCCAACTTGGTGCGTTTGTCGGTCAAAATTCTACCTGCTGAACTGAAACATGATTCAGAAGGTACGGTTGACACAGGCATTGCATAAACATCGCGCGTCATCGCTGCCAACACTGGATTTGCACCGGAATGTTGCTTCCACCAGTCCAGGATGTCGATGTCGTCTTCTTAAAGGCTTCCCAAACAGTAACTCAACAATTCATTGGTGTTGAGCATTTGAGGTTCATCATCTCGTAGCTTGCTAAGCAAGCCCGAAGCATTGTTGCTTCTGTTTGTAATAAAAAAAATTATAATTAATAATTATAATGAGAGTTCAAAAATTAGTAAATATATTGCATTCATACATTTATGTGCGAGTTGTCGAAGTAGTCATACTTGAGACATGTCGAGCATTGTAAATGTCATACTTATACGGTAAACAACGAAGGAACATTCTATATGTGGAGTTCCAACGGATATCAATATCCCGTGGACCATCAACTTACTCAAACCCAAACGTGAACATATGCATGAAATTCTTGTTTTCTGATATTATTTGAATAAATGTGATGAAGACCATCTTTGAATTTGAAAATTAACTTTTTTGTACCTTCAGTTTTCATACCAGCTTTAACGGTGAGATTTAGAATATGACATGTACATTTTTTATGAAATAATCTCTCATTCATTATGGGGTTTAATGCACATATAAAATAATCAATAGATTTAATATTGTTGCTAGCATTGTCAAAAGAAATTGAAAAAAATCTTGTTTTCTAAATCCCTTTTTAAATTAAATTCATGCAAAACATTAATTATGACTTAGTAAATAACGTGTGTGTTGTGCCGATAATCCAGGTTACGAAAACATAACACTCGTTTCTGCAAAAGCCAATTGTCATCAATATAATGTGCAGTAATACAAAAATATCCTAAACCATGCTTACCTGCACTCCAACAATCAAATGTGATAGATACATTATAGTTGGCGTAACAAAAAATGGCTAACAGTTCATTTTTCCTTTCTAAGTATTGTTTCTTGATTTCGTCCACCATTTTGCGGTGGTGAAATTTCTTGTACAATACTTGGCCACAACCTTTTATCATTAATATGACAAAACTAGAACAACAATCCATACTAATTGGTTGTTCTTTATGGGCAATATATCTGGCAAATTCACTTAACATTTTCTTTTCATCATATTTGGCCAAGGTCCTCGTACCGTCTGGGTTAATATTGCTTTGCACTAACCGTTGGTCAGATTGTTCCTGTGGTTCCTCACCTTTTTCAACATGCTTGTCAGCATGTTTTTTAAATGAACTTAACCCACTATATTTCTTGTAAGTGAAATAACATGCACATCATTTTACCTTGCACGTCAAAGTCGAAACTGTTCCGCTCGCATCCTTTGTTTTTTCGTAGTAACGCCACCATTCTGCATCGTATTTGGGCGCGGTTGTTTTCCTCTTCTTCTTCTATGGCGGATCTACTTGTGCTTCTTGGATATCTGGTGATGGCTTTGACGATGGGGGTACAATTTCGTCGACACACGAGGTCATATATCTTGTTGTCATGGAAGGTTATGTGGTTTGAGTCATTGGTGTGAACGAAGGGAGTTGAGTCTGTGGAACGTTCTCTTGTGATACGTAGGGATGATTAGGGTATAATGGGAGGTTTGCATGTCGTGGAGGTGGGTTCATGCTTGCATGTTGTTGATAATAGTACTCTGGATGTGTTTGAGGGTTAGTGTTTGCATATTGTGCGATGGGCTCCTCGCCAAATAATTCAACACTTATCATGTGTGCGAGCTCGTCAGCAAAGTTATGTGTAGAGTTAGGTGGAGATGCCATATCTGAAATAATAACAGAAAACAACTATCAGCAAAGTTATGAATATAAAAAAGTAAAAATGTAGGCGAAATTTCTAGCCATGTAATAAAAAAATAAAAAGATCTAGTAATAACCAGTGCCAATATAAAAAAATTAAAAATGTAGGTGAAATTTCCTTCTAGCCATGTAATAAAAAAATAAAAAGCTCTGGTAATGACTAGTGCCAATATAAAAAATAAAAAATGTAGGCGGAATTTCCTTCCAACCATGTAATAAAAAAATAAAAAACTCTCGTAATAACCAGTACCAATATAAAAAATTAAAAATGTAGGCGGAATTTTCTTCCAGCCATGTAATAAAAAAATAAAAAGCTCTGGTAATGATCAGTGCCAATATAAAAAATTAAAAATGTAGGCGGAATTTCTAGCCATGTAATAAAAAAAATAAAAAGCTCTGGTAATGACCAGTGTCAATATAAAAAAAATAAAAAATGTAGGCGGAATTTCCAGCCATGTAATTTAAAAATAAAAAAATACAAAAATTGAACCATAAAAATGTAAATTAAATCTACCTTTGAATAATGTCGAAGTTGCACGAAAGATGACGAAATTTGAATTCTTCTTGACACCGAACCGAATAAATGTAAATTAACTAAATATCTAAGACTACTTAATTAAATCTAAATGTATTATAACTAATAACTTATAAATTAAAATTTCGACAGAAATGAGAATTGAGAATTGAGAATTTGAGAAATGAGAGAGATATAGATGAATTATGAATATATGATAATATGATAGTTGAGGTGTGAAGAAAGTGAGAGGGTAGAGGTGTATTTATAGAGGAGGTGAAAATTTGAATTTTTTAAATTAATTTTTCTGCACATTTTTTATTATTTTTTATTTTTTTCGAATTTTTTTGAATTTTTTTGAATTTGAAATGACATAAAGTGACATGGATCTGTCACGGGTCCTGTCACAAGTCCACGGGTCCACGGTTCTGGGGCGGATCTGGGGTGGGTAAGACGGGTCTACGGGTCGGGTAGATCACGGGTCGGGCACGAGTTCGGACGGGTCACGGGTTCGGGCGAGTCTCGAAAATTTCGATCTACCCGACCCGCTCTAGATCCATGAATCCAATTTTCACGGATCAGGTCGGATCTTAGCCTCGAATCGGATCGGGCATGGATCGGATACGGATCGGACCACGAACGGATCAACCCGCCCGAATTTTAGCACAACCCTAGGGGCCATTAACACTTTATGAACAGGGGACAAAACCGTCCTTTAGATCTCTTGCACACACTACACACGTGCAACCCTTCACCCCTCCAGGCCCTCCTGGCCTTATAAAAAGAGATAAGACATCTGTGTAGCACTGCACATTTGTCAAGTCTCCTTTACATGTGAAGTGGGGTTCGTTCGCTCTTCAATTATTTAAGAGTGCGTGGTTGTCTGTTCTGAAATTTGAGAGAGAAATTAAGAGAGAGAGAGAGATGAGAGAGTCAAGGTTCAAGAGGATATGTGTGTTCTGTGGCAGTAGCCCTGGAAGGAAGAAGAGCTATCAAGATGCTGCTATTGAACTAGGCAATGAGTTGGTACGCATTAATTATGCATACAATCCTTCTTGTTTCCTTTCCTCTTTTCATAAGGTTTTCTTAATTGTTGGCATACATTAATGTTTTAAATACGGTTTTGACCATGCATGCGAAAGATCACTACATAGTGCATATGCGGTTCAATTAAATAAGTTTGTATAAATAATATATAAAAAAGAGAATATATGTATAATATGCAACGTTATTAAACAAAAGGGAGATCGAAATTCTATTTTCTTTGACGTGCCATAAGTGTTCTAATTAAAAACCAGCAAAAAGCTGGTATTCGCCTCTTTGTTACAACTTGAAACTAATTTCTTGCTTTTCTTTTGTCACTTGTGAAAAGGTTTCAAGGAATATAGATTTGGTGTATGGAGGAGGAAGCATAGGATTAATGGGTCTGGTCTCTCAAGCTGTTTATAATGGAGGCAGACATGTCACTGGGTATGTACAGAATTTTCATTAAAATATATTCACAGTTTAAATAATATAACTAAGAATTCCAAAAAAAAAAAGAGAGAACGTGATGATGTGCTTACTATTTAATTGCTCACACTTTATATGTTTTATGTTCATGTGCAGTGTTATTCCCAAGACCCTCATGCACAGAGAGGTTTGTGCATGCATGCTTTGTCTCTAATTAACACATTTATTCAAGATAGACGACATTATGTAATTATAAAACTAAACAATGTGCTTTGGACTATTAAATGTTTACAAATGAATAAGATCCTAAAAAAACATATAAAAATGTGATTGTAATTATGAATATTAAAAAAATAGGACAAAATAGATAAATTAATGTATCCTAATAAAGATAATGTTATTTTTCTAATTATAGTTGTCAATATGTTTGGTTCATTGACTATGAATAAGTGCACTTTTTTGCTGCATGAGCAATATATAACTAGACAAGATCAGATCACTTAAACATGCCCCACCAAATGATAGTTTATCTCAGCAGGTGGCAATTATCTTTAGTTGTCCAATAGATGAATTCCTCGGTGACTCATAAATGTGGGTAATTGGCGCACCGAGATTATCCAGTTGTTTATTTTTGGTTGCAAAAAGTGGTACATAGTTTGACTTTTATTTGGTAATCACATCACACATTATCATTCTTCCAGATAAGTGGAGTCACTGTGGGCGAGGTCATGCCAGTGGCAGATATGCACCAAAGGAAGGCTGAGATGGCTAGGCAATCTGATGCTTTTATTGCTTTACCAGGTTTGTAAAAAGTTTCTTTTTTAGGGGTAATTTAATTTTTATGTATGCCACAGAAATCAAGGAAATATCATGTATCCTTTTTTAAAAAATGCACACTGATCTTGTAGACGATGTTTTAGTTTTCTTCAGGGGTATATCTGAGATTTCTTGTTCAATTATACATATAAATCAGCTACATTCTTTAGCAACAATGGAAATTTGATCAAGTTTATATCTATGTCATGTCATGTAGGAGGGTATGGAACTCTAGAGGAATTGCTTGAGGTACTTACTTGGGCTCAACTCGGCATCCACAACAAACCGGTACGTACATCCACCCTTACCTTTTGTTTTCAGTGACTGCCTGAACAGTATCGGTCTCGTCCTGAAACCGGACCACCTTTGACAGCTAGGTAATAGGATTTGCTATTACAAATTTTGTTTAGGGGGAGCAGTATATACCAGATGGGTTTACTATTCTGAAATTGTTTCAGCTAACAGTTCTTTATTTATGAACATACATAGGTTGGATTGCTAAATGTAGATGGCTATTACAACTCCTTATTGACATTCATCGACAAAGCCGTCGAAGAAGGTTTTATCAGCCTGACCGCACGTCATATCCTTGTTCTGGCTCCAACTGCAAAGGAGCTTTTGGGGAAACTGGAGGTATCCATTTTATAAATCAAGCAAAACCCCAACTAAATTCATGAAATCATTTAATCAATTGCCATTGATTTGCACATCTTCTAACTTTTTCTTTGCTTTTGTTCATGTAGGAGTACATGCCATATAATGACAGGGTTGTGGCAAAGCTAAATTGGGACGTGGATTGGCCTAGAAGGAGCTTTTAAAATTCAAATTTGAGAGAAAAGAGTTGATAAATATTCCGAATTCATAACAAATGCAACTTTTTAAGGGATATTGTAGTCAGTAGTTTAATTAATTTCAGCAAGAAAAAAATTGTCGAATTTATCTTAGAGTGGTGGTGGGACTGCTGTCTCAACGACAATTTATTCTATGTTTTGTAAATTTTCACCAAGTATCTACAAAGTTTGTACAACTCTCTGTTTCTCTTCAAGTACTACTACAGTTGTTCTTCCGACTACTACTAAGTTATTGTACTTAAAATATAGTGGTTATATCTTCATACTGATGACATATTGAAAAATTGAAAACCCTTTTGTTTTCTTGGTCAAGATTAAAGTGACAATGTGGTAAAATGCGTACCAGTTCAATCACTAGGAAAAAGAAACAAAATGTTGCTTTATCAGAAGGCAATCAGAATATCAGATACTGAGATCAAAGAGATTATCCTTCGGTCACAATGTCACATCAATCATAACAACAATTTATATAAAATTAAAGATGTGGTGAAGACTTTTTGCATTAGTTTCAACATATCAGTGATAATTTTATATTTCCTTCCTCAAATATCATTAAATTTTCCTCGACAACATATCATCGTTATTTGAATTTTGAAGTGATGTTAGCAGCCATTTGTGATGAATGGGCTTAAGGCCTAGTTAACTTGCAAAACCCAACACAAATTGAGGCCCAAAAAACAACAAAGAAAACGAAAGAGAATATTATATCTTAAAAGGTTTATGAACTATGTGCTAAAGGCCCAATTATGTCGGCTTCTCTTTTCTAATCATCATTTCCTATTATTTGTTCTGGATTCTTCTCTTCTCCGTCTGGGAAATGCTAATCGTGGTGAACCCATTATCGACGGAAACTGAGGTTCTCTATTTCCCTTTTTGCCCTTTTCTGTAATCGGAACTCGGAAGCTTTTCAATTCAATCTCTGTACTAGAGGAAAGAAAACATGGTTAGTTCTCTTACTTATTTCATCTAGTTGATCAGTATTTTGATTTGGGATTTCGTTTCGATCTTTTAGCTCTTTTGATACAAGTAGGGTTAGCACCTTGATTTCTCGGTTATTTCCTATTAATCGTGGAATCAGGGCTAAATTGATTTTCTTTTTAGAGTAAACCGCTTGGAATTATTTGTGTGAAAACGTTAGATTCTAGTTTTCGGAATTAGCGGACTATATGATATAGCTTGTTTAGCGATGATTCTAGGTTGTACTGTATGTTCTGTCAAGTTCGGTACCAGTATCATATGATTCAGGGTTTGTGATGAGATTAGATGGTACGGTTTAAAATTTGGATCAATAGGGTTGTCATGTGATAGTGGGAATTAGTGAAAATGTTGTTTGGATCATTCTATGGGTTTGTATTGAAGGTGCTTTTAAAAAAAATTAAAAATCATTCTTAATTGTGAAAAGGAGTGCGTCTAAATTAGGAGATGGATGTATTGTTATTTTTTTCTTCCATTTCAATTGTCATTCATTCCATAGTGTGCTGAAAATTTAAACATCTATTGTTATGTGCTAATGTTTATTTTTTCCTACTAATATCTCCTAAGGAGTTGATGGATTCCAATAGAACCTCTGTTGATGATTTTATTTAATTATTATTGTATAATTTATGTTTTGTAGGCAGCTAAACTTATTGCAAATTTAATTGTTATGGGCTCTGGAATTTTGGGAAGAGCTGTTCTTCAGGCGTATCGTAAGGCCCTTGATAGTAAGTACCATTTTCTCAGAAACCTTATTTAGCTGTCAGTTAAGTACCCACAACATTTGGTTGGGCATTTATAACAAACACTAAAGAGCCAAAACTGAGAGATCAAGCTACCAAATTATGAATCCGAAATTTATGTTAAGAGGACAGGAACACAAATTTTCAACATTAGCTAACCACGAAGTTTGCATCCCCCATGCCCTGATGCCCAGGATCACATATATGGGTTGCTAACCAAGTTCCCTAATTTGTTGCCCATCTATCAATATGGATAATGATTTTATGTGCCACACAAAGTTCGCGTGAACAATAGAGATGACTCAAGAATGTCTCCCTTTTTATTTCATAATGTATTATGTGGCAGTGGGCTAGACTAGGTGCATGAGGTTCTCTACTATGAGTGATGGAGGCCTCTGTTTAGAACATTACATGAGGCTTACTGAAATGGGAAAAATATGGGAATGCACCACGGCAACACACAATGTTTGTTACAATGGAAATTGGAGTAATAGTCATATCAACATGCTATGCATTTAAGTTTCGGTGCCTGTTTCGCATTCAATAGATGCGAACTTCCTTGTTCACTTATTTTGCGAGTCTATTCCTGTTCTCTTACATTGAAATTTGAGTTGCTATGAAGTAAAACTGCTTAATATTCATATCAAGTCACATTATAATTAAAGTTGTTCTTAGGAATAGGAAACAGAACATGTAAATCATATTGGCTTTTTGTTATTTTGAAAGACTCTTTGAAAGGACAAAAATAGCCAATATTTATTACAAAAATCGAAAACTTGTAGTAAAGTTGTTTGTTATTTGGAATCTATAAATAAGTCTCTGTTCTGTGTATTTGATTTTTAATTTTAGATGCTAATAAGACCGGTGTTGCTCATGAGACGATAAACAATATCAAAAGAGCTAGTAAAGCCATGAATGAGCAAGAAGCCAGACAAATTTTGGGCGTCTCTGAACAATCTTCTTGGGAAGAGATCTTACAGGTTTTTTCTCTATCTCTGCCTCCCTCACCCAAAAGTAAACAAATAAATGATCTCCCCCATTATGTTAATTGGGACTTCTGATACATGGGTTTTTTCCATCAGAAAGTAAAAGAATGCAAAAAAGATGAAACTTGGAATCTGATGCATGTTTCAGTACCAGAATCCTAATCAGCAGCCATAGTTTTCCTGACATAGAAACTATGTCATGCATCCAGACCATGTGATTCGAATCCAATGCATCCATGCCATCCAATCTGCACCATCTGATTCGGATCCAACAGGATGACTTTTTAGGGGTTTTTTTTGAGGTTGGTGCGAAAGTTGAATGGGCTGTTGGGATTATGTGCTGTAGTCTTAATGGCAGAGAAACAATAGCAGCAGATTGGGACTTGGGACTCTTCAGTACCAAATAACTACTGGTGCCTGTCAGGCAGACCTCTGGAGTGATTACTACTTCAGAAGTAGTATTTGGCAAATAAGTTGCATTGTGGATAATTTGTTTCTTACAGTTGTTATGAAATTACTTTTCAGAGATATGATAACTTGTTTGAGAAAAATGCAAAGAGTGGGAGCTTCTACTTACAGTCGAAAGTTCACAGAGCGAAGGAATGCCTGGAAGAAATTTACAAAAGGGATAACGAAGCTTCTAGTTGAAACAGCAAAAGCTTCTTCCTTTGTTTTATTTTTTTTTCTGGTAAATCCAGGGGCAGGACATGTACATATGTTTGCCCACCTTGTCAGAAAAATAAAAACAAGGAAACTGATCCTTTAATGTGGAGCGTTATTATGAAAGAGCTTTGTTTGACATACTCATTTTTTTATGCTTCTTTAGTTTATACTGTTCTGGCGCCTCTGAGATGCAAGCAATGAGCTAGCTTACAGTTAATTTTGGTGCATGTTTTATATGTACGGTTGGCAATGGTTTAGTTAGTTTGGTTTTGGAAAGAATCCAAGATAATTTATTTAAATAGCAGGTAAAAAGAAGGCTTGTCGTTATGGTAAAAAGATTTGGTCTTTAACAGATGCATCATAATCCTTGAATTTGTCTGGAGCAGAGCAGACTGAGCAGTGCAAATTAAAACCCTTGCTCTTCGTCAAGTACGACACCACGTGTAAACAATCCAAGCGTACACAAATCATTCAAAGTGGCATATATGCAGCAGAAAACATGGGGACGGTTTCAAGGCCTTCTGGGCCAGGTGCATTGATTTAATTGTTAATTGGTCCACATACAGTGCCGACTAGTCCGATTTGTTTTTTTTTTTTTTTGTTTTTGAAGCAGGAGTTAGGAGTAGTCCGATTTGTTAAGAACCGTGATTTATGTGTTTTTTTCAGAACCGTAATTTGGTAATTTCCTTTATTTACTCATTACGTACTGTTCAGTTGCATTTACTTCTAGTTGTGAGGCTTCTGTGTCTGCTAGTTGTTTGTATGATTGTATCACTGACGATTAATGCGTAACTAGCTTGTTAATTTCATCATGATGTTATTCTTTCTTAGAAATCAATAATTAACTGTAAACGAATTATGGTGTGCCGATTGCCGAAGCGTAAATTTTGATCAAGCACTCTTTTTTTATGTATCTTATCGCTGGCAAATGCATGATTTCAATCATAGGGAGTAAATAATCAGATTGTAATAGTTTATCGGATTCATATTCATTAGCTAATTGAGTATTAATAAAAAAGACAGCAATTTAAACATACATTCTTGCTCAATAAAAAATATTAAAACAACATCATTTTACATATTAGAAAATAATAAATAACCATGTCCATGAAGAAAGAAAGCTTTCTCCCATAAGATTTCACATTTTGAAACATTTGCATAATTCTTTTATTATCTACAACTACAAAATGATACATCTCTAAAGATTTACGATAAGATCACGAACGAGCTACAATGCATCAGCAATTAATAACCATGTAGATATATTAAATATTAATTCATCATGCTTGTTCAATGAGTGATTTCCTACTATATCATCCTGGCAATTATATCATAGCATTCTTTCTAATCAAATGTTAACACTAACATATTCCTAATAAAAGACTTAAAGTAAAATATTACATTATTTCAGGAAATCTAATCCTAAAATATCTATAACCTAATTGTGAATTAAATTTACACCAATTTTGGGACCAATTTTTTTCAATAACTCCACCAAAAATTTACCGAATATTTTTAAATCAAATAGTACAAATTTAAATTGATTAGAAGTGGAGGAACAACGATGAAAGAAATGGAGACTACTTGTGGAGTTGTGGTAGCGTGGGGGAACTTTTGCATAAAGTACCTGAGAAGCAATAATTTTTACAGATAGGACTAACTCTTTTTTAAAAATATCACAGATGATCATAAACGCAACTAATATTTGCGCTCTAAAGCTTTTTTAGGAGTACAAACCAACTGCTTTCTAAAAATATCACAGATGATCAAGACGCAACTAATACTTACGTTCCTAAATTTTTTTAAAGACGCAAATATTAGTTGCGCTCCTAAATTATTAAATTTGTACTGAAACTTTAAAAGAAATGCACGAGAGTTAAAAACAAAATTGAAAAAATTAGAGACGTAAATATTACTTATACCTTGGTGTTATGTGAAATTTTTAAAATAACTTTTACCTTATATATTGAAAAAGTTTGTTTTATAACCCTACGAAAATTTTCCGCTTGGGGAAATGAATTAACGTATTATTTAATGAACTAAATCACTGCCTCTCTCTCATTTAAGAGAGTAGAGCAGATCCTCATGGCTTTGAATCCAAATTGATTCAAAGCCTGCCAGAGCCATTCGATTGCATCAAGATTTGCACTTCTGAAGTAATTTTAACTCTTTCTAAATTACTAGTGCGAATCTTGATGCAATCGGACGTCCTAAAAAGACTTTGAACCCAAATTTGAGTTCAAAGCCGTGAGGAGCTAACCCTGCTCCCTCATTTAAATCCGACAATTGGACCTCTCTTCTAGGACTTCATATCTGTTGTTATTCTCGAAGAAAAACAGGATTCTGTTTTTCCGATACGACTGTTCGTATTTGATCTCGCAAATAAACTTTATATAATGATGCGGTCTCGTACATTACATCAGCACCGTCCGTTTTAATCAGACAATCAGTATTAAAATAACAAAATCTTGTTTTTCTCCAAAAATAACAGAAGATACGGACTCCTCTTCTAGACCAACTAGAGAGATCAAGAGCATGACAAAAATAAAAAGAAGAGACGAAGACGGCGCAACTACACTACACTTAAATTTTTGGGGTCCACTCCACTACGGTTCACTAGATCCGAGTCCAAATTATTTGGGGAGAGAAAATATCTTCTCTTTCTCTCCGACAAACTCCATGGCTCTAATGGCGTAAAAAATCCAGCCAAGAATCTAGTTCAGAGGGAGTCATTTTTATATGGTTCTGATAGATATAGATATTCGAATTTATTTTTATCTAATTCAATTTGATTTATGATTGGAGAATTGTGCGAGTCAAATTTGACTTCATTTTCAACTTATGTCTTAATTAGTATTTTTTATCACGAGTTTGTATCAGAATCAATTTAAATCACTCGCTCTTCCGATCACAAATTAGACTCGACGCAATGAAAATAAACTCGAATATGTACAGCTCGATAATTTGCGATAATAAAAACTAATTAAAATCTCAACGAATGCAACCGAAGTAGTTATAAAAATAAGCTAAATATAATCCAACTAGAATTAAATTATTAATTTTTAATAATAAAATATTCAGCGTACAAATAGTGAATTTTTTTGTGCCTGATAGAAAAACATAAGAATAACATCTATAACTTTGAATTCAAATTTTTGATAATGATGATTTTATTTTTTAACGTTCACGTTCACATGTGTTATCTAGATGCATGCATTTAGAAATTCAAATTCTCAGCAAAAAAGTTTCTAAATAAAATTGCAACTGTGAATTCAGAATCTGAATGTTTTTCATCGGCTGTTGAGTTTGATTTTAGGTAGGGTGAATGGAGGGGGGGGGGTTTGTCATTTTACTTTCCTTCACATTCCATTTTTCCCCACACTTGGGAGCTGATGAGTTACAATTATATACACTGCAACTAGAAATAAAAGATATGATAACAGTTGCATGTACGCTCGAAGAACTAATTATATTTCATTTTTGGAATTTGTTTAGCTCTTTTTTTTAGATTTTGAAAATAAACCTATTTAATAAAGAAAATAAGAATTTATATTTGATTATTGTTAAAACTCGTTGGAAATTTTTTGAAAAGCCACTCTAAAACAAGTAATTTGTCAAAATGCCATCAGAAAAACACTATTTGTCTAAATGCCATTAAAATTCAATCTCTATTTTAATTTTGTCATTATATTCCTTTAACTCCAATTAAAAATACCAATCTTTCTATATACCCAAACTGCCCCTTATCAGATTCTTTTCTTTTTTAATTTGGCAGATGAAATAAACGATTGACACCGCACCAAAACCAGATATCGATTCAAATCACACACTCGACACACCAGAGCTCAGCACTCGACAAGGGGCTAAGGTTCATCGCCAACTGCGCTCCGCTCCGCCCAGCCCTCTTCATCGCTCCGCCGTCACTCCGTCAGGTCAGCTTCTCGTGAGCTCCGCTCCGCTCCGACTGGACTCGACAAAGCTTCTCGAATCAGCGTAGTCGCTTCGCCATGTCAGCTTCTCGTGACCTTCTAAATACTGATACTGAGAACCAAGTGATGTAGAATGGGATTAGTTAATGACAATTTCTGATAATTAGAAGCTATTGCTAAGGTATCCCTTTTAGCTGATAGATTACTGGAATATTGTTACTATTGTGACTTAAAAGGATCAGTGTATATATGCCAAGCAGATACCCAAAGTGCTCACTACCATTCAACATGAATTTTTTTTTACTATAATCATATACTAATACATACTATTAACAATACATTTAGTAACACCGAGTACATATTTGCAGAGATACTAGGCCAGTATTCGTCCCAGAAATTAGATGTACTGGTACAGTGCATGGAAGAGTATACTACTCAGGTAAAGCCACCTACCAATTGAAGCATGCGTAGCAGTTCAGCTTTAGATGTGTTGGTCTCTTGCCAGACAAAATTATCCTCCATATCGACATCAGCACATGTAACACTACCAGCCTCGGATCAATAAGTTCAGTGGTACTGGTATTGAGCCAGCCAAGATTGATGAACGAAACAGGGATCCGAGTAACAATCAACACAACTTATACCAGCTGATACGACCTATTGAAGAAACTATAGCCATACAGTTCCTATTGACCAAATAACAACAAACCCGATTATGCCGATGAAGAAACTATAGCCATACAGTTCCTATTGTGCTGGTTCATGGCATCTTTGTCTTTGGAAAAGGGGTATGAAAATTAGTGTTACTGATTATGTCTTACAAGTTTTTACAAAAAAAAAAATTAGTATTATTGATTTTTTTTATTTATTTCTGTGCTGAGTTGTATTGATTTCTATGATGTTACTTTGTTCTGAATTTTATGTTGGATATAAGTATTTTGTTGTATTGTTACTTTGCATTGCGAAGAATGGAACTTTTTCAAGTACATTGTGCTTTCATTTTTTGCATGTGCTTATGAGAATTTCATTTTGAGAGCTCACATTTCATTTGATACTTGAATGTTTGTTTCCCTCTACTGGTATCAAACTGAGACCAATAGAAGTAAAGAAAAAAGGTTATTGTGCTTACTGATATCAAACTAATAAAATGAACAACAAACTGAGCAATAAAATGATGAAATAACAAAGTGATTTTAATTTCCATTTGATAAATAAGTTGACATTATACAAACGTAATTGAAGTCCAACTACAGAGAATAAATGGGGACATTGTTCAGAAAATCCATTTACACAATAGTACAATACAGAAATTTATATCTAACACCAAGAGAAAAAAAAGGGGTGAAATACTACAGAGAACATTCAAAGTTTTAGACAAATATCAAAGTTTTTATCCTTTGCCTTTCGCTCAGCATTCATTGAATAAATGGAGACATTGTTCTTCAAGCTTGCCTCACTGTTTTGAAATCAAACGACACAAAAGCACCGATCACCGATCTAACCACGCGAACCTTGAGTTGGTCTCTTTTGAGCTAGCTCCATCAGAAATCATAGACGATATCTTTTGCTTATCATTTTCCAGCAAATAAAAAAGTCCCTAAAAATAACATTCAATCATCATATTTAGTAGTTGATCTCTGGATTACCACTAAATTGCATCAAGTTAACACTCAATTTGTCTTCAAAACTGAAAAAAGTTGCTATGCCTGAAAAATAAAAATAAATCTTTCATTTTAGAAAAAAAGTTAATAGATAATAAAAAATTCAAACAAAAAGGATGAATTTGCTTGCACCAGTAGGTGATCTAAGCATATGTCATGGTCAATTGGAAGTAACAAACAAAAAGTAAAAAAAGAAATCAACATCTAGTTGAATATCCAGTTGATTCTGACCATTCAGAGCAATGCTTAATATGCACCTTACAACTTACAAGAGCAATAGAATTTTTTTCTCTTCAAGAACAAAGTAATTAGCTCTTAAGTGATTTTTTCTTCATTTTCAAAATTGAATTCAAATCTTACTTACAGAGACAGGAGTTCTACCAAACAAAGAAGAATCAACAATTATTTTCCAATAGTCAGGCCAGATTAAAGAAGATAAAAGATGGTAGCCAAATTTCAATCCTTGCAAGTAGCAGGTAGCAGCAGCTAAAAAATTTGTGATTTGTGAAGGTTATCAGTTGTCAGTTGCCCATTTTAATCAAAAAAAAACTAATCCCAGAAATCCATGTTTATTGGAACAATATACTATAAATTGGTTAAACAATGTGATTTCATTTTAAGTAACAGCCCATTATACTATGGAAGCGTCATGGACTGAAATGCAAACAAGTAACCATTATTGAATAATCAAATAGTGGTGATTATCATCACGAAGGAAATGCAAACAACTAATCATCACAAAGGGAAATGCAGACAACTGATTATCGTTTATCACACACTAAATCATTTTGATGCAACTGACAACTCGATTTAATTAATCTAATGAATAACAATAGTAGATAATGCTTTGCAAGACGATTTCTAACCTGGCGACAATTAACAAGGCACACTAGGGTTGGCGAGAGCTGGGCGGAGCGAAGAGAAGTTGGCGATGAACCCTAGCCCCTGTCGAGTGTCGAGGTCTGGATTGTCGAGTGAGTGATTTGATCGACTCGATCGATCTGGTTTCGGTGTGGTGTCAATCGTTTATTTCATCTGCTAAATTAAAAAAAAAAAGAATCTGATAAGGGGCAGTTTAGGTATTTAGAAAGATTGGTATTTTTTAATTGGAGTTAAAGGAGTATAATGGCAAAATTAAAATAGTAATTGAGTTTTAATGGCATTTTGACAAATAGTGTCTTTTTGGTGGCATTTTGACAAATTGATTGTTTTAGAGTGGCATTTCAAAAAATTTCCCTTAAATAAATGACGAAAATAACAAGGTTGATACTTCTCGGACCAAACTATAGAATTTTGTGTATGTTGATAAGCAGGGGCGGATTTAGGATTCTCGCCAGAGGGTTCAAGATTTACCATTTTTTAGGGGTTCGAAATGATGGTTATTCTTAAGAAAAATTATCTTATATGGTCATTTGTACAAAAAAGTTTCAAATACATGATTATTTTTAAAAAAGGTAATACAAATATTCATTTTTGAAAAAATTTCAGAAGGTTCGGCTACATCTCCTGGATGCATGTGGCTCTGCCACTATTGATAAGGCATAATGAATGAGAAGGTAGGGATGTAAAGGATAAAATACAGATGGATAATTGTTTTATGTTATCTTTTTTGTTAAAAAATTTCTGATACAGATACGAATTCATATAGTTTCGAACATGGATATCGAACAAATATTAATAAAATATTGAATACAGATCGAATATCAGATGGATATAAATACGAAAGTAATTGAGATAATTAAGAAAATTTTGATTTGTTGTATGTTTATTCAAATGCATCAATGAATTATAAAAAAAATATGATACACAAATACAAATTAGATCGAAAATTAATTAGATTTGTAATCTACATACAATATTCAATAAAATTAATTAGATCTAAAATTAATTAGGTCAAATCAAATTTGAAACAATAAGTGCCAACTGTAGTATATATTTATGAGAAGTTATTTCTATATTTTATATGTTATGTAATTCTTATTTATATCTAAGAAATCAGTTATATATATAACAAGATTTTTTTTAACATAATTTAAACATTATTATTGGAGTATACTAATATCGCTTAGAAAATTTCATCAGACTTCGCCACCACAGAGTTCACGCTTTTTTATTCGTTAAGTGTTGATACTTTTTTAAATTGTCGAATAAAAATTGTACAGAGCTAACATTATTTTGTCTACATGATTGACACTTTTTATTACCCATTGAAGGGTGACCACTTTTAATTTTTGTATTGGATTTCTTGTACTGGACGAAATATGGAATTTTTTAGTTTTTGACTTTTTCACAAATTTATTTGCTAGATTAATAATTTATCATTCTTGCATGTTAATTTCCCGTGAAAACTGTGTACGCGAGAATTTATAATTAGTAAAAAAAATTGCGATTGAAATGATGAACATGTTCATACTACTAGTAAAAAAAATTTCAAACTGACGTGCTCTTCATTATAAGTGCCAGGTCACCATTTCTAAGATAAATTAAAAAGCTGTCATGTATTTATTTTTTAAGGAAAATATTTCAACGGTATCATAATTGATACCATCATCGATATCACGGAATGAATTCAGTTACATTTAATTTGTATATTATTGTAGTTATTATGCACATTGTTTTTGTTATTACGAATCTAATTGACTGAACGCTCGACTAAAAACACGCCTCCCGACACGATTTCCCTTCTTTATTTCTCTTGAGTTGTTCTCTTCAATTTCTTTTATCGCTTCAACTTAATATGAATAATTATATAATTAACATGCATCATAATACAAATAACATGCATAATAATACAACTAACATAAAACATAACACATTTAATAACACAATCCGAAATAAATAACATTGATTAACATGAATGACAATATGACTAACATGAATAATATCTCATTCTGAACAACAATACAGTTAATATGCATAACTAAAAAAGAAGGGATCACGAAACGAATTAATTAACTTATTATGCACAATATTTGAACTATTATGCATGTTGTTCGAACGGTTATGCACGTTATGAAAATAAGTGCGAATATATAAATAAGTGATATCGATGCTGATATCGATATAGCGATACAACAATGTGCATAATAACAAAAATAATGTACATAATAACTAGGATAATGTGCAAATTGAATAGAACTGAAATCCTTTAGTGATATCGATGATGGTACCACTATATCAACTCTTTTTTCATATAAGTTATGTGGTACACAGTTATCAATTTTTTGGTAATTATGAAAATAATATTGATAAAAGTAGTCAGGGGTTAAGGTTTTTCGACTGAATGGTCAGAACGGTAAAAATAACTATCGTGCGGTACTTGAGTTTACTGTCGAAAGGTAGATTTTCTACTGTGCGTTGTTGCATTTTTTGTTTTGTAAATTTATTTACAATTTTGACCATGTATTAATAATTAATTATTGTTTTGACCATATATAGCAAAATTTTCTAGCCATTTAATTATAATTTTGTCCTTTTATTTCTAGTCCACTGCAGTATATGTACATTTCTATTTGTAATTAAATGTTCGTAATTTTTTGCTATTTATGATCAGAACAGTAATTATTTTTCATACATGATCAAATTTGTAAATAATTTTTCAAAAAAAATTGTCACTGTTGTAAGTTGAAAAAATTCATGTACCTCAATTTTCAAAAAAGAAAAATACCAAACGGTAACTACCGTTTTGTTAGTACATCTAAAAATTCTGATTCTTAACTATTTTTATCAGAAATATTTTGATAATTATCAAAAATAAAAACTGCACAGAGAGAGAATGGCTGTTAGGAACTAGTGTTATGACATAACCCGAGAGGGGCCCGCCCGACCCGCCAAACCCGTGACCCGAAGGGACCCGACCCGCCCGAGTAGCAACTCGGGTCAAACCCGTGCGGGTTGCTCGGGTCGGGTCCAAGGAAGGGTTTCCACCAATCAAAACGCTCCAAACCCGAGCAAACCCGACCCGTTCAAACCCGTGCACTGTAGCACCCGACCCGACCGACCCGACCCGAGTTACTGTAGCAATTTTCGAATTTTTTTTTTTTTTACCGTTGGTTTTTTTTTTAATTTATTCCCTCCATCAATTTTCAAAGTTACCAACGGGTGACCCGAGATGACCCGAGGGGGACCCGAGCGGGACCCGAGACCCGACCCCCATATAACGGCTAGTAGCCAATTACCCCATTTTGCACTCTTATTTATACCCCCATACCCCATTTCAATTAAATCACCAAACAAACTATCTATTTCTTCAATTCTCTCATACTCTCTACACTCAAACTCTCATATTCCCTTATTCTAAAGCTGTTAATTTTTTTTATACTCAATTTAAATTCGTTTATTCCAAAAAAATCCAAAAAAAAAAATAGTCTAAAATTATTTCTATTGGAATTTGGAATAATATACTTTTTTATCATTTGTATTATTGTATAAAAAATGTTAACTAAAATTTTTTGTATAACATTCATGGAATAATATATTTTTTATCGTTTTTCATATTTGAATTGTTATATTTTTTTAATAGTTTGCATAATATTCATTTTCAATATGCTTTTTTTATCATTTGCATAACATTTTCATATTGTTAACTAAATTTTTTTGCATAATATTCATTTTCAATATACTTTTAAATTCGAAATTGAAAAAATTGTTCAAAAAAATGTTATATTAAAAAAAATGTTACTTGCTTATTAAAAAATGTTACTAAAATTGATTGTATTGAAATAATATATTTTTTAATGTTGCTAAAATTGATTATATTTTTTAATGTTACTAAAATATTAACTAAATTGATTGTTACTAAAAAAATGTTACTAAAATTCGGTTTTTTTTTATGTTGGAATGAAACTTGCTTATTTTTTTTTTAAATTCGTATTTTTTTTTGTAGTGAAAAATGGCATCTCCATCTAACAACCCTCAAAACATGTTTGATGGAAACGTGGGTGAAGTTACACGACGATTAAGTGATGCTCTCTTCGGTGATTATCCGACACCAAATCCCAATTTTCAACCAAATCTCAATTTTCAACCAAATCCCAATTATCCACATAATCCCAATTTCCCTCCCCCTACTTATCCACAAAATCCCAATTTTCCTCAATTTAATTATCCACAAAATCCACAAAATCATAATTTCCCTCCAACATATTTTCAAGGAACACCACAATTTACACAAGACCTTAATTATAATCTTCAAACATCTCCGCACAACTATTCAAGCTCCGGTGCGGGTGGTTCTAGCACAACCGTTAATGCCACCAGGCCCACCACTTCCGATGACGTTGAAATTCAAGAAGAACCGTCGGTCGATGAGACGAGGCCGTCGGCTTCTAAAAAAAGAAAGGTTGAAAAGAAACCAAAATACAACGCGGAATTTTGGCGTTACTTCGAGATGACGTTCAATGAGAAGGGATTTTTGATTAGCGGAAGATGTAAGGTACGCAAATGTAAAGCTGAATATTTTTATACGGGCAAAAATGGTACCAACTCATTTAGTAGACATGCCGATAAACATGTACTAGCTAAAGAAGAACCACAAGAACATGCGGACCGTTTACCCGTCCAAACCTTAATTAATGTTGATGGTTCAAGAACTCACGTAAGATATGAGGAAAAAAGAATGTTGAGTGAGTTCGCCCGGTATATCACCAAAAAAGAACAACCAATTAGAATGGGTGGTTGTATGAGTTTTGCCCGTTTGATGGTTAGAGGTTGCGGTATACCAATGTTCAAACCGTTCCACTATAGAAAAATGACCAAAGAACTCAAGAGGCAATATCTTGAGGGAAAAAATGAATTGTGTGCCATATTTGCAACCGCACCATTCAAGGTTGCAATTACATCCGACATTTGGACCGCCGGTAAGCATGGTCTTTCTTATTCTTGTATTACCGCACATTATATTGATGATGCATGGAATTTACAAAAAAGAGTTATTAGTTTTCGCGTATTAGAAAGTCCGCACACCGCGGAAGTAATTTTTCAAGCAATTATGAGTGTTTTAAGAGAATATAATTTAAAAACCGATTTAGAAAATAAAGTCTCTTCCGTTTCTTTTGATAATGCAAGCAATAATATTAAAGCGGTGGAATATTTGATCCGTTCCCTAAACCCAATTATGGATGGGGTTATGTTTCACCAAAAATGTGCTTGTCATATCCTTAACCTCACGGTAAAGTCGGGACTTAAAACACCCGAGGTTGATCGTTTGATAAAAAAATTTAAAGAGAGTCTTACTTTTATTTATTCTAATAATATAAGAAAACAACAATTTCATTCTTTATGTCAAAGGTTGAATTTGAGTAAGTTGAGTGTGCCATGGGATGTTGATACCCGTTGGAATTCAACTTATAGAATGTTAGCTCGATGTCTTAATTACCGAGATGCTATCGATGAACAATTGAGCTCCTCGCCCGAAGGATTGACTATGATGCTATCCCCGAGTGAGTGGAACCAATTAGTTCATTTAATGGATTTTCTTGAAGCTTTTTTCAAGGCGACGGTTAAGTTGTCTTGCTCGTATACACCAACCGCGCATGAGTTGCTTCACCACCTCTTATTCATCGCCAAAGTGTATGACGAAATGAAAGGTATATATTTTTTTTATTTAACTTATATATTTTTTTAATTCGGATTTTAACTTATTTAACTTATATGTAATATAATTCGAATTTTTATATACTTACATATTTTTTTGAATTGTAGGACAAATTTCCAACCCGTCTCTCGCTCCAATTGTAGAAGCTATGAAGGAGAAATTTCTAAAATATTGGGAAGAAGTACCAAAAGTGACAATTGTTGCAAATGTCCTCCATCCGACATACAAGTTACATTACACGGTAAGAATGGTAAGAAAATACAAGACTTATTTAGATTTACCGAGAGGACACGAGGAGCCCGAAATACGAGCTTTGATTGAAGCAATGTTTGCTCAATACACCAATCAAAGAAGTACCGCACAACCTACGCCCTCTACGAGCTTTAGGTATATATTTTTAAAACTAAAATTTTATTTACTATTTATTTTATTACTATATATATTTTATTTACTATATATATTTTATTTACTATGTATATTTTAATAGGTCTAATAGCCGAAGTGCGTTGTTACTTGAGTTAGATGACGATGATAGTGTGATGCCAACTAACACAAATGAATTACAAAGCTATCTTGCATTACCGGGGGCGCCGGAGGGAGTCGACGTTCTAGATTATTGGAAGAAAAATGCAAATATTTTTCCTACTCTATCTATTATGGCTCGTGACATATTCGCTATTCCCATGTCAACGGTGCCTTCCGAATCTTGTTTTAGTTCGGCAAATAGGATTCTTACCGATAGAAGGTATAATTTTTTTAATTCTTATTGATTTTTATAATTATTAAATTTGTCACTTATTTTTTATTATCAATAAAAAGGAGCCGGTTGGGGCCAAAAGTTTTCGAGCGTCTTGTATGCCTAAAAGATTGGATTGATGCGGATGATCGAAACCAACTTATGTTAGTTCCCGCAAGTGAATATCCAAATCCAAATGTTCAAGGGACGAGTACCGACGACACGGATGTTGAGTCCGACGATGAGTGTGATCCCGATGGAGAAAATCCGCTTTGGTATATTGAACAAATGCGCCATCTACAAATATAGGTTTTGTATTATATATGCACTCCTTAATTTTTTTTCTAATTATTCAATATTATTATACTTCATCTAAATATTTACTAACAAAAAAAAAAGTTAGAACTCCGCCTATGTTATTTTTTTAACATGGTAAATTAGTAACATAGCCGGTCTCAAGCCCGGAATAAAGGAGGAGAGTAACTTTTTTTTTATAAAATTTTTGGAATCTAATTATTGAAAAATAGTTGCATATTTTTTATTTCGAATAAAACTTTTTAATTCAACATGTTAATATGTTTACATATGTCTAAATATGTTTAAATTGTTTAAATATATTTAAATATTTAAATATATAAATAGGCAAAAAAAATGTAAATATGTAAAACATATTTTTAAAAACATATTGTATATAAATATAAACATATTTAGGTAAAAAAATATTTTTTAAATATGTTTTCATATTCCGAGTATAAAAAAAAATGTATATATGTTTGAATATAAATATTTCAACTCGGATTATTTATATTTAAATATAAATATATCTTTATGTATTTTAGACATATCTTTATGTATTTTCAAATGCGCCATCTTTATGTCTTCAAATATAAATATATCTTTACATATTATAATTTATAAATATGTTTTTAAATATATTTATATTTTTTTTAAATTTTTTGAATATATATTTACATATATTTTTTTTGAATTTTTTGCCTATTTTTGTAAAATTTTCGCCTATTTTATGAATTTTTTGCCCATTTTATGAATTTTTTGCCTATTTTATGAATTTTTTGTCATTTTTAAAATAAATATATCTTTATGTATTTTATATTTTTTTTGGAGTATTTAAAATATATCTTTACATATATTTTTTTTGAATTTTTTATCTATTTTTATGATTTTTTTATGATTTTTTTTATTTTTTTTACTAATTTTCTGAATTTTTTGAATTTTTCTGATTTTACCCCTAAACCCGAGACCCGACCCGTCCGACCCGACCCGAGACACCCGACGGGTGCTAGGGCGGGTTTTCCCCGTCCCTCCCAACCCGACCCGAGACACCCGACCCGTGCAAACCCGTGTAGACCCGAGACACCCGAACCCGAGACACCCGTTTGCTCTCGGGTCCCGACCCGACCCGAGAGCATAACACTATTAGGAACCTTCTTGAGAACACAAGTACACAACATGCATGCACATACTTCTCGTACAAAGAGTCGCTGTCATGTGGATCCCACTTTTCTTTATCAACAACAAGTTGCAAGTAAACCATCTCTTTCACAATTCACGACCCAGTTTATAGTACTAAATAGTTAGACCTAGACCGCTAAACTTGAAATACAGGAACTAAGAAGTCAGAAACAAGCAGTATCATGTAAGTAACTAACTCGTTACACGATATCCATCACATGAAATTGTCTATAGGAAATCAGGACTTCATAGTCCGTAAAACCGTACCTATTTTATTTATTTGATCAGAATAAAAATTGAATAATCCTTAATCTCTCTATCTCTCTCTCTCTCCTTTTTCTCTCAGTTCGTTACCTCGAGCTTCTCAGTTCTCTTTGCCTCCATTCCTCTTCCCTCCCTCTCTTTCTCCCTCAAGCTCAAATTCTAGGAATTAAGCGGAGGGTTGATTGTACTTGGCAATTTGGCATCGATTAGAGAAGAGGTTTATCCCAGAATTGAAAGGTTCGTTATATCTCCCCCTTTGACTTCTTCATTCGAATTCTTCTTTTTTTGGATTATGTAATTCCATATGTATGAAATTGTATGTAGATGCACCTAGGTAGTCTTGCATGGCGATCCTATTAATACCTTAACTACTTCAAATTCTTCAATTACACATTATGATCATTTCCCCTTAGTTCTATTTCCATTTCATTTTCCCCTTGATGTCTATAATTAATATATATATAAGTACTAGACAACTGTAGTCGACAACACTTGGTTCGATTTCCATTACTGTCGTATTTGAGAATAGTATCGAGTTTGGAAAAAAAAAACGATGTTAAAAGGTGTAACTGTAAGTCACTTGCTTTTCAGGATCGACTTTAGAATTTTGAGATATGGCTTAGTCGCTTAGAAGCTGACGTGGCATTTTTTATTTGTTAGACTAGAAGAGCTAGACCGCATTACATAATTACGTTGGTTCTAGAGCTTCCATCATATTTTTCCTATATGTATATATATCTCTGTCATTGGAGGCACTTCTTTTTTTTTTTATGAGAAGATAACAAGAAATAGTTTTCTTGGGATATTTGCAGACAGCTGCATGCACACATCTACAAAGATATTTGTAGTACGAAAATTGAGCATTTATATATTGCTTTTTTAGCAGTATATTTCAGCTACATCAGGAATTAATTAAATATACAAAATTGTTTTTTTGTCAACTATAATTATATATTGTTACCTGACATAATTATCATTTCGATATATTTTTTTAAATTTATAAATTTATTTAAAATATAACAATTGATAATTATGCATATATATATATTTAGATGACAGATATATAAACTTGTAGTTGGCGAATAAAAGTAAAGATTTTATTCATTCAGAGATGAATGGGTCCTGAATACTTATTTTTAAAAATATTTAAAGACTATTTTATCTTCTAATGGCTTTTTAGTTCATCTTCTATAACAGGTCTCACAATTGTATATCCTTCTGATTAATTAGGTAAGTTGTAGTTGTTGCCTTGTTGGGGAATTTTCAGGCAATTATTTTTGTGGCAGTCTTAATCGGATCCGGATCTGCTGTAGCGTAGTACCGCGCTACAGCAGATGGACGGTCCGGATCGACCGCCAGATATGAAAATCAGAGGATATTTATACTTTGACACGAATCTTGATGCAATCAGTTCGCGATCGGACGGTTCTGGTGCTATGCTACACCGTCCCGCGTAGCACCAGATCCCGGCCATTCCGTCTTAATCAGGCTTTCATTGTTATAAAATAAATAATGTTTGTGGGCCATATCAGGCTTTAAAGGTAACTTGCTTCGGTTTGCATCCGAATATTTCAAGCATTAGTTACTGATGAACTGTATTACAATACTAGATAATACTTTTTTTTAATTTTTTTTATAAAAATTAGAAAAAAACGTTCTTCTGTCTAAATAATAAACTACATATTAATGGGTTTATTATTAGTAGCCTTCTAAATATCATCGAAAATTTATCATACTTTTTTTTCTTTAGAAAATTGTGCAGGATTAGCCATTCAAATATTCATTACTCATCATTTTCTCCAGTGGCGGAATTAAGTTCCAAATTTATATTGAATGAAATTTGAACGGTTTTTGTTTTCTGAACGATCAAATACATCTCTTTAGATGTATTTATTACTATCAAACTATTAGAAATCAGGATTAATTAATCAGAACACAGAAGAGGTGCATTTATTGCGTTTCTTGACTTTAGAAAATTGATCGAAATGGTTCTGCCATTGAATTTAGAAATCAGGATTAAATTTCTTCATGATCCATGTGAAAAATTCCCAAGTTCTTTTTCGAGGTCTTTGCTCCACTGTTCCCATTGACCTCGTCTTAATTTGTGTTTGTTTTTTTTTAAATTCAATTAATTTGTGTTTGTTACGTGTTAGATTAAGGAAATATCAACGCTAAAAACGACGAAAGATCTCATCGATCAAGTCAAACTCTTAATTTGTGGTCCTCTGTGTTTCTTTAATTACTTGGTAATGGCATGTGCCCATGTGTGCAATTATAAATTTGCCATTGTCGACAGTCTGTAAATTCTTCCTACATTTATAAGAAATGAAATGAAATATTTATGAAGATTCCTTAAGCAAATTAATAGTCGTTTTGGGACCATATCAAGTTATCAACAATAGTGATTTCATGTTACATGAATAGTTACATGGTCCGGGCCATAGAAGAACTGAATTTATATTTAGATGTGCAAATTGGGATTTGCGTCCAGCTAATTCAACATTTTTTATCTCGGTTCATTTATTTGTTCATTTATTTATTTTTATTTATTTATATTTATTTATTATCATTTAATTTTTTTCTTACATTTTCTTCGTTCATACCTGACCTTGGTAGGACTTCGTCCTTAATTGGGTCCGGTACTAATCTATTAATTCATTAATTGAATATTGCACCGCTAGTTAAGTTATAATGTAAAAATATATTTACAATAAAGTCATGATGCTTGCTAATAAGTACAAGTTCTATTGTGCTTGCGACTATATGTTTTGAATTTCAAAATGTAAATGATATATTTCGAACCATTGAAAATGTTGTTTTGTTGTTTATACTAAAATTCACTTAATTTTTTTTTAAAAAAAATCTACTTAGAACTAAAATTTTTATTTTTAGAAACTTATTACTATTTTATTGTATTTTTGAAAAATGTATTGATCTAACTATTACGATTTTCCTGAATTTAATGAACTTTCAACTTGTCCGATAAAATAATAAAAAAATCTAAAAATTGAAAATTTTGGTTTTTAAGTAGACTTAGTATGGACAACATTTTTAACAGTTCGGATCAGCTGTTGAACTTTGAAATTCGAAATATGTGATTGAAAACATAAAACTACGGTACTTGCACAATTACCTTTGTATCACCCGATATATTTATTCTAATTTTCAGCAGTGCTGTCAGTTGGTATACTATCTGTTTATATATATGTTCATATTAGACTTCTTTTTCAATTTTTTTTAGAAAAGTGATCTTGACGTACCACAAGTTCTGTTGAACCAGTAAACATAGCATAGATATTTGTTACTACATCATTCCATATTTAAAACATAAAGCAAACAAAACCTAAATAAAAAACATTGCCACATTGGGTGGAGACTTACCTTATGATTTCTGTAATTGGTTTATTCAATTACCAAGTTACAGTCAGCAGAAAAAGTATAAAGTTCAATAGAAAATTGTTCCACATATACCTCTACCTTAACAGATATCTAGACGAGTTGTTATACATGTTAGATGAGTTGCTATGCATATTATTTTTGTATTGAAAAACAATTATGCATGTTAGGCGAGTTGTTATACATATTATGCATATTATTTTCTTTAGCTTAACATGCATAATAGCTTGTCTAACTTATATAATTATTTTTCAGTACAAAAATAACATACATAACGATGCGTCTAACATGCATAACAACTCGTCTAACATGCATAACACATGCGTATCGATGGAAGTATTGATAGTGTATATCAGCTCCCTTTTCAATATATCTGTTTTGTCAATTTACACAGTTTCTCCTTATCTCAAATATTCTATGTTTAGGTGAGACATTCTTCATATATTTTGAAGCAAGATACTCATTCGGTGCATCTTTGTTGAATTTGTAAATGGCATTGCGTAGTTTGGAGATTTTTTCAGAACTTCTCGTCTTCATTAATAGTACCGTTGGCAAACTTTGAGATATAACAACTGATCAATTTTTCTGCTTTACTTTTCTTTGGTTACTTGTCTTATTTTATTTGGTTGCTTTTTTTGGTTTGCTTACTTGTCTTCAATCATCTCATACCTAATGAGATGTCCTTTGTAAGACTTCTATTCTTATTTTTAATGAATGTAAAATAAGGGCTAGACTCCTATATTTCTCAACAACAACAAAAAAATTAATAGTACCGTTAGCTAGTCAAAACACTACTAGGTGTTGACTATTGCTTCACGTGGTGTAGTGCATCTTAAGAAACAGTAATCAGTGATTTAATCTAAATGATCATGTGAGGATCGCGTGACTACAGGCACTTAATTAAGGTTTTTCAATTAATCCTCAGTATTTGTTTTCCAAAATTAACTAGATATTAGTATATTACAACATCCTCTTAGTTAGCATATGCTCTTAAGTTGTTGTTTTTCTTAAAAAATGTCTTGTACATGGTTAACTATTTCGTAATGTCCCAATGTAATTTTTTTAGATTTAATGTATTTTTGGAATTTAACAGGGGCAGACTGCGCTTAATTGTATAATTATGATAATTATTTCATTAGGTACAAACTTTATGGTAAAATTATATTTCCTTCATATATAAATTAAGGAGGTTTTGATAACATATAATTTACCAAAAACTTTTAACAGGGATCGGTAATTTTTGAATTAATATACTAATTTGTTCAGTCATTCTAACATTTTCAGGGTGATAATCGGTAATTTTTAAATTAATAGATTCATCGGTTGTAGTTTGATTGCACATGATTTCACATATTTCATAACCACAGAAGATGGAGACTAAAATATATATCTCAAGATCATTCTTTTCTTTATTAAAATATCCTTCTAAGTCGCATAACTAAATAAATTAGGCTATAAAATATGCAGCTTTCAAAGCATCTCTATAGTACTAATTGAATATTATCATATAGTAAGCCATCAGGAATCACACCGATCCCCAAGATTGGTATATTTAATACTTAATAGTAAAGTCAAACTAACATTGATCCAAGTCATATAACTTGGAAACAAATCACAGCATGTCTAGTAATTCATGGCACACATGACTGCTCCACGACTACACCAAACTGGTATGTGGTGAAATCAAACCTATATCATTCCCATCATCAAAGAAAAAAAAGAGATTACATAATATGATCCATGTCTCTTATCAAACGGTATTTACCAGGTAAGCGCAGGGAGATAAAATCTAGCGTGGTGGAGAAAATGTCATCTGATGGGTCATCGCAGATTGGTGTCACTGGATCACTTGCACTTTCTGTTACGTCGTCAGTGGCTATTGTTATCTGCAACAAGTACCTTATCAGCTCGCTTGGCTTCCTTTTTGGTTGGTGTTCATTAGTCCTTTCATGACTTCTTTTCTTGTTCCTTCTCATTATTTTTGTTTAAATGGTTTGAATTTGGGGTTTCATTATTTCTGTCGAGACAAAGGTTTTGAACTATGATACTTATGAGAGAGTTACTGGTAAGGAAATAACACATAAGGTACCAGAGATTTTAATTTTTCTGGTTTTTTTTTCATTCTTCCTTTTTTCTTGGAAGTACCTGTAGTACCATTTCCTTGTACTCCTTTATCATTTCAACAAAAGGCTCAAGATTGTGCCAGTAATTGAGTGTCGACCAAAAAAAAAGATTGAACCCTTGAGACTCGATTATATGTGTCTATCAATATCATTTGTTTAGGACCGGCTAAAAAGATTTCAGTTTGATTAATTTGTGGGCCCGGTACACAGGTCGGAGATGGAGGAAAAGGTGATAACAAACAAGAGACTTAAGAAAAATAAACCAAAGAAAAAAGTGTTGGTACACAGATTTACCAGTTCAGAGTAAACTAGTTGAATTTAATCCACAAATCATATATTTACTGAAGAGATCACCTGAAATATACCATAATGAAATTAACTTTTAAAAACTGTTGACGGGTACAGCCACGACATTGACAAGCTGGCATCTACTTGTCACATTTCTCACACTCCATGTGGCACAACGGCTGCGGTTTTTTGAGCCGAAGCCAATTGATGCACAAACAAATATCCTCTTTGGGCTTCTAAATGGAACTTGCATTGGCCTCCTTAATCTGTGTCTCGGTTTCAACTCTGTTGGTTTCTATCAGGTAAACTATTTGTCACTTGGCCATGCTTTTTGGGTGTCAGTGATAATCCTATCAAGAGTTTTGTAAAAGGTTCAAATTGTTTTCGTATTTAACCCAAGATTTGTGCACATTTCAACTAGTGATATAAGTATATTGGGATACTTGTTTAAATGCATCCATCAAATATATCAGGATGCTGAATTTGTTCACATGCACTAACAAGCCTCAATTTCTTTGAACTCTTTGATCATATAAACTAAAATAAAGGTTAGTGAATTTTAGTATAGATTCCCATGTTTGATGGAGTTAAAATGAATGTGCAGGATAATTCAGTCACTTGTTGTTGACATAACCAATACCCTAAAGAAAAATGGTTTGTTTGTGATCTAGCATATAAAGAACATTGGGTGTTCTGTTGCAATTATGGTCAAATATGTTCAGTGCATTTTGCTTTTTGATGCTGCATTTAGTCCCATTTTTTGTCGTCATGTTCTCAAAAAATAATATCAAAACTTTTATGTGCTTTGAAGATGACAAAGCTGGCTATCATACCATTCACAGTTTTGCTGGAGACAATCTTCTTTCACAAAAGATTCAGGTCATGATAATTAATTTCAAATTCCTAGGTAGAAACTACTTTGCTTAAAAATTCTAACAGCAGAATTTCTGAATATTTGCAGCCAGAGTATTAAAATGTCTCTTATGGTACTGTTGCTAGGAGTTGGAATTGCATCTGTTACTGATCTCCAGCTCAACTTTCTTGGCTCAGTTATAGCTATTTTGGCTCTTTTCACAACTTGTATCAGCCAAATTGTATCCTTTTTTTCCGTACCAGTTGCTAGTATATTTATATATTCTACAGTACCATTTGTAGTGGTGAATTCTTAATTCTTGTTGCCCTTAATTTGAGCCACAGCTAACAAACACAATACAAAAGAAACTGAAGGTCTCCTCAACTCAGCTTTTGTACCAGTCATCACCATACCAAGCAGCAGTGCTTTTCATCACTGGGCCTTTTGTAGACAAGATGCTTACACACCGTAGCGTTTTTGCCTTCAACTACACTGTTCAAGTTTTGGTACCATTTTTTGCAATTTAAGTTTTGCAGCTCTTTTTCTTGATTCCTGTGGCTAACATGGTAAGACCATAGGACTATACTACATATTCAGTATATTCCAAGAGTAAATTGACCATCATTCAGTATATTCCAATTCTGATACGCATGACCAGTTTGTACCTCCAAAATCCCAGTAAGGAAAAGTCTGGCTTTTCACTGTCATACTAGTCACACAAGACAATCAGCTTGTACAGCTAGCACTCCATTATCTGTGATCGGTACCAACCTACCACAAACAGTAATAATTAAAAAGTATATTTGAATAATGCAGATATTCATCACCCTATCATGCCTGATAGCAGTCTCTGTGAACTTCAGCACTTTCCTGGTGATCGGTACAACATCTCCAGTAACATACCAGGTCTTGGGACACCTGAAGACGTGCCTGATACTGTCATTTGGGTTTGTGCTACTGCGGGACCCTTTCACATATCGCAACATCCTTGGAATCCTCATTGCCATCTTTGGGATGGGACTCTACTCATATTTCTCTATACAAGAGAGTCGCAATAAGAAATTGGAGGCAAAAGATAGCAACAATGGTAGCATTGATTCCCTCCAAATTAGCCAGGTACAGAATTTAGTATTTCAAAGAGGGGAAGAATAGCTAAATCAGTTGGAAGCAAGTTCCTAAGTTTAAAATTATACAACATTAAAAAGAAGGCCCAGAAATACTTAAAATAAATTTGCCCCTATACTTGGGTACTTGGGTATTGGAGTTGGGAGGGCTTGAGATTTAAGTATACCAGTTAAGCTATTGTTTCGTATTACTTGCTCCTATTAATTAATATCTTACTATCTTACATGTTAAGATTATAAAAAAAAAATTTGAGTATATGAGAGGACTGCTAATTTAGAATACAAGTTCATGAATAATACAATCATTCATCTTTGTCAGTAAAAGCAATAGATCATTTACACTTCTTGCCTGGTACTAGCCCCATTCGATTTCATAAATCAGGGTATATCAGGCATTCTCTTATAAAATTGGATCTCTCTAAAAGTAAAACGTTCATAATAACATTATTCCTATCAATATCACTGTGTTTTCATCTTGAAGCATGTTGCTATATTGTGTTAGTTTTGTATACTTTTAATCCTCCTAAATGAAATGGGGGATGGTGAAATAAAGTTTTACCTTTTTCAAGAAAAAGAACTTTGGCAAAGGTAGTCGGACCTGATTACCTTTTTTTCACATTCCTCGACCTTAAGCTGCTCCGATTTAAAGCCTGAACATCCTAAAATACAAGTAACGGACATCAGATTTGATCCAACCTTACATATTACTTGCGAAAAAAACGTCGCTGGCTTATCCATACAGTTCAATCAAGCGAGGTGCATTTTCAACAAATTTTTTAAATTGTCATGTCCTTCAAAGTAATACTGGCAATTGATACTTTACTACGGTACCGCGCTGTCTTAAACACTGTCGCCTGTCTTTTGTACAATTTTGCAGTAATACCAATTATTTGTGTATCTTTAGATGACTGACAAGGAGGGAGCCCCACTGCTCAGTACAAAACTTTCAGGGCTTGATGAAGAAAATCCCAAGCTATCAGAAGGAGAATACTTGCCGAAAAATGCTGAAGTTGCTGACTAATATGGACATTGTATCAATTAGATGGAGTAGATGTCACAAAACAACATATCGTGGTTCAAGTCTTCCTTTTAATTTATGGTGAAGTTTCAGATTTTTGGTTTATGATTACAGAGCCATCTTCCTTTGTTAGCTTAGCTCAACAAAGATGAATCCCTATCAAGTGGAAAGGGGCTTTATTTAGATTAGTTATGGCGCAATTGGGATGAAGTTGGTTTTCTTTTGTTCTCGTTGTAATTCTTGTAACAGTTGAGATATAGTTTTATATCACAGTTGTTAATGCATTCGCATGTTTTCAAGCATAGCTTTCAGAAAGGTTGGTAAACAAATATGGCAAGTCTAGTGACTTTGAACATATTTTGAAGAGAAAAAAAATACCCGACTTCTAGGGTTTAAAACTTTTTAAGCTGACTTGGTTTATGCCAAAAGAACGTTTAGTTTCCAACTTTGAACTACTGGTCAGGATTGAGGAGCTTTACCTTCTTTTATGTTTCCATTTTCTTTTATAAACTTCGAACTACATTATTTATCAAGCATATTGTTTTTATGTATTGAATTTATATCATTTATTATTTCTTGATAAGTGTAGATTTTGAGACACAAAAGAAGCATACAAAAATAGAGGTACTTGAACCCTCTCATATTATAATTTATAAACAAGTAAACAACAAGATTCAAAACCATATATTTATCTGGGCCTATAAATGAGTGAAATTATATATGGGCCTAGAAGGTGTAGATGTTATCGTGCTTTACGCGTAGTTAGATCTGCAACGCTAAGCAGAAGGCCCAATTTATCTCACTGATGGGCCCGTTACCAATAAGGATTAAGAAATGAGGATTCAAAATTTAAGGCATAAATTATGTATATCTCTCTCTACAAACTCAACAACAACAAACAACAACAGTAATCTGTAATTCCAAACAAATTTGAGTTTCGTGTTCATAAAATCACTTAATTTTTATGTTCATTGGCCAACAATTCTCTTTTTTTTTCCTTTCCTTTTTTCATGGAAGGCTGGAACATACTAGATAAAAAATACACAGGCAATAATTATACTGAAATAAAGGCCCATAAAAAATTTCAAATCATACAAACAATATTCGATCTTAAACACTTACATTTTGAATGCGCTCAATGGCATCTAGTTGCGTTTAAACAACGAATTTTTCTTTTGTGTGTTAACGGCTTCGTTGAATTAAAGGAATAAATTTTGTTTGCGTTGACCGTTCCATCCAAATCAAACGATTAAAACGATAGGACCTTTAATTTTTCTTATCGCTGAAAGTACAATTGAGAATTCCATAACTGAGCGAAAAGACTGGAAATAAACTTGAAATTTCAATCAAGCAAATTACATGAACTTCACAATATTCATTTCTAAAATCAAGCAAGACATGAACTTCACAATTCTTACAATGATACCCAGTAATTCAGATAATATAAAACAATAATTTCTAACTAATATAAAACATAAATTTCTAACAAGGGCAGATGATAATTAAGTCTTACAATCATACCTAAAGGAATGTCAACTCAGCAAAATCAGTGTTCTACCAGTATCACTTTCACCTTTCTAATTATCCAAAAATCAAGAAAATCAGAAAAGAAACAACATCAAATGAGAAAAGAAATAACACAGTAGGCGAAGACTTGAGTGAATATTGGCGTTCTCCATTGTGACATCACGGTCAATGCTGATTTTCTATCATTGATTCAGTAACATAGCATTCAGTTCAAGCTAACA
Source organism: Eleocharis quinqueflora (assembly GCA_964058865.1). Lineage (NCBI taxonomy): Eukaryota > Viridiplantae > Streptophyta > Magnoliopsida > Poales > Cyperaceae > Eleocharis > Eleocharis quinqueflora. The sequence goes on along the minus strand of CAXKVX010000631.1, from coordinate 170,452 downwards.
TATTAGCATAAAAACGAAGACCTGGTGTGAGGAGATCTAAATTCCAAAAACAAATATCTAAAACAGTTCATGGCACACAAAGCATCACAGCAAACAACAATATAGAGAAAAGAGCAAGTAACAAAAACAGTAAACACAAACAAAGACGTTTTAAGGCTTTGAATTACCAAAAAGTAAAGGAGGCTAATAAGCGATCAAAAGAATGCAAGCAAGAGGGTTAGGGTTCACTCAAGCCACCACCAACGCGTCGGCCACCTTCCTCCCCTCCTGTCCTATTCACTTTCTCAAATTCAAATCATAAAAGAAGCTTTCTATCTCAGTACATGAGCCAAATGAGAGAAAGAAGATAGAAGGGAGGTGTTTTGAATATAGAGAGAGAGAAGGTGGCTGGGATACAGTGGGATTGTCGGAGATGCAGTGGTGCTCGCGTGCTAGACTCTCATGCATCTCCGACAACTCTATTGCATCTACGCGTGAGAAAGAGAGGTGGAGGAATTAGAAAGAAAGAAAGGAATTGAACGCAAAAATGCAATGGGTTGACAGCCATAATGGCATCTTTTGTTAGTCGGCAATCGTGATTTTCCTCTTACAAAAAAATTACATTTTTGTTTAGCCTAGGTGTTCGCAACAGAGAGCACAGTAAGGTGCGACTGGGATATGTCATAAGTCTTTGGCTCGTAGTTCGGTTCTTGCAAAGTCTTTGTCAGATTCGGCTCTAATTCGGTCTTTAGTAAGATTTTGAAAGGGCCGGACTTTATTCCAAAAATACAAGCCTCTATTTATTCTGCTCTTTGAAGTCTCGACCCTGTCCGGTTCTGATCCGGTCCTCTGCAACTCTTATTCACGCCAGCCCCTCAGATCATTATCAACTATTTCACAATTAAAAAAATTAAAAAAAGAGACCAAAGCCCTTATTACCCGGCCTTGATCCAGCCCTCTGCAACACCGAGGGCTTGATAAGGACCGGGCCTTAGAGGGGCCGGACTTATTTTTTTAAAACAAAGCCCTTATTACATGACCCCTATTAAGCTCTCTTTAGACCCAATCTTTATCCGGCCCTTTAGACTTTCCCTAGGTGCAACTTTATTACAGCATCTAGATTTGTATAAACGTTCGGATATTCAAAGCTTTACTTTTAGAATCTTGCGCCAGGCAATGTCATTTTGTTGCGGAGCGTTAGGTAAGGTTAACTATCTCCTCATCTATGTTTCTTCATTATGTCTCAAACTCTTGGGATATACACTCTCTTTCATTATTAGTACAGAGATATCGTACGTTTTTGTCAAGATCACTCTCTACCTTCTTCTTAAACTTCTTGAATTTAGAGAGAGTCTCAAATTTCTCTTTCGTAAAATATACCCACACGTACCTTGACAAGTCATCGATGAAGGTCACCATGTACTTCATTCCTCTTACGATTGCTTTCCTTATTGGACCGAAGACATCCGAGTGGACAAGCTCAAATAGTTCATTGGATCAAAATTTAGATTGCTCAAATGAAAGTTGATGAGCCTTATCGAATCAGCGCCTGACGTAAACTATGTCGGCCCATACTTCCACTTTCGATATACCTTTCACCATTGACTTCTCGGCTATCATCTTGAGCTTGTGATAGCTAACGTGCCCCGATCGTGCGGCTAAAGATTGGGTGTCTCGTTTCTTTGGGTCTTGTCGATGTAGGTTGACTATGTCGACATCACATAAATTAATTCCATCATCTGACCTTCCATCACAGTTGTGCCTGTTGTCATTAGATTGCGGTACACCTTGACTTCATGTGGCCCGAATACTACATAGTTACCTTGTGCTACCAGTTGTAATACTGACAACAGATTCTTCTTCATGCCAGGGACATGATACACCCTTTGTAGCTTGAGAGGGTCTGAACTGATGCGAGGAGAGATAATAGTCTTATCGACGTAGGTGATTGGTAACTTTGAGTTGTTCGCTGTCACAATCACATGTCGTCCTTTGTAGTTCTCCAAATCATCAAGCTTCTTGATGCCGCCATTCATATAGTTTGAGAAACCAGAGTCAATGATCCAGTCAATCTCATAATTGATTTTCTCTAATTTACTCACCACATTCATGGCGACATCTTGCTTCTCTTCTCTCTCCTTCTGTGCTTCAGTAATTGCGACCGTGCATGCAACTTCTGTTGAAACTAAAGGGCTTAATTTTAAGCAATTTTAGAAATACTGAGGTCTAATTGACAATTGCAATCAAGTTTTAACAATTCAAGCACAAGCAATTTCTAAACTAAATTAATAATAAAAATAAAGAGAAGAGTTTAGAAAATGCAAACAAAGCAATCCGAGAGACACAAGAATTTTAACGGAGTTCGAATATTGACGATCCTAGTCTCCGAGACTCCCGACCCCTCGATACGGTAACAAGGTCGAGCCAATTCACTAGACAACACAAGTGAATTTACAACTTCAAAATTGGGGCTCTCTTACACACATCGGTGGAGCACCAACCCTAACGGGGTGTCGAACTCGGTCTCGCTTAAACACACCGATGAAGAACGAGCCAATAAAAAACAAAGTAACAAAAAATACAATCGAATAGATGATAAGATAATAAACACTCAACACAATCTCTCTAAGAGTTTAGAATAATTTAGAACAACGAGATTGAGTCTTTGAGCTAAGGTTTGGCTATGTGTTTTAAGCTCAACAATGGTGGAACAATGGATTTTGCAACGGTAGTGTTGTTGGAGAAGAAGGGGGTGAAGGGTCTCTTTTATAGAGATCTTGAAACACTTGCATTCTTGGCTGAAATTCATTTAAAACGTTATACAACAGTTCAAAACGTTACATAATATTTTGGCCTAGAATTTGACTGTTGGAGATGTTAGAATTCGACCGTTATATTGTCCAGATATTTTCTGAAACGTTATACAACGTTCTAAAATGTTATATAACGTTTTATCAAATTCAAGACACATGTTCTGCCTATTTCAAACGTTACACAACTGAAAAAAAAAATTACGAAAAAAAAATTACGAAATGTTCTGCCTATTCATTTGAATCTCCAGTCTTGAAACAATCATAACTTTTAATCCGTAGCTCCGATTTAAGTAATTTTCAGGCGTTGGAAAGATCTTGATGAACTCTACACTTGTTATCAACTTATCACTTGGATTTTCCAAACTTTTCTTCCTTAATTTTTGCATTCAAGTCCCTACACAATTCTCAAAACACGAAAGCTTTGTAAAATTCAAGATTTGATTTTTGCAAATCGACAAATTTGAGAAAACAACTGTTATTTTGCCCGGGTATGCTCACATTCTCCCCCTTTTGAAAATCGATAAAAGGAAAGTTTTGTATGATAAAACGAGCTCCCCCTCAATTTATGCAAAATTGTAATTTGAACAGCAAGCCCCCCCCCCCCCTCAATACTTGCAATTTAGCCTATATATATTTGTAAATTTGATTGCTAGTTCTAAATAACATTTTTTTAAAGTTTTAGCGGAAGCAGATTTTGGAATTTAGGGCTTAGCCAAATTACATGTGTGTTTAGCTTTAATAGGGCACAATTCTTTTTATTTGCTCCCCTGAAATATATTGCAATTTGTATTGGGGGAAATTAAGTTGTAAACCCACTAACTTATAATTTTAGGCACCGAAATAATCTTTGATTGGTTGCTTTCCTTCCTAAGGTTGCACTCTAAAGAAATATGACCATTTTTACAACAATAATTGCAAAAAGCACAAGTAGTGGAATTTTTAGTGGTCTTGACAAATCGAGTATAAAAATCTTTTCTTAGTTCACGGGCTTTATTCTTTTCTTACTTCTTTGATTACAAGCTCCCCTGAAGAGTTAGCCGTATGTTGCCAGCTAGGTCTTTCTTTGGGTTTACCTCTTGATTTTCGATCAGGTCGACCCTTCTTTTGACTGTTGAACATCACCTCTTCTTCTTGCTTTAGTGAGACTCCGACTATCTACTTTGCTAGAGCCTCCTGGTTCACGAGCATATTCTCCAACTCTAGAAGTGTTGGTTGTGTTGGCCAACCTTGGATGGCTGCCATAAACCATCTATATTCGGGTTTTAGCTCGTTAACGATGATCCTCCTCATTTGTTGCTCGTTGATCTTCTCTCTAGGATCTATTTGGATAATCTCACTGCAGAGAGATTTCACCTTCGTGAAGTATTGACTGACTGTCATGCTTCTTTGTGAGATTGTCATGAGCTCATTCTCTAGTAGCCGGAGACGTGCGTCATTCTTCTTCGAGAATAATGTTACTAGGTAGTCACATGCAATCTTCGGCGTGGCGGTTTCTCTGATGTACACGAGCAGCTCGTCTTCAACCGCTGTTTGTAGTACATATATTGCCTTCCCAGCCTTAATTCACCACTTCCGTAGAGCATCGGCGTGCTTCTCTACGAACAAAGTATTCTTCTCTTTGGCTTTGGGTCATTGGTCGATTCTATCACGATCACTTCTATAGCAACCTCTGGCGAAGTCGTATCAGACCCGCCGACAACCTCCAATAGATCATGACCTTGTAGCCTTGTAGGTAGGACCCTATGCATGCCTTCCAATATAATATAATTGGAATTATTTAATATCTTAAGTCCGCCAATCTTACCTGACAAATACATGGCTTCGACGTCTAGTAAGCATTCTCTGGAATTTAGTCTTTTGCACTTCAGAGTCTCGGGCTTCCAATAATCGATGACTCCTTCAGCAACTTGTCGATACCTCTATTTGGATTAGCGGAATTTCGAATGAACTTTGACTTGAGCTTTATCCGGATAACACCGGCTCTGATACTAGTTTGTTGAGTATGGAGACACTAATATAAACAAACTATTTTATTAATCCATCAAAATATATTTCTACAACATCTACTACTCAAATATTTTTTGCCTTAAAAAATACTACACTTTCAGCTTCTTAATATTTCGTAACCTCTTAACTACTACTAGCTCTCTCTTACAAGCTATCTTTTATAAGTGGATTGTATTTGCTTGCTTTGTTTGATACTTAGGTGGAAGGTATGCCTTCCTATTTATTTTTACAACTAGAACTGGAGTAATATGAGACTTAGTCTTGTAGATGTTCCAGTTCTAGTTCTTATTGCTGGTGTGGAGTTACTTCTTCGTCATCATTAAGTACTCATGTTGGCCACAAACTTTTAGTCTTGAAGGATGATGGACTCTTCTCTTCTTCACTTGTGGCCTTAAATTATTATTAATTTGTATCTTCCATCCTTGTCTCATATTTATCTTCAAAACAATTTGTCCAACACTTTTATGAATTCTTATCAAATTAAAATATAAACTATATTAAATTATGAATTTACTATTATTTGTTAATTCCACTGCAACGCGTGGACCCTTAACTAGTACTACTCAATAGATATCTCTAAAGACTATATATTTTTCTAAAGCAAGCAAATACATTTGTACCAATAGATATCTCCCCCTGTATTCAATTCTTTATTTACTACATGTACCAATTTTTCCTGGCAAGTATTTCAAGTTTCAAACGTTAACAAATTGTTATTGCTCTTGTACCTTTTGGCGCTAGTTCAACTTCAACAGGGGGAGATAGTTTTTTTCTTATAGTTTTAATTTTTTTTTCTTTTTCTAAATAAGTGGAAAAAATCCAACCTCTCCATTTTCATAAAATGAAACCAAGAAATTGCAATCTTTTATTATTTAAAAGTCTCACACAGTGATCATTTTGGAAGGTTCGTTTTTTTTTAAGAATAGATGAATAGTCTTTACTCTCATATATTATCAAAGTGATCTAGAGTCTTCATTAGCATTTGATTTTCACTGAATTTCGAATTCAGAACCGCCACTTGAAATTCGTTATCCTTTTGTCACTAGACCAAGAGCAGTTCTCGGAAGGTTAGTTTTTAAATATTTTCTTATATTATATTCTTATAATTCAAAAGACTCCAAACTATATAAATTTAGAGTAGTTATTCTGTGAATCAATTTTTTTATCAAAAATAGTGTTAAATTAAATTACTATAGTTGATTGTACTCAATGTAGTGCAACTTTAATTTTGATTATAGCAGAATTTTGCATAAATCTAAGAAATTTACGGAGTTTTTTTTTTATTTATCTTAAATTTCAAACAGATAGGAGAAAACATTTCATTAGTTAAGCGGATCTCTCAAAATTAAATGGCATTTTTTGCCACATGTTAAGTATGCGATAACATTATAGCCACCAACGATTAAAACTTAGATATGGTTTTGAAAATTATTAATTTTCTTTTTTTAATGCTTTAGTAACAAAACTATTAATTGAAAATTACATACGGTACGTGCATTTATAAAATTATTTTTTGGTCATAGTTTCAGTAATCAATATACATGTATAAACACATCCGTATCTAAAATTTTTTATTAAATTATTGTATCGCCACATTCGTGTCGTATCGGACACGATATCTGTAGCCACACTCGTACAACATCATTCAGAAAGCAAAATGCAGTTGTTCCGTATAGTTATGCCAAATCTCAATGAGGATAGTATATATATTTTTTTAGAAACTTTTTTCATAACCGACATGTAGGATTTATCTGATTAAATTAAATTAATAAAGATCGTTTACATCTTTTTTCTTTTTTGTTTCATAATCGTCTACATCTTTATTGGTGCAATTAATATAGTTAATCATGCGAGGTGATTGTTAGCACTAAAGAAGTGTTGGATTTGAAGTTTACCAAAAAAAATATTTTCCAAAAAAAAAAAAATTTGCTCATATATGTCGATTAAGATTGTGTGTGTATCCGTTAAAAATACATATTCGTCGGCTGCAATTATATATCATTTTTTTGTTCACATTTATAAAAAATATAAACGAAGCGATATACAATCTTCGATGGAAAAATACGTTAACTCTAAACAAGTATATAATCGCGGTTGCCATACAAAAAACAAATAGCTGTGACCGATTTTCTTAATAACAAAAATTAAATAAATAAATGATAATTAGACAGAAAGATTGCGTTGAAAGCTTCAAAAATTAAAAAATTTAGGATTCTGAATCCTAATCTTTCTCATACGAATGGTATTCCGAACTCTAGGTAGAGAAGAGAAAGATTCTTGTCACGTTTTTGGAGGAAGTCCCTAAAGGTCAGGGTTCTCAACCTCGTCCTTTCCCATTTTCAAATTGGACGGTGTTCACAATACCGTTCTTTTGCTTTTATTTCTATTTTCGATTTGAAAAAAGGTAATGGTTATGAAATTAATGCTCAGGGTTCAAAATACCGTCAATAAGGTGTTTTGAACTGAAATCGAATCCTATGACTCGTTACACTGAATTTTTTGAATTAGAAATTCAAATGATATTGTTTTATTTAGTTATTAAGGGTAAGATATTGAATTAAAACTAGTAAAGTATTGCGATGAAAGAATTTAATTTATCAACTCATATAATTACATTTTAGCTTATTTAAAATATTATTTTATGAGCCCATTATTATATATATATTAAATTGTATGGTTATATTGGATTGATTTTGTTTTATGAATTGAATCTAGGCTTGGAGAATTATTGTAATGATTTGAAATTACTTATCAAATCTTCAAAATTGTAATTTAGCTTAAATCATAAGATTTTGCAACTTGTTCATATATGCATTTTGTTTAATAAAGAAAATTTGGATTCTAAATATAGTTAAACTCGCTTATTAAATTGTTAGAGGTTTGAGAAATTTTAATATAGCATCACATAGGTGCATTATTTGGATTTGTGTTTATTTTTGTCTATAATTTTTAGTTGTTCTAAATCCACTCCAACATTTTATTATGTATTCGTTTAAAAGGTTTTAAACTTTTACTTAGGTATTCTTTTATTTGTTGTAATATTTCATCTCTTATATAAGTTATCTTAAATGTTTAAATTTTTTTTTTATTCATTGTCCGTAGGCTTACAACACACACCCACAAACAAATCAGAAAATAAACTTGAAAAAACTCTCCCTAAAAGTAGCTCCTAACGAGACTTGAACCCCAAACCTCCCCATGAAGGCCTTGTGCCTCACCACTACACTAGGTAAGGTTTGGCCTGAAATTTTTTTTTTTTTAATTTTTACTCACTTTCTTATGCAAAATTTTGAGATAAGATCTTATTTAACAATTAATATTGAAATTAGCCTGAAAATTATTTATTAAAATAATTATCAAAATTAGTGAGTTTTACACTGATTATCATTTATTTATTTAATTTTTATTATAAAAAAAGTAGCTGTCCGGTACCTCAATTATTATATAACCCATAAAGGAAAGTCTTAAACGTGAAATAAGGAACAAGAATAGTCCCAGAAAATGTCAACCAAAGGTGCTTCAATCATTGCACTGCGCATTTGAGTCAATAGAAGGAGATGAATAATTAAAACAACAGTTTGGTTTCGCCATGAATGATCTTAATAAATGAAAGCATGGGCTAGTTCGAGCCTTGCATGTGCTGCCCATTGTTTGAGCTTAAATGCATCAATGGAGATGGTCAGATGGGGAATGAGATCGTCTGACGCGCGGCATCGGGCTGCACGTTTTCAAGATCGTCCAATTTTCTCGTAATTCGTGCTTCAGATCTAAAAATTTTCCTGATTGTTCATCTGACGGTCGAGACGCGGTACCGCGCGGTAGAAGAACAGCTCTCGGTCAGATGAGGGTTTCTAGATAAAATTAAATCAACACGGCCAATCATAACACTCTTCTCGTCAAAACTAATTATAATACTTCCATCACAAATTCAGAATAATTGAGTTTAATATATTTTATCTTTACATGCAAATCTTTTGCATGAGACAGAAGAAACAACCAAAAGCTTTGATACATCATACATGTCACTTGAAATGTCGACCAAATGATAAGAAAACATGGATTTAGATTAAGAATTTATTTCCTTAATCATCATATAGGAGTACGGATAAGAAAAGAGTTATACTTGTCGGATAAAGATATGAATGAGAATATTTGATGTGTTACTATGACATAATTGATAAATACAAATCATATACAATAATTTTTATTTATACATTTATTATATTTATTGGAAAATTTGTAATATGTGTCCTATGTCTTATGCATAATATAATAGTCAAAGTTTTATTATTGGATTGATTTTTTTTTATTTTTATGATATAAGGGGATTTTTGAAATCTCATCATATATTACTAAATGTCTCTTTTAACGAAATTTTCACATTTGTGCTCGTTAAAATTTGAATTCATGATCTCTTGAAAGTAATTCTAATTACATGCCACTTATTTGAGTAAATTTAACCAAACGTTTATCGTTTCCTTTAATTAGTCAATGCCGTGATTGATTTATATAATATTTCATATATTTGTTTAATGGTAAAATTATACACGGTTTTATGTACATGATGTGTTTAAATTAATAAACTTATTTACTTGTTATATTTTATGGTTAAATTATATAGCTTTGAAATTTATTCGGTAAATCCATTACTCGTATCGTATGTTTTTTTTTGAGGAAAGTAGGCTTTGCCTACTCGTATCGTATGTTAATTCCATTAGTTTTCATTATGTAAAAATTTGAGTTAATTCCAACGACATCCATTTCATTTTAGATGCATTAATAATTTGACGAAATTAACTTGTGTCCTATCACCATATATAATATATTCATACTAGATCTATTTCCATTAGTTTTAAAGGATGATGATAAAATATATGAGTGAGACTAAAATTCAAAGGATGCAAATAAAGTACATATAACACTAGAGTAGGACTATAGTCTCTTAGAGCACAGATGCCTCATGTGCTCTTAATTCAAAGACATATATTCATATTTTTTAATTTCGATTTTTCCTGCTCAATAAATTGTTCGTATTGAAATTTTTGGGCGAATCAAATTTCGTGATTTTTTTTAACTATTTTTTAATTGAAGACCGTCTTGAAGAGGTCATTTCTTATTATTAAACAGACTTGTTTTAAGAGAAAACATTTAAAAAATACAAAAATACAAAATTTGATTTTCTAAAAGATTTCAATATAACAATTTATGAAGCATGATAAATCAAAATTAAAAAATAATTAAGTACAATTTTAAGTTAAAAGCACATAAAACTTCCATACTCCTAAGAAAACAATAATCTTACTCATAACACTAACATTAGATGAGTATGGATAAAGAAACAGCACCGCTAAAATGTCGCTGTATCAAGGTTTCCACAAAAATAATGATAATTGAATTGCATTTACCAATGCTATGGCAAAGATTGTGTCGATATTGACATGCATTAGCAGATTCATTGATATGTTAGTTGAGCTCTCATCTTCTTGGAATGAGATCTGGTGTTGTGCGGGACGGTGTAGCGCAGCATCTGAATCATCCGATTTTTACTGATTGCATCAAGATTCGTGTCAAAGTATAAATGCTCCACTGATTTTCATCGCTGACGGTCGATCCAGACCGTGCTGTAACGCGCTACAGCAGATCCGGATCCCTTCTTCTTGGGTATGAAAGTAACACCTATGTTCATGTGAAGTAACAGTCATGTCGACATGAGTCGAAGAAGGTGATGCATGTCACCAACTCACTAAACGCAGGTTGCAAAGATGGAAGCGATGAATTGCATGCATGCATGTACCGTTAATGGGCCAAGTATTGCGTTGAACTACTGTTGATAGTGACGATTTAATACGGTATGATAGCAGGTATGAGATCTTCTACCGCGCAGCAAAAATACTGTGTTTAGTATTCTGAATCAAATTTTGACCGTCTGTAACATACATCACAGAAAATCTGAACCGCTCGTCTCAACATTCCTTGCTACTAGAAGGTAATAGCATTAATTGCTTATGTTGCCATAATTTAGATCGAATCCGGATATTGAGTGTTGACTGATTTGAAACATGACATAATCTAAGCGTAAATCTAGGGATTGAGCAGGACATCTACATATGAATCATCTCATCTAAACTAAACTACAATTTTCTAGCATGCTTATCTCCGATTTTTTTAATATTAAAAATTTAATAAATAAATTATAAATCGTAAACAAAGATTGATATTAGATTAAGTTGAATACTTAATATTATTGTATGTGATAACTATTTTACTTGATCGAAGTTTTACTAACAAAAAAAACACTATAAACTTTTTTCTTATTAAAGGCCCTCGTTAGGGAAGAAACTATAAACTTATAAATTAAAATTAGTCCATATGGCTTTTTTGTGTCTGAAATTTGACATCACATGCATCACATTGAGGCGTTTTCAAAATTAGGGTCATAATAGCTAATTAGAGTTTCTAGTCAAATTAAAGTAAAAAATCGAAAATTATTTCATAATTAAACCAAGCATTTTTTTTCTTTTTCTTACTTGAAATCCCTGGCAAACTTTATTAATGCTTTTATTATTGGATTTTCAAACTTTATCTTGAAAGATAAATAAAAAAATTCCAATTTAATATGATAAAATTGTTGTTTATTCACCTTTCAAATAATTCGGTATGTAAAACATAATTTCGAATTGATTTGTTTTATACTGAACCAAAATTGAAAATTTGTTTATAGCATCTAGATTTTATATTCAACACTATAAAAATAATTTATCTAACTGAATATTTAAGATAAATCTTGTATGAATTTTTTTTTAGCTAGGTAGCGACGACATTACTAGTCATTGGTATTGGTCTATTGAATACCATATTGAGTACCTAAAAAAAATCTCATTTAAGATGAAGTATGTATGTAGTTAAAATGAACCTATCGCTTTATCTTATTTCAAAATTTTAACTATTTTCATGTTTTCTAATTTTTTTTTTATTTCCTAACATAAAAAAACCCTTATAATCCAGCACACTGCACACCCAACAATTTATTTTGAACGATTGAAAAAGGTATAAATATTTCAAACTTGAAAGGCTCACCTACCAAATTATTTTATTCTTTGTGAGGATCGAGACATCGAATGAATGCCCGTTTGGACACGACCCGGAACCGGATTTGATGCGGCGCGGAACGGTATAGTGCAGCACTTGGATCGTTCGATTTTTAGTGATTGCATCAAGATTCGTGCTAAAGTATAAATGTATTTCTGATTTTCATCGTTGGCAGTCGATTGCGAAGTTGACGATCAATCCAGACCGTGCCAAAGTACCGCGCTATAGCGGATTCGGGCCCGTTTGAACGGGTGGATGTTGCAACCTTACCTTGAAGGCTTGAAGTCTATAACAAATTATAAGGCTACACAACATCTGGCATTTGCTTGTCATGCAGACATGTCTGGGTTTCTTGTGCATTTCTCTTGTACTATACTCCACGTCTCATTTGGGGTGTTAGGCAGGATTAGGTTTCTTCACTTGTCAGCTGTTGCGCCAAGTTGATAATAACTTATTTTGGGAGTTTTAAACTAGATTTGTACAATTTATCATAAATAATAAAAGGTAACTATTTGTTTTAAGACAAAATATTCCAATTCACAACTTTCTCTTGTTCTCCATTCTCTTTCTTTTTTTATCTAATTTTATTTAATACTTCTTTCTTTTTTTCTTTGAATTGCATCTTTCTTTTATTGTTCTTTCTTTTTTTCTACATTCTCTTCGACGTGAGATTGTTAGAAATAACGAAACAAATACTGTTTGAAGTGACGACAAATCTGAGAACGAATAAGTGATGAAATATTTGAGAACGAAGACGAAAGGTAATGAACGACGAATGCAAAAGCTTCATCCATTAGACCTTGAAACTACCTTTGACTTTCGTATTCACCGTGGTTGTTTTTTCACAAAAGAAAAAAAGAAGGAGAAAGATGAAAATATAGACGCGCATATATTATAAACACTTGTTTCGGTAGTATGAACATATTTTTTAACTAGCACATGTTTTATTTATTCTGCACCCCATGCATTATGTGGAAAACATGTCTGAAACAATGCAAAGACAAACTTGAAACAGCTAGTATGAACACCTCTTTTAGCTAGTCTGAACACATGTTTTATTTAGTTTGAAAACATGTTTTATTTAATCTGCATTACATGCATTCTGTGCAAAATAGACTTGAAATAATGCAAAAAACATACTTGAAATAGCTAGTCTGAACGCCTCTTTCAACTAGTCTGAACACCCGTTTTATTTAGTCTACACTCAATACATTATGTGCAAAAAAGACTTGAAACAATACAAAAACAGACTTAAAATAACTAGTATGAACACTTCTTTCAACTAATCTGAACACTTATTTTATTTAGTTTGCACCTATTAGAAGTGTGCTGAAACCCACGCGGGTTTACCCACCCGCGGATCCGACCCGACCCGCCCCGTGGCACCGATCCAACCCGACCCATAGATGGCGGATCCACGGATCTATGGCGGGTCGGGTAGGCCAAAAATGGGGAGACCCGCACGAACCCGTGCCCGACCCGTACCTGACTCGACCCGTGGACCCGCCAAACCTGACCCATGGAACCGTGCCCAGACCCGTGGACCCGTGATGGATCCATGTCACTTTATGTCACCTTTTGTCACATCAAATTCAAAAAAATAAAAAAAAAATAAAAAATCGAAAAAAGTCACAAGAAAAATTTTCATTTTAAAGTTAAAAAAATAAAAAAATTTGAAAAAAAAATCCGGCGGGACCCGTGCCCGACACGCCCGGGTTTATCATGAATTCACGGGTCGGGTTGACCCTTTCCACTGCGGACTCGTGATACCCGTGGACCCGTGGTACCCGTGGATTCGTGGATCCGCCTGGGTCGGATCCACGGGTACCCGACCCAACCCGTTTGTAATACCCTTGCACCTATGCATTATGTGCAAAATAGACTTGAAATAGTGCAAAAACTGACTTGAAATGACTAGTGTAAACACATCTTCAACTAATCTTAACACGTATTTTATTTAGTCTGAAGACCTCTTTTAACTAGTCTTAACACATGCATTCTGTGCAAAAACACAGTTGAAACATTGTAAAAACATATTTGAAACAGCTGATATGAATACCTCTTTCAACTAGTATTAACACATCTTTTATTTAATCCGAAATTTTGTTTTATTTAGTCTGCAACCCATGCATTTTGCGCACAACATTCATGATAGTGTGTAGGACAGAAACTTTCAGAAGAATGTGTGCGGTCTAACTTTCTATTTTTATTCGCTTTTGACTATTTGAATTTTATTTTTTTTGACAAAGTTAGTTAGAGGGACGGGAGTGGAGGACGGAGATTAGAGAACTGTTAGTCGGATCCTACTTCAATTTTCATTTTTTTATTTTTTCTAATATTATTTGTTTCTGAAGTCATGCAATAACAATATGTAATATGAAAGATTTAAGTCAATAATATAATTCAGCTTTTTTGTAATTATGAAAATGGTATTGATAAAAATAGTCAAAGGGTTGAGATTTTTCGATTGAATGGCCAAATCAGTAGAAAAACTACCGTTTGTGGCTTGAGTTTACTGCTGAACTGTAGAAAATCTACCGTTCCCTTCTTTTTGTGGGTTATAAACATTTAATTACAATTTTGATCTTGTATAGAACATCAATTACAATTTTGGTCATTTACAGCAAAAAATTATGGCATTTAATTATACTTTTGTCTTTTTGTTTCCAGTTCACACTAGTCGATGTATATATTCATTTCTATTTTCATATTATCAATCTGAGTGGATCTAATTTAAAGATTTTTTTTGTCAAAATTATAATTAAATGTACATAATTATTTGCCACTCATGACCAAATTATAATTAGTTTGCTATACACGATCAAAATTGTAAATAAATGTCCAGAACAAAAAAGGCATTGCCGAACGGTAAAAAAACTATTGTTCCAGAATTTTTTCAAAAAAGAAAAAGAAACCTTGACTACTTTTTTCAAAAATATTTTGATAATAAAAAAAAAGGCAAAAATTTGCATACTCCACCGGAGTACCCAGTGCACCCGACTCCACCAATCACATACAATTCATCTTATAATAATATATAATAGTTTCACTTTTTCAATTCTCAAGATTTAATTCCACCAGTCACTACTAGCAGGAGTACCTAGGTATATCCAGTTAGTGTGGCACCCAAGCTTTTTTTCCAAAAAAAATGCAAATATAGTTTGCAACCATATTAGTATTTATTATTTTGCATTTATAAACTCTACTTTATTATTTTGCAACCATATTAGTATTTATTATTTTGCATTTATAAACTCTACTTTATTATTTTATCATTTATAATGAGATCAATAGATAAATGCCATTATGCCAAACTGTCAAAACTTCCAGTACGTGCACGCGCACGTAATGTCACACAATCAGTGGCACAGAAAACTTACATACGTCCTACATTCCAGTCACCATTCCGAGGAGAAAGAGTGGGTGTCCGTTTTTAAAACTTAAATTATTTGTTGCTTCTCCATTTCGTCTCCAGTTACTTAAATTTTATCAACCAATCCATTCCCAGCCGTAGTTCCAAAAAGGAAACTCAAATAGATGAAATCTCAGACGCCCACAATGCAACTATATTCGAACTCAGCCGTTAGATCTTAACCGCCCGGTTGGGACAGGTCAATGGACATCTGCACTTGTTTATATATGGAGAGGTGTACATGTACGGGTTGGCAAGGAAAGAGAGAAAATCGACCAATGATAACCTGACGCCGCTGACCGTGTTCTCTCTCTCTCTCTCTAATTGGAGAAGAGAGAGAATCGAATTGATGGCATCATATCAACCTTTCTCTTTAAACAAATAAAATCAAATCAGAAAAACCAACCAACCGTCTCTCTCTATTTTTTTCGATAAACTTGACACCAGTGTACTCTCTCTCTTTCTCTTTCTCCGCGTTTCGCAAGTTTTTTTCTTCTCTGTCTCTTCTCTTCTTCCTCTGGGCAGGGGTCCCATTCCCCCGCTCAGAGAAAGGGGCTATACACAAACAAACACCGAAGCCTTTTGTTATTTTCAAGTTTCATTTTCTCGTGCAAAACTCGAGTTGGTGCCGAGTGAGAGGATTTAGCGAGATTAGAGAGGGAGAGAGTAGAAGGAGGGATGGCCGGAGCTGCACCGGAGCCGGATTCCGATGAGGGGCGGAGAATGGAGGGGTGGTTATACCTCATCAGATCGAATCGTTTCGGGTTGCAGTATTCTCGAAAGAGATACTTCGTGCTTGAACAGAATCGTCTCCATTGCTTTAAAGGTGTTCCTAGTTCCAAAAAGGAGGTAATTATTTTGTCTCGGAGATTGTTCTGTTATTTTGGCTCTCAAAACGCAAGCAAACTTTTTTCTCGCTTTTGAAAATAGAGGGAAATTAGAAGTTGGAGATTGCTTCTGTTAAAATGTACTTTTTATTAAGATGCTTGCGACAAATTTGAGTACGGGAGATTAAATTTAGGAGTTTCAGAGTTGAATTACAAAGAAAAGGGAATTAATCCGAATGGTAAATATTTTTATCTATGTCCGATCACTATGAATTGTTATTTGACAAACAATTCATGCTTGAAATTCTTGAAAATTTCGATTGTGTCCTTGTTAAATTCCCTATTTCAACAGTTAGGTTGGAAAATAAAGACTTACTTTAGCCCAGTTCTGCATGATATATTTTAGATTTTTTTAATTCTATTGGAAAAGGCATGTTTATTCTCGTTTTACTAAAACATAAACTGATTGTGCTGGAATCTCTCATTTTTTCACATACATGGAATTCTCAAGATTGAAATTTGAAGACTATGTTACCGTAATTATATCAGTTGTAGCAATCATATGATTCAGGGGAGGGTTTTGATATTATTGATATCGACCGTTGATCTTTAATCCAACGGTTCAGATCAGAAGTTCTCCTCTTCCGCAGAGGATTTCGTATCATAGCAATGCAGTTATTTTTCCTGTACTTGATAGAGTCACAGAAATAAAAGGTCAGAGGCTATTTTTCTAATTGACCAACTAAGAATAGAAAAGGTTCTTGTATGAATTTATTATCTAGAGGTAACAACTTTCTTTTCTCCAAATTATATTAGAAAATATCATAGCAGATAATCTTCATAGGGAAGTAGGATCCATTTTCCATGTTTTGTAACTGGGGTAGTTGCATCCATGTTTCCACATTTTGCACGTTATTAACCAAAACCTTTAGAAAGACGTACCCCTCTATCTATTTTCCGTATCTAACCTGAATTCTTGTATGCTAGACAGCTAGAGAAAACCTCATAGATGATTTCACATCCTCCAAGTTTTATTTTAAATGGTAAATTTTCATTCATGGTTGCTTGGACTTCACAGTATCCACCACACCTAAGAAAATTGATGAATTGCATGTACATAATAAATATTTATATCTCATTATCCCCTCATGTTCTGATTCTTTTAATGACTAAGTTGTTTGGCCTTAATATTTCAGTTATTTAATGAGAAAATTTGTTGAAGTGGCGGCAGTTTGGTTATGTTTTGATAAATGGAAAAATTGTATTTCCTAATTCTAAAGGGTCTGGACAGAATTTTGTTTACCTTTGGATATGTATGATTGATAGTTTGTCATAGTTTTGTTCTATGTTTGGCTCCCTGAATCTGAGTGATGCCTCTTATGGAAGGAAGACAAACTTTTCACTAGGAAATGTTATTTGCATGGATATCTGTGGTATTTTGAGGACTTCTGGGTTCACATTAAATTTTCATCATCAGAATATTTTATCCTGTGATCCTGTTCTTAAAAGAAGGCAACTGTAAGCTTAGAATTTAGTTTGACCTGGCTGAGTGTTTGTGGTACACCATGCTCAATATTATTTTATTAGTATTAGCTGTGTGCTACCTTTAATATTTTGTTTTGGGAAATCATTTTTACAATATAATCGTGCTCATGTGTTACATAAAAGGAGAAGTACTTCTGTTATGTTGACATTTTCATTTCTTCTGAGTACTTATTTTGCTCTCTCTCTCTCTCCTTTTTTTCGAAAACTTGGCAGTGGCTGTCAAGGCTCTATCTTTCCCCTTGTTGCTTTTCTTTTTCATTGATTTAGGGGTAACTCTTATTAATTTTTTTTTTCTGTTGCCTTATATTAATTTTGGTTGAGTGTTTATACTGAAGATATGGATCAGATACAGCGTGTAAGAACCGGGATATTAAATTTCCAGAAACCGCTTAATAATACAACCCATACTATCAATTAATAGCTACCAAAAGTTCTAGATAAAGTACACCATAAGAAACTGAAAGCTTACCTTTTCAATAAAAAAAATCTCCCTAAGACTTGGGCCGCTGTTTTTATATCACGAATTAGGTTACCAGCATCTTAGGAATACTTACCTTTAGGTTGTTACGAACATCATATATTTCCTGTACCAGTAGTGTTTAAAAAAAATCCGGGCGGGTCTACCCGCCCGTGCTCGATCCGTGTCCGACCCGTGCCTGTGCCCGGATCCCGGATTCCGGATCCACGGATCTATCACGGGTCGGATTGGCCCCAAATCCTCCAAACTCGTCTAAATCCGTGCCCGACCCGTGGATCCGTGCAAAAATACAAAAAAATTCAAAAAATTCAGAAAAATAAAAAAAATCAGAAAAATTCGGAAACATATATATATATATTAAAATAATGTGCGGTTTTAAATTCAAAAATTCAAAAGTTGGACGGATCCGACCCGACCCGTCTGGACCCGCCCGGGTTTATCACGGGTCGGGTTGGGGGTTTTGGGTTCGGACCCGTGCATACCTGCCTCGCTATACCCGTGGACCCGCCGTACCCGTGAATCTGTGGATCCGTGGATCCAGACGGATCGGATCCACGGGTACCCGACCCGCCCCGTTATTAAAACCCTATGTACCAGTACCTAACCTGACTAATTGGTGCTGAAGGAGTTAGGTGCTAACCAATTTCTATAAAAAATTTGTCTTTTCCTGGGATATTTTGATTGGGACGGAGTTAATTGTTCATCATTTTCTATTTTTTGTTGAATTTTGTCAGGATCCAGTGAGAAGTGCACTCTTAGATACATGCATCCGCGTCACTGATAATGGCAGAGACTCTGTACATAGAAGTGTAAAACATCCTTCCCTCTTTCTGTTATTTTTTCACAGATTCTAACAAGCATACTATTTTTACCGCCTGACTATATTTATTGCAAAATGTTCAGGTATTTTACATTTTCACGTTGTATAATGCTTCTAACCACAACGATCAATTAAAGGTATAGTGTTCATTTTTCTAGTGATAGCAAGTCATAATATTTAAAATTAAAATAAACAATGCCCAATAAAATAAACCTTTGATTCTTTTACAGTTGGGAGCTAGAAGCTCAGAAGAGGCAGCAAGGTGGATTCGGTCCCTCATGGATTCAGCCTTAAAGGTACGTCTCTTTTTGTTAATTGTCTGTTTCAATCAACAGAAATTATTCAAAAGTATATAAGACAAACCAATGCAAACTCAAAATTGAATACAAACCCCCCATTATGCCCAGAGCCCCAGACATGACATGACTAAACCATAAAACAGAAATCTTTTTTTTTTATGCCAGCATAGTTTTAGAGGGAGTTCTTTTGTAAATTCTGCTTCCTGGTACTGGTTACTTTTTTAGTGTTCTGAAATACGTAGTTTAGCATCCCTAACTTTGTGGTTGTTCCTTAATTGAGAATCCATTTATATTTCAGGAGTGCCCAATCAAGGATGAAATGGCAGTACCTTGTCCTAGGACTAGGTGGCAATCTTTTAGGTCTCTATTTTTCTCTCTAATCCCTCATTTAATCAAATTATATATAACATTTTTCTGACTTCAAGATACAAATTCAGAATGTTGGAAACATTCTTTTGGTGCTGGTAAGTGATTTGAATCTGACGTTTCCTTAACAGGTTGAGCCGTGGCCGGAGCCGCATGCACTCTATTGGTATTTTGTTACTTCAGTAGCTGACATTTTAATAATTCTTCAAGTTTTGTATTGAATTTCATAACTGAATTAAAAATTTGATTCTAGATTGGACGATGTTTTCTTCTGTGCATGCCGACCCCATACATTCTGACGTCATTGCTCCATCTCCGTGGACAATTTTTGGCTGTAGAAACGGTATATGCTTGGCTATTTCTTTTAGATTAAACAAGGCTGCTTTTGAAGATCCTATCTGACTATGTATGTTCTGCTGTCGTGTATAGGTCTACGGCTATTTAAAGAGGCAAAAGATGGTGATTTTCATGAAAAGGTACACTTCACAGTTGTGATAAGCTTAAAACCATCCTTTGAATTTTACTCAGTTAGCATATTTTGATGATGATTAATAAATTTATTATTATGGTTGTGTGCTATTTTTTAGTATTGGGATGATCACCCGGCCATAATGGCTGTGGGAGTGGTGGATGCGAATTCTGAAGCAGTATTTCAAGCCCTTATGTCCCTTGGCCGATCTCGATCCGAGTAATTTTAGCTGCTCTCTTAATTTATTTTGTTATATATTGCTTCTGAACTAGGTAAACTAAACAAACGCCATGTAATTTACCTTTTTCTCTCCTTTTTTGTAGGTGGGATTTTTGCTTGCAAGAAGGAAAGGTTGTGGAACACTTAGATGGTCATACTGACATTATTCACAAGAAACTCAGAAGCGATTGGTTGCCATGGTCAGATTGCCTTACAGCAAGTCCTATATCCTATGATCCTAAGTTTGCAATTTTTACTTTCACCTATTTTGTCACTAAGCATGTACATATTTTAGTGCTCAGGGGAATGAAGAGGAGAGATCTATTATTGCGCCGTTATTGGAGAAGAGAAGATGATGGAACTTATGGTAACATCATTGTTAAATGAAGAAAAAGAGTTAGACTGTTATAAAAAAAATGATGTGGTGATATTAGTTTTATTTTCTTTTGTTGCTTTTCTTGAACAGTGATTCTTTACCATTCTGTCTTCCATCAGAAATGCGAACAAGAAAAGGGCTATGTCCGCGCCTGCCTTAAAAGTAATGTATGCTTTCAAATTTGACATTTATGAAGCTGTGGGTATAGTATTTAATCTGAATAAGAGCTGACCTTAATTCTAGAGAATAACTTCAACTGAAACTTTATTTTAGGTGGCGGTTACGTAATATCTCCTGTTAACCAAGGGAAACAGTCCACTGTGAAGCATATGTTAGCAATAGATTGGAAATTTTGGAAATCGTACCTCCTTACCTCGTCAGCTAAGTATATTACCATTCGCATGCTCGGTCGAGTTGCTGGTATTATGTTCTTCAATCTTTTTATTCAAGTAAATTTTCAAACAAATTTCCAGTATAGGAGGCACCCTAGAAAATGAAAGACCAAATCCTTCTTTTAGGCAAATTTCACCTTCATTCCTCTTCTTCCATTTCATATAAAAAGTATCATGAATAGCTATTTTAACTAAGATCTATTTAAAAGTGGGTACAGAGCAGGAGTCATTTGGGACAAGACAATTTCTGTTTCTTATACTTCGTTTCATGACAAAGTACAGCCTTGCGGGAGTTCTTCAGAGCCAAACTGGGAGGCTATACAGAGACTGAGTTCTCATCAGGGGAGCTGATGAGGGAGAGGGAGATTGGGCTGACCCAGAGCCAGATAAAACTTGAGATGAAGCCTCAGTCACTCTCCGTAAATACTGTAGGTGATGTTACTGGAGCAGCTACTAACGATAACTTGCTGAACAAGCACTCAAGCAGCACAGGGTCCATCTTACAGCTGAATGACGCAGCTGACGAATTTTTTGATGTACCCGATGAAGCTGACTACGATGAGTCCCTCTGGTCTTCTGCCGAAAGTGTCGCATCTTCGGTCGGTGTTTCATTTCATCTCACTTTTTATGCCTTTTTTGCTTTTAGTGCACTGGGATCAGATCTGTACCAGTACTGGTATGGACCTCGATGATGGTACAGGAGTTGATTTGTACCATTTCATATAACTTCCTAATTGTTTGCTTCATTGTCCGTTTTATTACAGTTGTTACCTTTTTTTTGGTTTGAAATTGTAATTCTACATAAGAATTCAATTTATTCTGTCACTGGAGCATAGAAAGCTGTTGAAGTGACTTCTATAATGGAAATACCCAGGACTGTAACACACCATAACAATGAATTTGGTATCAAAAAAGTACAATAGGTGCTGGCTACAGTAGTGGCCAAATCCACATCTCTACACCTGTCATAAGGTTTTAGCCATGTATTCCACAAATCTTTGGTAAATCAAATACAGTGTTATCCAAAATTCTTCGATTATGCAGGAGCGTCCCACAAGATTATCTACTGCTGCCGTTCTTGTGAGGCGGTTCCATGACCTTACAGGTGCGTAACTTGGCTATATAAGCTATCTTACAATTAGTTTCCTAGCTGTAATCATTGAAGGCAAAGTTGGGCTCTAGTTGTAATTTTTTTAACGTAACTATAGTTCAAAAGAAGGGCTACATGGATTTGCAAGGTACAGCACCAGAGGATGTATTGCCGTGTTTCTATGGTGCTACGTTACCGAAAGACGCAGCTTGTACAGCACTGTCTACCTGGGCCATGGCTGAACCATCAACATTTTTAATCCGTGGAGAATCTTATTTACATGACAGTCAAAAGGTAATGAAAAATATAAGAAATCACTCTTTGTAGGCAAAAGACTTTCCACCAATCACATACAATCCAACTTATAATAATATATAATAGTTTCACTTTTTTCCAAGATTCAATTCCACCAAACACCACTAGCAGGAGTACCTAGATATACCCAGCTAGTGGAGCACTCAAGTTTTTTCCCTCTTTGTATGACTAGTCTTTCAGGATAACTGAGTCAATCAAAATTGATATGATTCCACAGATCAAAGCTAATAATACATTGATGCAAATGGTTGGGGCCGACTGGATTAAGTCGGATAAGCGGGAAGATGATTTAGCTGGTCGCCCTGGTGGCATTGTTCATGTATGTTGTACATTTAAAAAAAAAAACAAAATATGATTACTTTTAAGGCAAAGAGGAATATCTTTATTGTTCTTCTGATAATTTGTGTATACTATATAATGTGCAGAAACATGCAGCACAAGGTGGTAGCGAGTTTTTCTTTATTATAAATATACAGGTACTTTTAGTTTTGAACCTCTCCAGCTTTGTGCATGTAAATAGCTAATGATTCTAATAGAAAAAAAAATTGTATTGTTTTTTCTTAATAGGTGCCAGGTGCAACAACATACAGCCTTGCGTTGTACTATATGATGACAACTCCATTAGAGAAGGTCCCGCTTTTAGAAAGATTCGTCAAAGGTGACGATGCCTTCAGAAATTCACAGTTCAAACTCATCCCTTATATCTCCAAGGTATGTATAGCATTTTGGACTTGCTTTTGCCTGTTTTTGGAAGATGCACTGCCTAGAATTATTTTTATTCATTCAAAACCCATTAAGTCAGACTTTTTCCTTTGTTGGGACTTGAAATCCGGGGCCTCACTGTTTGTAGGATTTCGACCCATCCAGTTGGCTATCAATGGTTCATTGATATATAGCTGCATCAATTGTGTAACTTGGAGATAATATACTTGACTTGGACAAATAAGCAAATGTTGTGTTGTTTTTGTAGGGTTCATGGATTGTGAAGCAGAGTGTCGGCAAAAAGGCTTGTTTGGTGGGACAGGCACTAGAAATAAATTACTTCCGTGGATCAAACTACTTGGAGGTTGGTACAAGTTGATGATTTTAAGATTGTTGTATCATAGAAGTTAAATATGTTACTAATGTTTTTATATGAATTTACAGCTTGGTGTGGATGTTGGTTCCTCAACTGTTGCTAGAGGTGTGGTTAGTCTTGTACTGGGCTACTTGAACAACCTTGTTATTGAGATGGCATTCTTAGTTCAGGTAAGGGGCACTTTGGGAAGAAACTGCTACCAACTTTAGAATGCTTGATAAGACCTTGACTAATTGTATGATTAATCACAGGGTAATACGCAAGAAGAGCTCCCAGAGGTCCTGCTCGGCACATGCCGGTTGAACCACCTAGATGCCTCCAAGTCAGTTCCAATTGAGAGCCTTGAATCATCCAGAACCTAACAGGTGGTGACCATTTAACCATCCGTTTAACTCAAATATGTGTTCACCGACCAGTAAGGGAAGGTGAACACATTGTAAATTCTATTTTTTGTGCATTGCAATCTATCAGGATAAAAGAATTGTATCACATTCTTTTACCATTTGTAAGGAAAAAAGAAAGAAACTAATTAGAATTGGCTTCTTCTTATTGTCTGTTCTATATTGTCTGTACATTTGGTATCTTTGGCATGGTTAATTTACCGAAGGAATAATCAGGAAGTCCCAAACGGAAAACAAACAATTTAGGACCCCAAACATGCTGTGCTAATTGGGTGCCCTTCTTTGTTTATGATTTAAAAGAATCAGAGCAATGAATGGACAAAAAACAAAACATGTGAAGTAACTCGTTGAATATGCTGAATTGCTGACCAAACAAGATGTGTGTGTGTGTGTGTGTGTGTTATGACTGCTATTTTAGTGTCTTTTTGTTTTTGTTTTTCTTTTTGTCCCTAAAGCCTCTACTTATGAAAACTAAAACTAAAGCACAAAAGCGTGTTCTTACTGAATCATGGTCTACCAACATGACAAGGATCTGTTTTAATTGAAACGTGAATGAAATAGCTGTTGTGTTGCTATTTTTGCTTAAAAGAGAGATGATGAAATGTAATGGAAATTTTCGTTCATATCTAATCTCAGTACAGTACATGTCTTATTTTTAATCTCTATTTTACCGATGGGTTGCTCTGACAACCAACGATTCTTTTCTCTTTGACTTCTTCCTATTTTATTTTGACTTTTCTATTATTTTTTACATTTGTATTTTTATTTATCTATTTTCTACATGTTGCTTCTCTCAGGCTCTCAGCCTGTTCACTTCTTTCCCAAATTTCTGCTCTTTGAAACTTGTTATTTCTCATAAGCTTTTAAAATCGTTTCTCTTATCTCCGTCCATTTCCTACTTATGAAGTCCTTGCAAATCTCCTTGCACTCGGTGATCACACACACAAATGTACTATTTTGTACTCTCACATCAGAGTTCACATCCAGTGCCCAAGTGGTGGACCTATTCACAGGCAAGTCTGGGCAAGTGCCCGGTACCACTAGTAACATTTTTTAATTGGTATGATGCCTGACGACTCTGTGATTACAAAAATAAGTACCCAGTTTTCTGATTCCAAGACCAGCTGGAACCAGCAGCTTAACCAGTCATATTTGTTCTTTTTCTTTCTTTTCATTCATGGTAGTATCAGTTAGATTCGGGGTTTTGTTTCCTATTTTCTCATGTGTATTCATTCATAGGAATCGAAGAGGATTTAAGCAGGCCCAATTTCCTCCTAATAATACTATACATCTCAATCAATTTAATTGCAAACACCACCGACATAAGATTTAGACAAGCATTCAACAATGCAATGCATATAGTTTAAAACAACTAAAAGAAATTAAGATATTGAAAGATTTCTCTCATTATTCCTTTTTTTTTATACCATAACATCTTTGTAAACTTTTATAAATTCATGTTATTTTAAAATATTATCGGTTGGTTATCAAAGTCAACTTCAGAAAGACACAATTCAAGCTTCTTACCCGATTTCTACCAAAGCAAAATGTAGCGATTAACGAACAACAATTTAACAATTTTAAGTGCATACAATGTGTATATAGGCATTTTAATGCAAGCAGGTGAGACTAAGAAAACGATTTTGCACTCGATAAGATTCGAAAGAGAAATCAGATCCAACAATTTGAAGTTGACAGGAAAGCAGAGTGCCCCATATATTTCTTGACAAATAGAGAGAAACTCTTAGAAGACCTCATAAGAGGTCTTTTTGCGTCAAATAGCGCCTAGCTCGTTCGATAGTTGATTCCAACATGCTCTCTGCTATTCAAGTTTTTATATTCAAATTTTGCCGCAAGTTTTCAATTGTGCTGCAAATTTTCAATTTTTCTGCAAAATTGCTGTAATTTTTTCTCCAATACAAAGATTTGCAAATTCTAATATAAAAACTTGCAGGATCTAATATAAACACTTGATTGTTCTCATATAGAGACTTACAAGTTTCATATTGATACTTACATGTTTCTAATATTTGAGACTTGTAGGTTCAAATATAAAGACTTGCTTGTTATAATATAAAGATTTATAGGTTCTAATTATGGAATTGAAAACGGGTCGGGTCAAACCCGTCCGAGTCAATGGGTTGGCCGGATTGACGGGTTTGTCGGGCCGGATTTGGACGAGTTAGCGGACCATCTAAGGCCCATGGATTAGCGGAGCGACGTGTTCAGGTCAGGTTAGAGGGGGCTGGTTCGGGTCAAGTTGGCCAAGTTTTTCTTCTTTTTTTCTCTTTTTTTCTTTTTTTTGAATTCAACGAGTTATTTTCGGATTTGGCCGGGTTTTGCACGGGTGTGCACGAGTTTCGCACGAATTTGCATGATTTTTCGCGGGTTTAGGCTGGTTTGGACGAGTTTGCATGAGTTATGCACTGGTTAATGGCGGGTTAGACGTGTCGGGTTTAACATGAGTTTTTTTCCAACAAAGATGGCCGCTACTCGGCTTTGACCTCCGATTTTTTAGGATGGGTCCGCACATATTTGCCATCGGGTCAGGCCGAGTCGGTCTCGGCCTCGAGTTTTCCTGACTAAGTCGAATCCGTACAGGTTTTGTCAAAGCCTATTTCTAATGAGACTTGCATATTCCAATATTGAGACTTGCATGTTCCAATATAGTGTATTGATTGTTCTAATATATTGATTTGAACGTTCCAAAATACAGATTTCTGAAAATTTATGGTATAATGTTATAATATAGTGACTTGTTTGTTCTAATATAAAGATTGCAGTTTCTAATATTGAGATTTGTTTATTATTGTTGGAACCGGGGGGCTTATTTTAAGCAATTCTAGAAATACCGAGGTCTAATTGGCAATTGCAATGAAGTTTTAACAATTCAAGCACAAGCAATTTCTAAACAAAATTAATAATGAAATTAAAGATAAGAGTTTAGAAAATGCAAACAAAGCAATCCAAGAGACACAAGGATTTTAACGGAGTTCGGATATTGACGATCCTAGTCTCCGGGACTCCCGACCCCCCGACACGGTAACAAGGTCGAGCCGATTCACTAGACAACACAAGTGAATTTACAACTTCGGAATTGGAGCTCTCTTACACACACTGGTGGAGCACCAACCCTAACACGGGGTGTCGAACTCGGTCTCGCTTACACACACCGGTGGAGAACCGAGCCAACGAAAAATAAAGTAACAAAAAATACAATCGAATAGATGATAAGATAATAAACACTCAACACAATCTCTCTAAGAATTTAGAATAATTAGGATCAATGAGATTGAGTCTTTGAGCTAAGGTTTGGCTATGTGTTTTAAGCTCAACAATGGTGGAACTAAGGGTTTTGCAATGTAGGATTAGTTGGGGAAGAAGGGGGTGAAGGGTCTCTTCTATATATAGCTTGAAACACTTGCATTCTTGGCTGAAATTCAATTAAAACGTTATATAACTGTCCAAAACGTTACATAACGTTTTGCCCTAGAATTGGACCGTTGGAGTTGTCAGAATTCGACCGTTATATTGTCCAGATATTTTCCGAAACGTTATATAACGTTCTAAAACGTTACATAACATTCTGGCAACTTTCAGGCACATGTTCTGCCAATTTTGTGCCTATTTCAAACGTTAGAGAACTGAAAAAAAAATTTCCGAAACGTTATATAACTTGCTAAAACGTTATATAACGTTCTGGCTGTTCATTTCAATCTTCAGTCTTGAAATAGTCATAAGTTTTGATCCGTAGCTCCGATTTCGATCATTTTCGAAGCGTTAAAAAGGTCTTGATGAACTCTACACTTGTTCTCAAATTATCACTTGAATTTTTCAAACTTTTCTTCTTTGATTTTTGCATTTAAGTCCCTACAATTAAACTTAATACACAAGAAATGGTTAAATTCAATTTTGTTTTGCAAATCAAACAAACTTAGGAAAGTTTGAGTCAACAATTATAATATAGAAACTTGATTGTTCTAACACTACTGCAGAAACGAGTTGTTATACCCCCTCCCCCCAATTTTATATTTGTTCTACAAAACAACTGCTATTAAAAAGGCCAGTGGTAATTTTAAAATTTTGTTTTAGAATTTAATATCGAACCTTTACAAAATGGAGATATAAAAGGTGCATAAAAAATCCAAAAAGCATTGCAAAGGATTTAATATCGAGCGTCTAGCACAACAAATATTAAAGCTGAACTTTTAATAGCGGGTTGCTACAAGGTCCGGTATAAAATATTTTTAATATCGGATGATGATATGGAGCAGCCGATATAAAAAAAACCTGAACTAATTAACTCTATGTCCACATATCACCATTTATTCTCAATCAAACCATTCATTATTCTCAATACAATGCTCCAAACAAACATAGATCTCCCACAGATCAAGCCCACCTTTTTCTTCTCACATTTTTCTTTCTCTATAAATACCAGCTGATCTCTCCCTCATTTTTCTCTCTTCTTATAGATTTCTTTCTTTCCTCATTTTGCTTCTTAAAGTATTCAATTATTAAAATCATTTTTTGCTGTAAATAATAAACTTATAAGATTTAATTTTTTTTGCCTTGATTTGTTTCTTTAAGTGCTTCTTTTTACAACTCTTTAAAGTTTTGCTGTAAAAAAAATTATGCTATTGATAAGATTTTTTTTTACAGCAAAACATATTTGCAAAAAAAATTTACAGCAATGAATACGTATTAATAAATGGACAACAATGAGGAGCAAAATATAACTGTCAAATATGTCACCTCGCTATAAATACCTGCCAAATCGTAACAGTTGCACGTTTTTTTGAACATTTTTTATAGCGGTCGCTAGACATGTTTGGCACGGTCCATTATAAAAGAGGACTTTTTATCTGCTGGTCCATCACAACAGATATAAAAGATTGTTTTTGATAGTGGCTTCTCTGAACCAATCGATATTAAATCTCATACTTTCAACAACGGTTGCTTCGACCATTTAACAACCCTCCTATAACACCCCTCTCTCCGGTATTAAATATCTTATTCAATCAATATTGAAATTGATTTTTGTAGTAGTGTAATATAAATATTTGATTGTTCTATTTTGTTGCACACATGGCGTTGAGGTGGTGAGTGCTGATCGAGAGAGATGCATGTGTCGAGTGGAGAGAATGATCGTGAGAGACAAATGAAAATAGTAAGAGATAGATCGAGAGAAAGGAGGCGAGACGATGGAGGTAAATGCGAGTGGAGAGAGAGATCGAGAAAAGAGAGACGGTCGAGAACGATCGAAATCGAGTGAAGAGAATGATCGAAAGAGGTGAGCGCAAGGAAATCCGACGTAATTCTTTTTGTCGGATAGTGAAAGACCGATAAGAAATATTACAATTACTCTTTTATATAAATAAATAACCAACGTGCCAAAATAAGTTGACATCACAAACTTATCACAAATGACGGATTTTTTTCGTGTGGCTACATGAAAAAAATGTGAAAATAATCAAAGGACGAGAATAATAGTCCCATCGATCTTTCAAGCTCAAATATTTGTATTCTTGCTCGTTATTTTCTAAATAGTTTGACTTGAAGGACAAGAGTATTATTTCAGCTCATTGGTTGTTTTGGTACCTTTTTTTCAATGAAAACAGAGTTAATGGATGTGAAATATTTGTTCAATGTTTACACTAACTCTGTCTTCCATATTTCTCAAAAAAAAAAAATCATAATTAATCTTCATTTTTTTTTTGAAAATTCTTTAATAAATAACGCGCTCCAACTTAGTACGTGTATAGATGTCATAAACTATATACTAAATGGATGCGTTAATAATTTATATATATAAAAGAAAAGCCCTGTCTTGCGTGGCATGACAGTGCATGACAGACATGGAGGGTCACTGATGTCAATGTAATGCCAAAAAAACAAGGTGTCGATTAAGGTGGGGGTGACGGTGAGGACCCGATTCCTCTACCGCGCGGTACCGACGGACCGTTCAGATTTACTGCGCTGTCAGTTACGAACGGTCTAGATTTGATTCAGGTGGTCTGATATTATAAAGTTTAGCTTGCACGAATCTTGATGCAAATTAAAGACCGAGATTTGCTGCGCGGCACGCACAGTGACGGTGCTGCGCGGTAGAAGATCTCGTTCCGTGACGGTGATGTCCCATAATCGGACAAATTTGGTTGCACTGTGTTTCATCTTTCATGCTTCTTATTCACGATAGGAATATTTTTTTTTTTGAATTGTTACGATAGGAATATTAAATACACACTGATAAAATGATGTTAAGAGCTTGAGATTTAATCAACTTTTTTTTTTTTCCTTTTCTTCTTCGCATCCTGTCTCTGTCAAATTATTGCTACAACGAAAAGTTTTAACTTCACCAAAATCGCTTTCCATCACAATAACAAATTTGCACCGAGATCAATACTTTATATTTAGGGATACTTTAATTCATTTGGTTCATTCAATTCATCGAAATTGATAAAAAGTGATTTCTTGATAAACACAATAAAAATTAAAATGAATAATTATTCATCAATCTCAATAAATTGAACAGCTCAGATGGACTAAAGTACTTAATGTATTCATTTTTTCAAATATGCAAGTTTTTGCCTTATATTTTATATTATAAACACTTTTGTAATAGATATAATTAGTTTAATTTGTGTATTAAAAATGTGTGAACTTATCACACATGAAGGAAAAAAAATATTTGATTGAAATATTCATGGAAGCAATTAAGAGGTGCAGCTATATCAAAACAGAAACAAAATCATGTGATCTCTTGCTGAGGTCAAAATATAAAGCAAATTTGTTTTTTTGTTTTTAAATAATCATTGCAGCTTATATTTGTAATAATAGTATAAAGTTATTAGTGAGCATTATAAATAAATGAACTAGGTAGCGGTGCATCATTTTGTCACTTTTCGTAGATTTCTTTTTATTACAAATTATGAAATTAAAAAGAATGTCAATCATGTATGTTAGTTAAAATGTTGATCATAATGAGAGAAGAGTGTAGAGATTTGTTTCAGATACAATTTAAAAAAAAAACTAAATAATACAATAAATAAATAAAAAACTGTGTCATAGATACAATAAAAAACGAAATTAAATATCATCGCTCTTTTATTTTTATTTTTTTTTTTTTTTTGTGTATGTCTTCTTGCTTATTATCTAGTATCATAATGCATGTTCATTCAATTTTTATAGGTCTAATATATTTTTCATTTCCAAAAATGTGTCATGCATCCGTTTTTGAACCAATTTAAATAGTCACTTTGTTGTTTATAATTTAAACGGAGGGTTCTATTTTTTAATTAAGGATGGCCATTTAATATTCAAATTAATTTACTCATTTTATGCACCCCTATCTAATTGGAAAAGGACATATCCACAAATTTAATTTTAACTGTACACAATAATATTTAATTAATGAATGTGTCCTGAAATTGTTGGATCGTTAATTCAATATTGAGCTTACATGTAAAATAATTATGTATTGTATACTTGTAAATTTTACGTTCAATTAAAGTTAGTTAATCAAACACATAATCACTTAATCACTTCGTATATATATATTGCATACATATATGCTCTTTAATTATGCATCTGGTCTAGTGGGAAATAAAATAAATAAACATTAATCAAGCATGCAAAATTGCAAAGATAAAAAAAGGTAATACTTCAATTCCAAGTCAAGTGGCACGGGTGCATGCACGAGTTAAGAGAGAGATGAAATGCTATGAACTGTGCCAGTATAGGGAGCCGGATCTGCTGTAGCGCAGTACCGCGCTACAGAAGATGGACGGTTCGGATCGACCGTCAATTTCGCGATCGATCGCCAGAGATCTTTATACTTCGCACGAATCTTGATGCAAATCATTGAAAATCGGACGATTCTGATGCTGCGCTACACTTTTCCGCGCAGCACCAGATCCCATTCCGCTAGTATAGTATAGATAAATAATTAACTGATCCAGCATGCAAATTCAAAGTACACGAAGCTTGTCATACAATCAAAGTTAGTGAGAGAAAAAAAAAAAAAAAAAGGAAAGAGACAGGAGCAAGTGTGCTCTGCAATCAAAGTTCAAAATTTGCACATACAGCTAATTTGTCTCCTCTGTTTCCTATCCATGCCATCGGAACGAGATCTTCTACCGCGCAGCACCTTCACTGTGCGTGCTGCGCAACAAATTTTAGTCTTTAATTTGCATCTAGATTCGTGCAAACTAAACTTTATAATATCAGACCTCCTGAATCAAATCTGGACTGTCCGTAGCTGACAGCGCAGCAAATCTGAGCCGTCCGTTAGTGCTGCACGGTAGAAGAATCGGATCCCCTTGGTTCCTAGCTCTCAGTCTCAGTGGCCATCGATGTAATGCTAGACTGACGCATGAGCAGTTTGTTTTTATGGAAAACATTATTTAAATTTACAAATTTGAAATTCCTAGTGTGTGTGTGTGTGTTTGTTCTTGTTGGAAAGCTTATTTTGTTTCTTTCATTTCAATTGTGCACGTCTTTATTTGTCAACTACAATTATATATATCATTCAACTAAAATTACATAATTGTAATTATTTTCCAACAATATGTATACAAATTTACAAAATATATAAACAGTTAAAATTTATAGTTGGCATTTATGTGTTTTCAGTCGATAAATAAATTAGTTAACATTTAATGCGGAAATGCTAATATTTTAATAAAGAGGAGGGAGGAATTGGTAAATTTTAGTTTGACAATGTTTACACTTTACAATAAGAAAAGATAAAGCTAAAATTTAAATTCTAACATTAAAAGCATGAACGTGTATAGCACGCATATCATAAATTAATAAGTCTTTGTTATATTTTATTGTAAATCAAGTGATTTGAAATTTTAAACGGTTCGACTTCTTAACGCAACTTTAAATTGTACATAAATTTTACAAAATTTATATTGTAGTATTCAACTTTATTTAAAATTATCCAGATAAGTAACAGATCATGTCTTCTACCGCGCAGTATCGCGTCTTGACCGTCCAAATTAACAATTAGGAGAGTTTTAGATCTGAAGTACGAATCACGAGAAAATCGAACGATTTCGAAAACATACAACGCGGTGCCGCGCGTCAGACGATCTCATTCCGATAAGTAACCATTGTCTCCTCATCTTTGGTACAGCGTGCATGTGTGTAAGTTTGAGAGGATGATGACATCATCATCAGCATGCTCAGAGTCAGGGGCTTTTCTGGTAATTAAAAAAGTTTGCGGTGCCATATGAAAAGCACTACAAAACTAAATTTCAGCACCTTATCATTGGGATTGATTACGAAACAGCATGGTTTGTGTTAAATTAAACAAAATTGGAGAATGTTTTGGTACCATAATAACTTAATTTATGAGAAATCACTTGGCTAACACCATCACGCAACAAGAAATCACACCACGCTCCTTGCCTCCTTATCTCTTATTTTAATCAATCCAATAACAGAATGAACGGTTGAGATTTGAATGGAGATGTGAGATCATGCAAATGGTGCTAATTTAAGGTTTGTAAACGGATAGATTAATTAAATAATGGCATAGTGAGACATGCTTCCACTTTTGGTTAGTTTCCTACTTCCTAGTGCTTACAAGGATTTGCAATTGTTTACAACTTTTGGCGCAATAGCCCCTCTGTTTTTTTCTTTCACCTTTTTGCCATTGTATTTTATATGAATAGAC
The DNA here is from genome assembly GCA_964058865.1 of Eleocharis quinqueflora. Classification (NCBI taxonomy): domain Eukaryota; kingdom Viridiplantae; phylum Streptophyta; class Magnoliopsida; order Poales; family Cyperaceae; genus Eleocharis; species Eleocharis quinqueflora. The sequence continues at coordinate 136,792 of CAXKVX010000631.1, read as the reverse complement.
CCTCGTACAATATAATATTGCTTGTCTAGCATTGTAACGGCATTTATATGAGTCTTTTGAAGTTTTCATTCTCCACGTCTTAGAATGTACGTTATTTTTTTTTAGTAAAAGCGGAAAAAATTCACATGTTTCATTGAAACAGATAGAATGTACGTTATTGTTTAACACTATTGGAAGAAACTGTAAATTTTATTATTATGTTATTATAATTCTGATGAAGAATGTGAATTGTTACATAATGATAATTAGTCAGTTAATTTAACCTTCATTTCCAAATTCTATAATAATTATATCAAGCTTGAATGAAACTTAATTAACCCTGAGGAGTTAATCATTTTTTTTTTTTAGAAAATAATGATATTATATAAAATCATGCATGCTTATATGGATATATCATATTCTTATCTTGAATATATGCATTATTTAAGTAGACTTATAGTTTGATTGGTGCTAATTCTAGCTTATGATGAAAATAATACATGATATATAAATGTTGAGCAAAAGAAAAATATATAAAACTTAATTAGATAAATCATTAGAAATATTCAAAGTGATATATCTAATAAGCGCTCTTAATTTGCAACATTTAAAGGACACTTGATTATAAGCAATGTTTTAAAATGTGGTTGTCAATATACGTGATATTGATCACGGCATAACACATGATGGCATATGAATGCGAGTAAAACTATAGTGTTTCTCGGAGCACCGATATCTCTTGTATTCTTTATTCAAAAATGTTCTTAAACGGTTTTAAATTTGATTTATAATGTTTAATAATTTCTTTATATCATAGTCATATAGGAGACACACAAATTCTACTTTTAGAGTTTTTTAAATATTTGTTTTGAACTCTTGAAAGTAGCTTCAAAATAATAATCAATAATCAATAAAATTAGATAACTTTCAATTTTTTAAAATAGATACTTAAAAATTCTAAAAATAAAAAATTGTGCTCTATAAAATTTCGATATAAAAAATTATTGGGTACGACTACTGGTACGAGTATGATAAAACAAAAGGAAAATGTTATGTCGATACGCTTCATTAATACGCAATCGATACACACGTCTCTATTAGAGTTCTAAAAAAACCCGGACGGGTCGACCCGCCCGTGGTCCAACCCGTGCCCGACCCGACCCGAGATGCAAACCCGCCCCGACCCATGGAAACAAAATTCGTGGATCTACGACAGGGCGGGGAGCCCCATTTTCCCCGAAACCCATCCTAACCCATGACCCAACCCGACCCGTCCCGTGGCAAACCCGCCGGGAACCCGCCCGACCCGTGCCAAACTCGTGCCAACCCGTGGTAACCCGTGCCATATCCGTGTGAACCCGTTCGACCCGTGACAACCTGTGACAAACCCGACCGAACCCGTGTTACCCGTGACAAACCCACGAAATACCCGAAAATAAAACACATTTGTGTCATTTCACCGAGAATAAAACACCTATGTGTCTATTCTAAGTTACTTTGTGTCATTTCCAACTCAAAAAAATTCAAAAAAATAAAAAATATAGCAGAAAAATTAATTAAAAAAATCGGCGGGAACCCGACCCGCCCAAACCCTGCCCTTCCAACCCGTCCGGGTTTATCACGGGTCGGGTTGTCCCTTACCCTACCGGACCTGTGATAACCCGCCCCACCGTATCCGTGGGCCCGTCCAACCTGTGGACCCGTGGATCCGCTTGGGTTGGACCCACGGCCCGACCCGCCCCGTTGTAAATACTCTAGTCTCTATGCATGTTAAACGCATTGTTATGCATTATTTTTCAATATAAAGTAACATGCAACCGAACTCCAATAACACGCATAATAACGTGTTTAACATGCATAACAATACACGTATCGATTGCGTATCAACGGAGTGTATATGTCCATCAGCTCCCAAAACAAAATACCAACCAAAAGCTTGTGCAACTAATTATGTAGGTACAATGAGGGTATAAATGCAAAATTCGTCATTCGATTTATGGATAAAATAAGTCTGTTCACGTTCGCCGAAGCAGGAGGGAAAAGTTAAAACCATGCTTTTCCAAATTCCAAACACTAAAATATTGTTATGAATTAAATTAAAAAGTTTCTTGAATCCGTACAAGTACTTATTAAATATAAGTCCCACAATTCATATTCTTGACACGATTCGAGATGTATATAATTTAATTTAATCGATTAGAATTGGAACCCACGTGCCTCTGCTATTCCTTTTCTCGCGTGCAACTAGAAATCTAGAACATACGATTAACCACCAAATGAAATATCGTAATTTATGAGAGAGATATTTGATATATCAAGCTTAATTAAGATGTCAAAGCCTCTTTGTAGTTATTGAAAATTCCAAATTCGAACTTCAATCATACATGTAATTTGCACCAACACATCAGAGATTTTCTTAATTGTTATAAGCACGTTTTATTGGATTATTATTACTGTGTTTTATCATATTTTTATATATCAATTTGGGTTTGTGTGGAAATTTGTGCAAGTTTATTTGAAAATTTTTTGAAGCTATTATGCTCTTATGATGCGAATGGTCTAGTAATCTAATAATAATTAATTATAATTTCAATGAAATTATGAATTTAATCATTCATGAGTATAAAATTTTGTATATCATTAAGAGGCATTTAGCATAGATGCTGAAAATATCGAGAACTCATATGTTAAAATAATGATCCTAAACTCATTAAAAAAGTTGATGAGCTTAATTAAAAATCTTATGAAACCCGACTTCAAATGACAAATATAAATTGTTAAATCGACCTATCCCAAAATTACTGATGTGTTTATGTATCATTTTTTTATTTTTGAATTTGTTTAGCATAAAGTCAAATGATCAAAGTATGACAAAAAAAATAAATACATGAAAATAATTTATATCCCTTAAATACTTTGACCACTTAATTTATATTAAAAATTTTAAAATTTTAAAAATATGATAATGTAAAAAAAATATCACTTGCTATGTAAATTGATTTTAACGGTTCGAATTTATCATTGAAAATCTTTTCGAAGTTAATCGCTCGTAGCCATATATTACCCTTAATTAATCATGAGTTCAAATACACTGTCATCTTACATCATGTCATAATAAAAGAGCCGGGCACAACATAATATTTATATAAACTCCCCCATTATATTACAAAACAAAATACAACAAAAGAAAGCCCCTGCTAATTCATTGTTCTGTTCTAATTAGAAAAACACATTCATTCAGTACCCCATTTTATGTATATAAAAAGGATATGTTTCGTAGATACCGCATTTTATATCGACTATCGATACCGATGTTATTATGCACATTTAGTTTAGTTATTATGCACATTATTTGAGTTATTATGCATATTATTTGATGTTATTTTTGTACTGAAATGATTATTATGCATGTTAACAAAATAATGTGCATAATAACTCAAATAGCGTGCATAATATTTCAATATAAAAAATAACATGCATACTTATTTCAGTACAAAAAATAACATGCATAATAACTCAAATAATGTGCATAATGACTCAATTAAATATGCATTATAACATCGGTATCGATAGTCGGTATCAATATTAGTATGTAAGTATCAGCTCCCATATAAAAATATCTATAAGATTATATCAGTTTGAGAAAGAATATAAACAAAAAATCAATTACATCCTAAATTACATTGTAAGATAATCTAGGGAGAATTGGATATTTGCCACTCCAAAAGTCTTCATTGTGAAAAATGCCACTCCAAAAGTCCCCTTCCGATAATTGCCACTGCAAACTACATCTTTTTTTAATCTTGCCATTATTAGCATTTAGGTACAATATTTTAAAATTAAAAATTCAATTCTCCTCTTAATGATAATTATACCCCTCAGAATTAACCAACCCCTCTCCAGCCGACGCTAGAAAAAAACCCTAGCTGGTATCTCATCCCTCTCTTCTCAGCCTTCTTCTCTTCTCAGCCTTCTGTCTCGATCTCAGCCTTCTTCTCTTCTCAGTCTTCTGTCTCGATCTCAACCCTTCTGTGTCGATCTCACCCTTCTCCATCCTCACACCCCTTCTGTCTCGATCTCACTCCTTTGCCAATCCCTTGGCAGAATGCACCATCGCTGGTATTCTCGAACTGGGGGAAATGACTCGACCACTTCCAGTGCGAGCCAATCTAAAGGGAGGTTTCTGCCACTTGTAGAGTGCCCGTATTGCGGCGAGGTTTACGTGATGAGGCTGGTGAGCACCACTGCATCAAATCCAGGAAAAAATTTCTACAAATGCGAAAATTTTCAAAAGGTCAGATTGAATTATTTTGGTTTACTTTCTTGTTCAAATTGAAACTTTCTTGATACTCTTTCTGGCATGCTTAGCTCCGTCACAATTTTTTCTGGCATGCCCAGTTTCTTGTTTTTCTGGCATGCCCAATTTGATCAAGTGTTTTTTTGCACTTTGCACATATTGTAGAATGCATCACGGTGTCGTTTTTTCAAGTGGGAGAATGCCTATGAGAGATTTCTTCACGAAATCGGTGTGCTCTGGGACACACGGTATCCTCAAGCAGTTGACGATATGGATGATGATTCAGCAGAACAAAAGATGCAGAACACTCAATTGGCCGCATTAGTGCCTTCTATAAATTCTCTTATTAAAGTAATTGTGATGAATGTTATAGTTTTGATTGTTTGTAATGTACTATTCTTATTGTTTAAGTAAGGAATTGGGATCTTCGTTTAAGTAGGAAATTGGGATGTTAGTTTGAAAAACTATTGTATGAATGTTATGGATTCAGTATTGTAATGAACTACTATTATTGTATCAGTTATGAATGTTCCCGGTACTATTCTTATCGTATCAATTATCGATTCAAGTATATAACAGTACATAAAGAACAACAGCAAGTTTAAAAAACAGGAATACATAACAGCAATGTATGAAACATAACAGCAACAATGTATGAACACCAATTCGAAATTTAAAATTGAATATAACAGCACCAATTCTCCCTTGTATGAATGTTGTTACATCAATCCTACAACAATACATAACAGCAATCCAAAAAGAACATTCATGTAAGAACAACACCAATTCTCCTCCTGACATGTTGTATAACACCAATTCTATCGAAGTCCCTAAAGAAGCTAAACATCAGTCTGTCCGAAGAGTACTCCTCCTGACATACATGCATCAAACACCTTGGTTAGAAGCTAAACATTCATGTAAGAACAACATTCATATAATAAGCTAAACATGAGATATTACATAAGCTAAATGGGATGTACATGAATCAGGCATTAATTTGAGAGAAGGCTGGTACCAAGGCTGTAATATTGCACGAAATTTATTGTGATCCCGGCTGTATGCACACTTAAACCCAGCTGTAGTGTGCATTACCCTCTTCACTATAATTAATATGTTTAGCTTCATAAATACAAAATTTAAACTACTTCCCTTTTGTACATTACCCTCTTCCCAGTTTTGAACAAAGATCAAACTCCAACCTAACAAAGACAAGCAACAAACTACTTCCCTATTGTACTTCCCTGTTGTCACTCTTCAGTTCTGAGCTTCATACCTACCAAGGCTGTAAACATAAGCTAAACATATGATAAACATAAGTACCAAGGCTGTCTCAGTAAACATACCTTTTATTGACGGGTCCAGATTCCGTAGTAGTCCCAAAATCAGAAATAACGGGTTCTTTGCATGTCCTTTGTTGATGACCATATTGCTTGCACCTTTTACATTGGTGTCTTTTCGATCCCGGCTCTAAACAACCGGGAATCCTCTGCTTCCTAGGTCTGCCGGCAGGTCTCTTCATTTGGGGTGGATGTACCTTGAACCCGGGATCCACTTTGGCCCATCTTGATTTGGCCGGCATTGGAGTGACATACCCCGCATATGCCGATCTAAACTTATGAACCGAATAGTATTCATGCACATATTGTTCTATACGAGACCCACGCATTGAGCAAATGAATTTAACGGCGTGTAGGCACGGTTTGCCGGTGATTTGCCACTCTCTACATGTGCACTCATGTTTGTCCAACTCCACTACATGTCTCCAAATCTTGCCTTCCGAGTCAACTCCACTCACTTCTGCTAAATTATCACCACTTCTATAAATCTTATGCTTTCCAACCCTACTAAGTGCATTTAATTCCCTAAGCACACTTGGAATTATTTCTCCTTCAAACTTTCTACTGATCTTCCGCCTTATGTCAAATTTAATCATTATTAGTTGTCTAATGTGGTCAATAAGATCAACAACGTGCAACCCCTTCAACTCTCTGATCCAACTATTGAAACTCTCAGAAATATTGTTGTTGACATAGTCACACTTTATCTTATCAGAGAACTTACTTTTGCACCAAAGTTGGTTGTGATTTTTGTTCACCCAATCAAAAGCTACGGGTGAAAGTTCTTTGACCCTTTGAAGATGTAATTCACAGTCCTCTAAGTCATATGCTTTTGTTGCTCCCCACATGTGGCAAATGAAGTCTTTTCCGTGAAATTTTTTCTTGAAATTTTTCATCAAGTGACGCATGCATTCCCTATGCTCAGCTTCGGGAAATACCCTTGCTGTTGCAGCCCCGAGCCCCTTACTGGCATCTGATGATATTGCCAAATTGGGTGGATTTCCTATTGCTGTTCTAAGGTGTTGCATAAACCAGACCCAACTTTCTGTGCTTTCACTGTCAAAAATTCCATAAGCCACTGAAAAGAGCCAGTTGTGCCCATCAATGCCACAAGCTGCTGCCAACTGACCCGTATACATACCAGTCAGATGGGTTGAATCAACTGCTAGATAAGGTCTGCACCCATTTAACCACCCATCTACACATGGTTTTAATGCCACAAACACCTTGCTAAACACCATCTTATTACCAATTCTTTTGCAATCTACCTCAACAATACTTCCAGGACTTCTTCTCTCCAACTCATGTTTAAAATTGAATATCAATTCGAAATTTTCATCCCAAGACCCATGAACCTGCTTTACTGCAAGATTTCGTCCACACCAAGCTTTTCCATATGTTACCTTAATATTAAACTCGTCTTCTAATTTCTCCTTGACTGCTTTAGCACCAAGCGAGGGATTCTTTGCTAGCCATCCTGACACCCTGTCTGATACCCATGATTGCGATGCCATCTTCCCATCAACCATACTAGTGGATGGACAAGAATGGGCCTGACCTAGCACTTTCACCTACAATTTTAGAACGTCATAGTTAGTACACATATGCATGAATTCTATAATTACGTGCTCAAGTATGTAAATTAGAGAGACTAACCATGCATGTTTTTTCTTCTTAGAGTACAGATGCATGGATTCTCCATTTGCAACTAGGAAACTTGCATTTTCCTATGAACCTTGTCTTGTCTGATTTAATCGTAACAAATTCAAACTCTTGTTTGATGGCGAAATGTCTTAATGCCTTCCTAAATACTGTCACATTAGGAAACAATGCACCAACCTTGATCTTAGGATTTTCAATGTCATGAACTACAATAGGCTCACAATGTGCAGTGTCATCAATATTGGAGTCTTGCACATTACCATCCAAATTGAAATCTGCATCAATACTTCCCTGTTGTGCATTATCCTCTTCACCATCAGAATTATACAAGAACTCATCATCTAGACCCACATATTCTTCGGGCTCGAACTCAGAATCATTGTCTTCGGGTTGATCAGGTTGCATTGTCACATCCTCATCAGGATCACAACTTCCATGCTGGCTTTGACTGCCATGGGCAATCACGGGCACTGACTGAATAGGAGTGCATGGAAAGGTTGTTCCAGTGGCACTACATTTAGTCCCTTCGACAATATCGGACACCACTACACGAAGTGCTATATTCCTTTCCTTCTCAGTGCTATATTCAAAATCAATGAAATTGGTTATTCACATTTCAAATCAATCACAGTAAATTGGTTATTTCAAATCAATAAAATTGGTTATTGAAATCAGTACTGGTATTTCAAATCAATCTAAAATCAGTTATCAGTATCGTTACTGGTTATTCAACTTGGTTATTGACATTTCAAATTGATACTGGTTGTGTATTGAAAGTGAGGTAAAATCAGTAAATTCAGTAACGATACTGGTACTTCCAATCAGCAAAATCAGTAACCTCACTGGTGAAATCAGTAAAATTAGTAAAATAACAAACGATCCCCAATCAGTAAAATCAACAAAATCAATCAGTAAAATCAATAACCGTACCCAATAGGATTGGCCATACGAAGAGTGCCGAATTTGAGTAATTCCAATCTAGCTCGTTGTAGGGTACTGCTGCAGTCAGGAAAAGCGGAGATCTGACAAAGAGTGACGGATTTGACAGACGAGGAGTGAGTGTGAGAAGAGAATTTCGGAGGCGTCGACGAGGCGGAGGAACGAGAGAAGATAATGGTTCAGTCGACAGTAGGGTTCAGTCGACAGTGAAAGAGAAGAGAAGAGAAGAAGAGAGAAGAGAATGGTTCAGTTGGCTGGAGAGGGGTGTTAAGTGTGAGGGGTATAATTGTCATTAAGAGGAGAATTTAATTTTAATTTTAAAATATTGTACCTAAATGCTAATAATGGCAAGATTAAAAAAAAATGTAGTTTGCAGTGGCAATTATCGGAAGGGGACTTTTGGAGTGGCATTTTTCACAATGGAGACTTTTGGAGTGGCAAATATCCAATTCTCCCGATAATCTATGAAGTGGAACCTCTCCTTTTGAAGATATAGATGAGAATCTCTATTACTCAAAACTTAATTCAAATTTTGACCTAAACTTGTTGGTAATACTTTTTCACCAAATTTTATATTTGCGTCATTCACAAAAAAAAAAAAGAATTGCTCTTAGTTTTTAGATTGAGAGCCAGTTCTTCTATAAAGCGAAATTTTTAAATATATTATTCGTTGATTTAAATTCTCATCTCATTTTAAATGGGATGCACTTCTAACACCTAAGCAATTTAGCTCATGATGCCTAGCTTTTGTGATAATATGAAACAAAAAAAAATACTGAGTACCAGAAACTTTTTATTTTTTTTTCTCTTTATACAGGTAACTAATTACCAATTAACCATAAAATGACGGAATTCTAGAAATAGCAGCGTAGAATTTTTTTCCAATAAAATTATTCGGGTTGGTGCTATGTACTGCAGTCTGCAGTGTAGCGGGTCACTAAATCACTATCAATCCAAAAAAAATACGGTCGCTTTGTATTATTGAAGTACAGAAGTACAGATATTTATTATAAAACCAATTTAGTACTGGTTGCAAAATGTCCAACATGGGAGCTACAATCCATGGGAAGTCATTAAATTCACATCGTACTACAAAAAGGACTAAATTGTAATTTTATATCCACCTAAAATTCTTAAAAAAGGAGGCACATTTAGGCGTTGCTTATACTTTACTACTTTGTCAAAATGATCCTCGAATAAAAAGTTCCTTTGTTTTGGATAAATATTTGGTGGACTATAAGGTGGAATTCACATAATTTTAAATTTGCATGCATATATTTGGAGATTAATGTGAATATTCACATAATTTTAAATTCGCATGCATATATTTGAAAATTATGTGAACATTCGATTGTTATTTGAATACACAGAGTATTCTATCAAAAACGAATTCTTGTCCTGAGGCTTTTATACAAGTGCACACATGATATGTGACTATTACTGGATCAAGGGGCGTGCGATAATATTTTTTTTAAAATGTACATATATTACATATATATATATATATATATATATATATATATTCTCAACATTGAGAAACTACAGTGTTATAAATAGTGCTCTTTTTCATCGGATTATTGCCCGATTGACACGTAGCAATTTTTTGTCCTCTCTACCTCAAATTCTCCGCATGCTATCATCTTATATTTTACTTTTTGTTTCTCTTTTCTCTGCCTCCCCATTTTATCTTTTACTATGATATCAAAAGAAAAGAAAGCGAAAGACATGAGCAAAAACCTAACTCTCTCTCTCTTCGCCTCCGTCGGCCTCACCTCGTTGTTTGATATTAACGTCTGATGTGCTCTGAAGCAGCCTGATAGTTTGGGTATCGGGCTACATATTGTTTCTCACATGTCTTTCAGCTCCATAGAATGTTGTGAAATTATTCAAGAAGGTAAGTGCAGGAGAGAATTTGTAAAGACTATTTATCCTTCATTTTGTTATTAATTATCAGTTAATCTTCAATTGTAATTAACATATGTATCATGATTTTCATTTTGAAGTTTGACCAAGCATGCCAAGCTCATGGGCCACTTATCATCATCTTTTGAGCTACGAAAATGATTCACTATTTTTTGGTATGTAACTTATGGAATAAATCTATCAATTGTCAATTCAAGTCACTAATTATTAAGCAAATCAATTAACTATATGCATGTATGTTGTACAGAGTTGCTTCCTAAAAAATGCATTGACCAAATCATTCACAATTTTGTGGTATGTAATCTATGAAATCAATCTGTAAATTTGCCAATAAAAGTTACTAATTATTGAGAAAATTGATTAACTATATGCATGCAGGTTGTTGTCAGCTGCTTTGCTGGAAATGCATTGTCAAAATAGTCTCTTCTTTTTTATTTCTTGCTTCTTTGTTGTTGTTGCGCCTCATCTCACCTCCTTGGTCGTCTTTGTTAGAATTAATTACACTTAATCTTAATTCAATTTCTTAATTGATTCTTTATATGTTCATTAGTTAAGATAGATTAATTTGTTGTTGCAGTTTAAGACTGAATATTGGTTGAAAGTTGTGTGTGACATCTTTTTCATGGTTTTTCCTTCATCTCTTTTTTATCTCTTAATAGATGTCTCAGGTGCGTACACTAGGTTGAATGGTTTGTTGTCACATTTGCTGCAAAATTAGATTTCGAAATTAAATGTCGCCTCGTCGTGAAATACTAAGATTTCAGATCAACAAAATGACACTTGTTGTGTGATATGTACTTATGTTCTGCAATATTGTCTGTAATATTTCGTATGAGCTTTGTTATTTTTTATAGATTTGTGGAATAAATTTCTCCACGAGAGCTTGCTACATGTTATTCCACTTGATCGTGTCTGTGCTCCCTTATATGGGTACCTTAGTGAAACCGCCTCTGATGTTGGTATCAAACTTACTGTCACATGCTTGTTAATTTGAAATGCATTCATTGGTTTAGATGTAAGGATTAAAGCATTTTCTTTATCGATTCTATTTTCGGATATAAATTCTTTCCAAATAGGTTGCAAGATGAATGGGCCATTAGATATGCTCATTTTAATGAGGTTTGGACCTTCGATTTTAGCACTTTTGTTTGAGGATTGTTCAATGATTTAGCAAGTAAGCTCATATTTAATATATGTGTTTTGTATGAAGTGTGGTTAGCTTTCATGCATTATGCACAACGAATATATCAAATACAAGCATTACTTGAAAAATTGTTGAAGGATCCTTAGGTGAAAGTGTTCAAATTGAAGCTCCTACCACTTTACTTGCTTAGGGTTTAGTTGTACGATTCCATTAGATCGAATTTTTCATGTGGACACGATATCTTTAGTATCGACAACGACAGATTGTACACTTACAACTGAACATTGGGTAATAAATAAAGGTTTAAGCAAATGTTCGCCTTGAAGTTGGTTAAAGCGGGAAAACGGTGGATATCTCTCAATATCGGGCCATAATTGAAAGTCCCCTCTATCTTACCTCAAGCCGTCTGGATATAATGTTTGTTGTTTGCCTATGTGCAAGATATCAAGTTTGTCCAAAGAAATCTCACATGATCGCCGTGAAAAGAATCTTGCGCTACATTAAAGGTATAATAAATTTGGGTATTTGATATGGACGTGCCACTAAACTTGACCTTATAGTATACATTGATGTCGGCTTTGTCGGTAATCGAGTAAATAAAAAAGTACTAGTGGTACTTGTCACTTTTTTGGGTGAATCTTTGGTATCTTGATCAAGTAAGAAACAAACTTCGATTGCTCTCTTTATGGCTGAAGCAAAATACATTTCGTGATGAGTTGTTGCATTCAAATTTTATGGATGGTCAAAATCCTAAAGAACTTTGATTTGCATTTTACGGAAGTACCTTCAAAGTGTGATAACACTAGCACAATCATGATGTGTAAGAATCCAATCTCACATGCAAGAACTAAGCACATTTAAATTAGACATCAATTTCTCAAGGATCGCGTCGAAAAAAAGAATATTGAACTTGTGCAGATTGATACAAAGAACCAAACTGCTGATATCTATATAAAACCTCTTGATACAAACCAACATATTGACTTGAGATTTAAATTAGAAATGATTTAAATAAGAAATTGATTGAAGGAAAGCTTGTAGTTCTATAATGTTGTCCCAATATTTGTTTATCTTATGCTTGCTTGCCTAGTTCCCCAAAATATGTGATAATTGTTTATAATTGTGCCTTATAATTGTCAAATTATTTATGATTATTGAATTGATGAGGAGCAAATTGAAATGCTTACATTTGTCATATATGCTCAAATTATGGGAGAGCTCTTTATCTTCACTTATTAATTGAAACTACATGTTCATATTAAGGAGAAGTATTGAAAATTGAATTGAGCCTTTTGCTAAATTTGCAAAAAAAGAGGGGAGGAGATGTAATGTTGAGTGCATAAATTTTCGGTATGCACTCACAAGATTTTGCAAATTGTCAGAAGGGTGAGTTCTTTTGGCTTGAATTCATCTTGGTTTGACAATTTGTAAAATAACAACATACTAATATTTGCACAAGTTTAGTTGTGATGTGTGCATGTTAAAATAGATACAATTGACCTATAGAAAGGTCACAAATATGATGTACAAGTCAAGATAAACATATTGACGCAAGAAGCAATCAAAACAGAGCAAGACATAGCCATGCATGAAGAAACCATCACAACAAGTTGATAAGACGTCACAACGAATTTCTGACAAGAGAACTCACAAGACAGTAGATTTGAATTTGAAAAAATTGACTAAATATTGAAAAAATAAAGCTATGTGTTACAGTAGAACTTTCCAGACCCTTCAAATCGAGTTCCAAATCGTTATAATGAATTTCTCATTCGATATAACAGATTCATGATGAAGAGGCTCAGAAATCGGCTACAGAGAAACTCAAAGGCAAAATTGAAAGTTACTCAAACCGTTACAATATATTATGTAACGAGTTAGGTCTTTTTCTGTAATGCTTGATGCGTAGATTCAAGATTAACTACCTTCATTACGTGGCATATTCTGTTCCATGAAAGGTGTTCTAAATCACTACAAACTCTTGTTAATAATGAATCAAAGAGATATACAAGTATTATTATCTGATAAGGGCCATTAACGGATTAACCTCCTATCTATCACATCCAAGGTATGTTTTTTTTTTTGGTAACATTGTAATTGTATGGAAACGAACGTACATATTTGCAGGAACGGAGCTACATGAGGTCAGGGAGAGACAGTCGTCTCATTCTGAATTTTTTTTTTACAAAATAAGCTTGTGTATTTGTACGATTTGTTAATTTTTTTTGCAAAATAACTGTGTTTATTTAAAAATGTGCATCATTTTGTTCCTTCCTGAAAAAAAAATAGACCTTATTCCTTACTGACGAAAATTCTGAATCCTTCCCAGCATATTTATTAAAGTTTGAGATTCTAACCCATCATTATGTTTCATGTATACGATAAAATTCTGATTTTACTTGCAAAGAAAAAAGTATCAATCAAGCTGAAATTCAAAATTAAGGATAACTTGATTCCATAAGAAACGTGTCGATTTTGATTGATGTGATGTGATGTGACCCGTTAAATTGGAATCAAATGGCTCATATCAGAACAATGAGCCCCACAGACAGTATTCTAACAAAACTCATCATAGCAATCCATCCCAAATTTGTTCATCTAGTGGCAACCTGTTGTTTAGTTTAAAAAATAAATAATTTCATTTAACGGACAAGTTATTCCTTTTAAAAATCATAATCAATAAATAATTTTATGTAACTTTCAAATATATCTCAAGAATTATAATTATAGGGACGCGAGTTTAAAATCCGGTGTATGAAAAATTATTACGGAATACTTTAGTTTAGGTCATCTTTATCCAAAAAAATTTATAAACTAGCCTTTAATTATGAAATGAATCAAATTATCTTTTAATTAAAATTATTTGTTTTTAAATGGAACAACAAGTGAACGTTATTGGATATTTTTTGTATACTGCTGTTCTGTTGTTCATACGCCTCTATTTAAAAAAAAATAGACAAAAACAAAAGACAAGGGGGAATCTGAATTCTCGGCTCGTTCGATTCACATCCAACGATTCGAGTCGTGTCTTCTCTCTCTTTTCGGTCTCTTTTCTATCCTTTCGTCTAATTCTGATCCGACGATTCGAACGAGAAAAACAGAATTCTGTTATCCGGGGTACGAATAACAGAGGATATGAATCCCCCAAACCAATACATTAATGTCGTGCGATCTTGCACAGTTGCAGGTGGTAATGATGAATCAGGTGCCAATTTTTGTTGCTGTTTAATTAAGAGCAGACCCGAACTCGATTACTTGTTTGAATTTTCCAGCTAATTGACAAATATTCAAAGCCATTATTTGGTACTGGTACAAGTGTCCAAATCTCCTGAGCTGGAGCCTGGAGGGTTCATTGTACAAGAAATTGCTCCAGTAATTAATAAATGATTAATTAATGCCGGATTATTTACAACTCTCCTACCAGTTTATAAATTATTTAATTGAATTTTCTGTGGAAAATGCACGTTTATGAAATTCGATACATGTGTCCTCTACCAAGCTATGACAATGAAATCCGAAGAAAGATGCGATAAATGTTACTATCTTTTTGTTAGATTTCTTACATGCAATGCTTTCTTATGATATCTTTGTTTTTCAAAATATACAAACCAAAAATAATATTATTCTTGGTTCGAATGTTTAACAACTCTGTATCTAATTTTTTAGCACATTCGTTCAAAACAGAAACATTATACATCCTATATTGTTATGTCCAAAATAAATAAAAATATGTATTTACGCCTCACTTGAATAACAATTCTCTCGTTTTTTTGTTCACAACCTATTCATATATAAATGCATGTTTTTTGAACGATCCGGTTTTGAAATTAAACAAGAACAAAGATATTTAATGAATTTGAAGCGGTAAACACGTGTTTAAGTTTTTTTATGAACTTGTGCAGTAAAAAAATAGACATAAAATTGCCATTTACTTGAAATCAAATCAAGGATATTTTTGTTGTTTGTTCAGAACACGAAGAAAGACAAAAAAAAAAAAAAACATTTTAGCTCGATAATTCAATTTCTTACATTTCCTTTCCAGATATGAGAATTCTCAAGTACAGTCAAAAGGAAATGTTTTAAGGCCTTATAATTGTTGATAAAGACAGACAGCTCCATAAAAAAGGGATCTAGCTATTTACCCAAGTTGAGTTACTATAACTATTTATTATTTAATGAACAAATTACAAATATCTCGGATGGCTCCATGTTGCCATGTATCACTCTAGTAACTTTTACATTTTCCTTTTTGCAAAGCACCTACTTTGTTATTTTGAGTTGTTAGAGTTTGTACTATTTACAATAACAATAATTTTCACAAAAATCAAACGGTACAAAAACATTAAATGAGTGCTTTGTAAAGTATAATAAACTTGCTCTTAAAATAATGACTATATAAATTCTGTCAAACAATATATATATGCCATTTGGATATTCATATTTGAGATTTTGATATAAAGTAACAATATATTTTTCACTTAAGTATCAGAAATTAACTCATTATCAATACTATATATAAAGCTTGCTAAGTGTCGGCGTGTTCAATTTTTCTGACACTCCGACACTTTATTTTGTTATTCAACTTGTTCAATTTTTCTAATATTCCGACACTTCATTTTGTTATTCAACTTGCATTGTACATGTGTTCAGGTTATCGGAAACGCGACACGTCATTAATTCTCAGTATAAATAATTAATAATATTAATTTCACGTCATTAATGTTCAAATCTTCCTCATTTCATATAAATCATCATGCTTTTAAAAAATTTAAGAAAAATATATGATATTTGTTATTATATCTCTAATTTCATGAAACAATGTTATTTAACAAAAAGATTGAAGTTAATATAATTGTACTGTTTATTTTTCTAATACAAAATATTTTTTCTTAAAAAAATAAGAAGCAACGGTACGCCGCGATGTAATTTCTAGTTGATAATAGAGAGAGTTGCTAAATTTCGTTCAAATTTCATTTATAACATAATCGAATTTTTTTCGCCATAGAAAACATATAAAATTCACTCCTACTTTGAACGAAAAACAAAATAAGATCAACGTGGTGATTGATGGAATATTGAACGAAATTCGGGGACCATCAAAATCAATCTCCTCGCAAAAATTTAATCCTTTCAGAATATTGACCGTATTTGACCCAATATACACAAAGCTGACAATACAACCAGCCGTAGGAGATCTGGTTGGTTCTGGTTCACGTGAACCGTGGGAAATCCATGCTTACGTCGGTCCGGAGATACGCATTTAAGTGCTCTACACTGTGACCAACAACCGTTACAACCAGCCGTTCCTTCCAACAGCGTCTCCTTCACAAATCTTCTTCTGAAACGAATCTCTTCATAGTAACAAAAAACACTCATTATATAAAAAGTCATATAGTAATGGTTACATTCAATCACGAACTACCATCTTTAGCTCACTCTAGCCACCCATAGCTTGTCACCAACCCGCCACTGCCCCTGAGCAAAGGTCACTTCTGGAGGGTATTCTCGTCATTTATCAGCCTCGGTATTCCCGTTTTTTCCGACCCTACCATTCTCTCTCTCCACTCTCTACCGATGTATCTGTCACTTTGCTCGCTCTTATTTGCTTCTCTCTCTAGACACACACAAAAATACAGTGCTCTCCTGTCAGTACGACTGCTCGCTTCTGTTCTCGCTTCTTTAAAGCTGTCAGCTTTTCCCATCTCTCTCCGTTGTTTCCTTTCCTTTTAATTTCTTCTCCTTCTCTTCGCCTTTTTCACCTCTCTTCAAAAAACCCTAGCTCAGCTCTCTCTAGTCTCTATCCAATCTCACGCTCTCTCTCTCTCTCTCTCTCTCTCTCCCTCTCTCTTTCTCTTTCTAAACTCAACCCCACTTGCTCCTTGTTTTCTTGTTTTTTTCCTCTGATGTGATGGGTTCTGGTTTTGTTGCTTGTATTATCGTCTCCTTCGCCGATTGTGAGTTCTTGAAACTTATTTGATGCGCCTTCTCACGGGCTCTCTTTAGAGAGCCACTCTCTCGCTAACTTATCTGTAAGCACTCTCTTTTTTCCACTAATTTGCATTTTTTTCACCTTAATATTATTTCAGAAAGCAGGGTTCTTACACACGAAATTCAAAAGTCATGCTTTTTTCTCCTTTTTGGACCGAGATCCAAGCACAATAGGTCTTTCTCTGTGATACAATATTTGAACTGCGCGCATGTTTTGTGGTTATTTACTGTAAAATTTGATGAATTATCTGCTTTTACTTGTTCCCATATCTGTTTTGTTTACCTTTTATTTGCTTTCTCTGGTTTTTGGGGAAAGTTGCCTTCTTTGGGCTTTATTTGGTTGCTCAAGGAAATTCTTAGCTAAGGACTCTACAAAGAGAAAATATAATATTAACCTCTTTTTAAGTGGTACTTCTTCTAGTCAAATTTAACCTCTTGTTTTTTTTTCTTTTGGTTCCAACAGGATCTAAAGGAAAAGAGAAAGAGGAAAGAGGCAAAGGAAAGGAAAATAGGAATAGGTTGGTGGTATAAGAAGGGGAATAAGCGGGAAACAGAAGTAATTGCTCAGGTGCTTTTAGCTTTGAGTTTTATTCTGGGATCTGTTGCGGTCAGAGAAGAATGGCTGCTGCTGTGGCTACGGCAAGTGGTAGTAGTAGTGGTGGAATGGTGGATAGACATGGCATGGATGCTGGGAAGTATGTCAGGTTAGTAATGAATTATGTATAAAAGTCTTACATCATAGACATCAATTATATGACATGTATGCGTATGCTTGCAAGTTGCATTATGTTGTAAATTAATTAGTACCAGGTCTCTGCCACTGTGGTATAAAGGTTTACTTATTTTCATCATGGAAATTATTGAACGTGGTACATTTTACATTTTGCCAATACTGGGGATTTACCATCTTGTGTTTTTTTTTTCATTCAAGTGGTAGTGTACCGAGCAAAAAATAGTTTTCAACATGAACTTGTAAACATGAAAATATATAAGTGAATTCTCCTGGCATTTTCCTTTACGAGAAGTACTCTTAGAAGTTTTGTTAAATTGCAGAAATTATGCTACTTGATAGCACTAAGCAATTTAAAACTGCTCTTTCTGTTATCCTTTTCCTGTTATAAGGTATACGCCGGAGCAAGTTGAGGTACTAGAGCGTGTCTATGCTGAGTGCCCGAAACCAAGTTCAGCCAGGCGGCAGCAATTGTTACGAGAATGCGCCATTCTCTCCAACATTGAGCCTAAGCAAATCAAGGTCTGGTTCCAGAATAGAAGGTAAAGCGTGGATCAAATTGATTACATTATACATATAAATTACTAGCTAGGGGTTAAGTTTTAGCACTGATTTCTACTTTGGGTGGAATTTGTAGATGCCGTGACAAACAGAGAAAAGAGTCATCAAGGCTTCAGGCGGTTAATCGAAAATTGACAGCTATGAATAAGCTTTTAATGGAGGAGAATGAGAGGCTCCAGAAGCAGGTCTCCCAACTTGTACATGAAAATGCATACATGCGTCAACAGCTACAAAGTGTATGTCTAAATACTAGTACAAAAACCTATAAACTTAACACCCGTTTGGTCGACTTATTCTGAAGTAAATCTTCTTTTACACATTAGGCATCAATTGCGAATGATACAAGCTGTGAGTCGGCTGTGACAACGCCTCAGAACCCACTTAGGGATGCAAATAATCCTTCTGGGTAAAAAATAATTACAAAATAAATTATCTTTTGTCCAGTCTTAGGCATTTGCATGTTAATCTCTTAAATTTTATCTTTTCCAGACTCCTTTCCTTAGCTGAGGAGACCATGACAGAGTTCCTATCCAAGGCTACTGGGACTGCTGTTGATTGGGTCCAGATGCCTGGGATGAAGGTTTTCAATTAATAGTTCTATTTTCATTTATTAATCAATCCATTTTTAATAACATGTTTTTATTAATACTATTATAATGTGATTTAAAATGATGTAGCCTGGTCCGGATTCGGTTGGTATAGTTGCTGTTTCACATGGTTGCCGTGGAGTGGCAGCACGTGCCTGTGGTCTAGTCAACTTGGAGCCATCCAAGGTACTCGGTCCTAGTGTAGTTTTTTTCTTGCAAAAAGTCATAGAGAACTAGCTTGGTTGTTCACCTTTTGATGTTTGTTGTAGATTGTGGAGATACTCAAAGACCGACCGTCGTGGTTTCGAGATTGTCGAAGCCTTGAAGTGTTTACAATGTTTCCAGCTGGAAACGGCGGCACAGCTGAACTTGTTTATATGCAAGTAAGAAAACTGTTAGTTACATTCTTCATATTTCTGCTTACCCTTTCTGGAAATTACGAATGTCCTTATGATAGCATTGCTAAAAAATAAAAATTGCCTGAAGGAAGTCTTTAATGAGTTGTAGTTACAAGGTTGTGAATTAATCTGTCTCTCCTATCTGCATTGGTTGTTCTTTAGTAATGATAATGTTAGTAAAATGGTTTGCTGCAGTAAATGATGATAATATAAATTGTTTTTGCAATTATTTGATAGATGCAAGGGCTTATTAATGCCTTTCTTGATTTATGCAATTATTTGAAGATCTCTGATTTTGAATTTTTATAGATGTATGCGCCAACAACTCTGGTACCAGCACGTGATTTCTGGACCCTGAGATACACTACAACTCTAGAGGATGGAAGCCTTGCGGTATTAATAATTTTCAAATGAACTCCAATGATTTTGTACATAATAATGAAATGTCGAGATGCACACCACAACTAATTACAATTTTTCTCTCACATGTTGAAGGTTTGTGAAAGATCTCTGAGTGGTACTGGTGGTGGGCCCAATGCAGCTGCAGCTCATCAATTTGTCAGAGCAGAAATGCTACCAAGTGGCTATTTGGTTCGACCATGCGAAGGAGGCGGGTCAATAGTTCACATCGTAGATCACCTTGATCTTGAGGTTTATATGCAAAATTCCAATTCATTCAGTATATTTTGCTTAATATACATGTATTTTTCTTATTGTTAATCACATTTTTGTGTTTACTATCTGTAATTTAGGCGTGGAGTGTGCCAGAAGTGCTGAGACCACTTTATGAGTCATCTCGTGTGGTTGCACAAAAGATGACAACTGCGGTACGTGCTAAATTGTACTAGTTCTAACACATTATCTGTAGGTACGAGTATGTATACCATTTTGTCTTATTCATCTATTTTTATGTTCAAGTGCAAGTTCTTCCTGTGGTCTGACTCTGTATTGCTTGTGCAAAACTGGCCGGTACTATACTTGATGAAATAGCAAATTACTTAATAACTGCATGTAATTCTTTTGTTGAAGGCTCTACGCCACATCAGACAGATAGCACAAGAGACTAGTGGTGAAGTTGTATATGCCTTAGGCCGGCAACCTGCAGTCTTGCGTACCTTCAGTCAAAGATTAAGCAGGTATAGTTTACTGAGCTGCTGCAAATACTTGATACCCTACTGTTAATGAAAGGGAGAGATAGAATAGTGTACCCAGGTTGCTGATGAGTGTAGTAGTGATATACAAGAACATCGATTAAATGTTGAACATTGATATTTCAGGGGGTTCAATGATGCGATTAGTGGTTTTAGTGATGATGGATGGTCTTCGATGGTTGGTGATGGTGTTGAAGATGTTATTATCACTGCTAATTCGACTAAGAAATTAAGGAGCTGTGCGAATTCTCCGAACAATACTTTCTCTGTGCCTGGTGGCATAATCTGTGCCAAGGCATCCATGTTACTTCAGGTGGACCCCTATACTGTATACTTTTGTATCCTGTGAATTCTATATAATTGGTTTCTTTTACTCAAATGATCTTCTCTTTGCTTGAATGATAGAGTGTGCCACCAGCATTACTAGTGCGGTTCCTAAGGGAGCACCGGTCAGAGTGGGCAGATTATGATGTAGATGCGTACTCAGCTGCATCACTTAAGACCGCAACTTGTGCACTTCCTGGGCTAAGGCCTGTCCGCTTTTCTGGTAGCCAGATAATCATGCCTCTTGCTCACACCATAGAAAATGAGGAGGTACTTATTACTTGCTTTTCAAGCTGTCATTTTGACTCTTTAACTGCAGAAAAGGTTGATATTTGAGTTCGTGTAGATTCTTGAAGTGGTACGTCTTGAGGGACAGCCTCTTACTCAAGAGGAGGTTGGGCTATGCAAAGATGTCCATCTGTTGCAGGTTGTATTTTATTGTGCAACTTTAAACATTACAAGTAGTTTCTGTTAGTCTTACTCTTGTTGACCATTGACACATCTTTTTTTTACCCTTCGTCAGCTTTGTAGTGGTATAGATGAAAATGCGTTAGGCTCGTGCTTTCAGCTTGTATTTGCACCAATAGATGAGCTCTTCCCTGATGATGCTCCACTTGTGTCTTCTGGATTCCGTGTCATCCCGCTTGATTTAAAATCAGTTGAGTAAAATAAAATTTATAACAACAAAATCTAAAATAACAGCATGTCACATAAACTTAAGATGAAATTGTTCTCTTTTGTAGGATGGACTACCTTCAAGCCGCACTCTTGACTTGGCATCGAGCCTGGAAGTGGGGTCCACCACAAACCCCAACTCTGACTCATCACCTGACGGGAGTGTCACCAACTCGCGATCTGTGCTGACAATCGCGTTCCAGTTCCCATATGATGCCCACTTGCAGGAGAATGTAGCTGCAATGGCCCGTCAATATGTGCGTGGTGTTGTTTCTGCAGTCCAACGTGTGTCGATAGCTCTGACGCCTTCTTATCCCAGCAACAGCCATTTGGTAGGTGGTGGTCACAGGCTTTTGCCAGGTTCACCGCAAGCTGGAACCCTGGCCCGTTGGATTTGCCACAGCTACAAGTACAGCTTCTAGGCTTCTTGAAATTGTACCGTTCTTTCCTTTTAACTTGTATATTATTCATATGTTTTTGTTGGTTGATTTGTTGTGTAGTTACCACTTGGGTGTGGACTTGTTGAGCTGTGGCGATGGTACTGGGGATGAATTGCTGAAGATACTTTGGCATCACCAAGATGCTATTCTATGCTGTTCTTTCAAGGTACAACTTGCTCTGCTGAAGGAGTATATATTAATAGACTAATTTGGTGGCCTCTTTGTTGATGTCTTAATTGCTTTGTTTCAGGCCAAGCCAGTATTTACTTTTGCAAACCAATCGGGGCTTGACATGTTGGAAACATCACTTGTTGCACTTCAAGACATCTCTTTGGATAAGATCTTCGACGAACCTGGTCAGAAAACACTATATGCTGAGTTTAGCAAACTAATGGAACAGGTAATGCAGAACTCGCTAAGCTATTTAATAGTTCTTATTGTGTCGTTTTTTAAATTTGCTATTATTCTGATATGGCTTTGATTTTCCTCAGGGCTATGCATATCTACCAGCTGGTGGGTTTTGCTTCTCCGGCATGGGTCGTCAGGTGTCTTATGATCAAGCTGTTGCTTGGAAGGTACTGGGCGAAGATGGGAATGTACACTGCCTTGCATTCTGTTTCTCCAACTGGTCTTTCATTTAGATCCGGTTCAAAATGTTAACTCTTATCCCTTTTTGGTAATATTTATTAGAAAAACATTGAATGGTTTTTTTGGGGGTCAGATTAGAGGTTGTTATTAGGTGGATTTGTTAGAAAACTGGTGGGTTATTTGGTGTATTCTGCCCTTTGTTTGAAGTTGCTATTGATCTTGTAATTTATCAAGGGCAGTTTGGGATCAGTAAAGATGCTCCATTTTTTTGTTATGTTGTCTTTTGATGTATTGAATTTATATCCATAATAGCTCTTATTCTCTACACCCTTATAGCTGAGATCTTTTTTCACATTATTCTGTACTCGTAATATAGCCTTTACGAAATGTGTTATAATCCAGAAACTTGTCCCTCTCGAAATATCTTCAACAAATCTATCTGGATACTTACAAAAATACCATAAAATTATAAGAAAATACGCAAAAATCAGAAAACCAAATTAGCTAAAAATTTAATCTTCGGGACAACATTTTTGTTATTAGGACCCTAAACATTATAACACAAGCCCCTCGAGAATGACTGTTGAAGATATTTCAAGAGGGACAAGTTTCTCGATGCCGAAGGGAAACAAACCCTCGAGAACGACATGGTGAAGATATTTCGAGAGGGGGAACCCTCTCGATGTCAAGGGGGGCAGACCCCTCGAGAACGACATAGTGAAGACATTCTGAGAGGAAGAAGCCTCTTGATGCTGAGGGAGAACAAGCCTCTCGAGAACGACACATTGGAGATATTCCGATAATGACAAGCCTCTTGATGCAAGGTAACAAGCCCCTCGAGACTGCATCTCCATTCTTCTACTATTTCATCATTTAATGGAATCTTCATATTTCGACCACAACTTTATTCTTCGACAAAGTCTCCATTACCAGACGGCATCTTCACTCTTCAGTTTGATTTCCAGGCTCAATAATAGAAAAGCTTAAAGCATATTCTTTAATCATCAACTTTTCAGCTTTTGCGCTGCTTGAAAATTGTTGGCGTCCCTTCCTCTTCTACAATTAATGTCACTACAAAATCATGTGATTTAGCGAAGAAATGCAGTTTGAGTTTGGTCAACATGGTCTTCTTGGACGTAGTGGATTTTCTTCTAAGGTTTCAAAAGGATTCTCTAAGGATTCGTTTATACCCTAATCCCTTTCTGAGAATCCTATCTCGATGCCGAGGAGAAGAAGCTCCTTGAGAACGACTAAATGCTCGAGAAGACGTTATGAAATCCTACTTCAACACTTCAGAAGATTGTTTTAAGGTGGTGCTCGTTAAAAACAATAGAGTAAAATATTTTTAACAAAAACACCATGCAAATGGTACAAAATTGAAAGGAACAAACAAGTTTACAATCAAAATACCATTCATGTCACAAAATAAGTGTTTCATTTTTCAGTCAACAAAATGTTTCATGTTTTCTCAGAATAAAGTTACATCAAAAGTATATTTCATTAAATAGGTATAAAATTACATTACAATTTTTTTTACCCTCCTTCAAGATATGCTCCACCACTCCCCTTCTGGGGTTTCCTCGATTTCACCCATTGGGCCTTTGAAAGTGCTAGCATCAACCATGAGTTCCTCGAATGGTCATTCATATCTCCAAGTGAAGGAAACTCTTTTGCTGCGAACATCTGGGAAAATCTCAAGCACCTCAAGAGTTTCACCTTTAGGAGAAACTAGCTTATCCTGATCTTCATCCCAAGTATACTTACTCAGGTCGGGTACGTTGAAGGGCACCTGAGAGAAGTCAAGCTCTTCGAACTTGAAATGGTAAAATTTGGTGGGAGTACGCAGGGCGACATATGCTTCATTTACCAAATGCGAGACAATAGTAGCAATAGCAGCAATTTAGAAAGCCGAGGAGCCTAGAAAATACTTCAAATTTTTTGAGCCCATAGCAGCAGTGACTTGCTTCGGCTCTTCTAAAGCAGAAGACTTATGCTTGTAAAGCATCCGAGTAACGCCCAACCAGAAGCAATAATGATGCATGTGTGCTCTTGCCTTGGAACACTCGACTGCATTTTCTTTATGTCCTCAGATAGCTGGTCGTCTTAGAGCCGAAGGACAGACATCTCTATCAAAGGTTGATCCCTCTCCGATTGCAAGGAGAGGACCTCCTCAGCTGCCGCCTTCTCGGAAGATAGTCTATCGACCTCCCTCGACAAATTAGCTTGCCCTGCTTCAAGAGTAGCTTGTAAGTCGGTCTTCTCTTTGATAAGCACATCCTTCTCAGCAACAAACTTCTTACTTCATCCTTCTATTGTCTTCGGGCTGATTCTCGAACTTGGTTATTCCATTGGTTGGTTAAACCATGTAATGGTTTTTGAGACTCAGGGGTTCCTTGTCACAAGGTAGCGGAGCGGCATCGCTTAACATTGGAGGGACTGCGTTGACACATAGGCTAATGACTTCTCTCAATGACCTGTCTGTTAATCTCAGATGACAGACGATTGTCAACCCGATAATTCGTCTCAGCATGTTGTTCCTCTTGAGGTGTTTGAGGAATACCTTGTCCTTCTTCCATTTGAGGTTGTACTTATATATGTTCTGACATGCCAACACAAGATGACCATTCTTAAAGCTAGAAAGAATGTGAGGATCTATGCTCATTCCTTACCAAAGGCAGCTGAGCTGGGAATTTGACGTACGCTGGCTTTCGAAGGTGAAGATAATCTGAAGATCGATCTGAGTCTTTTTAGTTACTCAGGCGCGCAGCGGTCACCTAGGCTAGTGGGGGCAGTCTTAATATCCCTCGGTTCAGGACCTTGCCTTAGTACGTTGTATTTCACCGCGCGCCTTAGTATTGGGCTTTTATATCACTTATTGCCTTACTACTAGGGGCCCATTTCTAGGAGCCAAACTCCCCTTTACTTTAGTGGTAAAAAAACGTTGGATAGTCCTACGTCGAACTAAATCGTCCATGGCAAATGGGACTTACCTACTCCTATTGGCGTATGGATCTCGATTTCTTTTCGACCTCAATAGCGGCCATCTCGACTTTTATTTTCTTTGAGATATTAGGAGGCAACTATCCGTGCTCAATAGCATAGAACTTGAAGTCGAAAAGACAACTCAGATAAGGCAGTCCCTTGTAAGAAGCAATCTTTTACGACATAAGCAGCAAGGGACTCCAGAGTCATGCCAGCATACTCGCGCCTCAAGTAGTGAGGAGTACACCATGAGGGAGCAAGCGAAGGGAGGAAGCTCCCGAGGAGCATCGAAAAGACTGCCAACGCTAGCATCAACCATCATCCTTTGATACACCCAAAGGGAATAAAAAACCATGCTCGAATGTGGGTAGAGAACTGTGCTCGAGGGCTTGAGACACCTAAGAGCTTAAGATATCGAGACATTTGAGGGCTTGAATGATGAAATAAGCAGAAAAGAAGAGAAGATGTATCCGAGGCGAAGGAAGAGTTGCATTCGAGAACTGAAGATGTCCGAGAGTTTGAATAATGAAGTGGAAAGTTAAGCTTCTACAATCATTCTGGCTGAAAGTCGTTGCGCGTTAGCATGCACATCCGTTTTCTTGCTGCCACACGAAGGAGCAAGCCAGACTACAAAATTGAATAGTGTAGAAACTCGGAGGCTAATGATAGAACCTCATTACAATCAGCATGTACAAACCCAACGACATCAATGAACTCACAATTGATCCACTTCAAGAACTGACTCATTTTCGCACAGTCTACTGTACCTATGAATACTACTCCTTGTCATCAGTGTAGGTCTAAATTTATTTGTTTAGACTACCCACTTTTTCCATTTTGCTCCCTCTATCTCTTCATCTTCCTCTTGTACTCTTTATCCTCTCAACTCAATTTCTTAGGATCGGAATCACCACATTTTTTCGAGAATAAAAGTGTCAACATCACAGTGAACAAAATTTGAACGAAAACTTAAAATACAAAAAGGCTAAGCTTGAATCTAGGAAGCATATTTAACCTACTGTCTGATATCTGCTTATCCAAGGTTATCATCTTTAGACATACAGGGTATTGACCTGCCCAAAACCCTAAGCTTTATAGGGAAAAAATAGAAAGATGGAGCACGCTGCATACATATCATGCAGTACAACAAAAGAACAGGCACTATAAGCCGCATGCCACTCACAACTTCTCTCACCTATCTCTATATCTCAAGTTTCTTCAAGCCCTCCATTGTAGCCTCCTCCACCATCTCATCTTTCTTCTCGCCACATTCCCCACTTACATCAGTAATGCTCTGCACATCTTTTATTTGAACAGGAGGTGATGGAAGAGCACCAGGTGCATCCACTTCAACTTGAACTGGAGGTGATGGAATGGCAGATTGCGCATCCTCTTTTATCTGAATTGGTGGGGATGTAGCTGGAGTGGCGTCAACACCTGCTGATGCCTCTAGTGAGACGGTGTCCGAAACCTTCTTGTCCACAATGTCTTTCACCGCAACAGGAGCTTCAACCTGCACTGATGGTCTAAACGACCTTTCCTTTATCTGAACAGGTAACACTGGGTTTGAAGCATGCATCTGAGTAGGAGAAGAGAATACCGGTATTGCCGGCCTGATCCGCACCGGGGAAGCCATGCGGATAGATGGAGGCAGCCCCATGATTGGTGGCAAGTTACGGCCAACTCCAGTTGCAGGAGGGAGTGGTGGTGCAGAGAATACTGGCACGGCCGTCCTGACAGTGACAGGTGGCGCCATGGCATGGCATGGCATGTGATAATGATGGACAGGGACATATGGGGGTGCACCGGGGGCAGGAAACTTAGGTCTTGGTGAGGTAGCTTGTGACATTTCAGTGGCCAAGTCTGTGCGAGGTCGGGGGTTTGGCTTTGGGCGAATGAGAGGGAGTATTTTGGAGTGATTGGCTTGTGCTGGTTGGTGGTGAATGGATTGTGGCCGGCGGCTTGAGTCAGAAGGTGGTTGCATCGGGAATTTCTTAGGGAAGGGAGAGGCACAAGGGTTGTTAGGGTTTCTGGCTGCCATGGCAATCCTCTCCTGAATACGGTACTTGAGCAAAGCACGGGCAATGCGGATCTGCTCCAGCTCATCACTGTTTTCAGGTTCCATTGAAGAATTTGCCGTTTGTTGTGCTACTGTATTGCATGATACAGAAGGTATCAGCACTTATCACACATAACATTTAAATACTTTGAGAACTAGATTTTCAAACTAATTAGATCCTAGCTATTTGCAGATATTAGCATTCATCTGCCCAATATTTTCAAACTAATTAGATAAAGCTATTTGCAAATAGTAGCATTCATTAACACTTGATTTTTTTATATATTTTAATTTAAAGCGCAAGCGAGATACAACTATTCAAACTAAAAAAGGTGAACAACCCATATTTATTTCTTCTCAACCAAATTCATTCAATAATCATGCAATCTCGTACTGAAAATTAATATTAAATCTGCACGACTTGCTCTTACTTAAGTTGAACCCTGATGAAGACAAACATGTCTCATTAAAAGGATGGTAGAAAAAGAAGTGCAAAAGTCAATTTATGACACAAATTTGTTTTTAACACCATACTTAGTTTCTAAACATCTCAAGATATACTAATGCTAGATGCTGACGCCTCAACATAATGGGCATTAGATCAGGCAGTGCCATTCTAAATTGGATGTTCAACCATAACCACTTACATTGTTTTAAAGAAGCCCAAGCAGCAGAGGCAGCATTCTTCTCAGCTTGTTTCTTATTTTTAGCAGGGTCGCCAGTAAATGTAATTCCTGCCAATTCAACAGTGCATGTAAATACCGGCAAATGGCCGAGACCTGAACGCACGGTAGTGTACGATGGTAACGGCGCACCGACTCTTTGTGCCACTTCTTGTAATAAGTTCTTGTATACCCCAGTTTCATCCTAGATTAAAGATAAACCAAGCACCTCATTATTAAATGGTCAAAGGGGAACCAGAAGTCTTAGAAGCAACCCTACTGCCTATGGGCTTGGTGCCCGAAAATAAGAAATAAAAAAGGCAGTAACCTTGGGATTGTGAAAAAGCATAATATTATTTTCAAGAAACAATGAGATAGGTGGCAATGAAGTGTTTCAGACTGGGTTGCAAAATAAAAACCAATCATAACTGCAAATAAATTGAAGTCAGCCCAGCGCATGAACCAAACTGTTCTGATTAATAGTAGCAAACCCTGATGCAAAACTGAAACATGATTTGACTGTTCAAAAGCATAATTAATTCACACAGAAAGATACCCTAAATAATTGCAGGGAAAAATTAGTCCAAGAACTCGTGGATCAGATTTTATTCATACGTAGTGTCAGCAACTCAGATTCAATTTGAGTTCTGAACTAGCCTAATTGAGTAAGAATCAGTGAATTCGAACGAGAAACAGTTGAACTCTAGTGATTCTGAAGAATTAAAAGAGTATTGACAGGATAGAAGTAACAACAGAAGTAACAATTTTATTTCAATTTTTTCATGTTTTGTTACACTCGAGTAGCAGTATATATATAGCTGCAGAACTCAGCAGCATTTCTGCTTTCATGAGTTGCCTAGCCAACTAACTAACAACCCCTTCATTCCTATTCGTCAGATCTATTTCCTATTCTAATCTCAGCCCTTCATATAAACTACTTCTTCTATTCGGTTAATGGGCCCCGCTTGCCACTCTTCTTCATTAATTGCCCGAACTGCCCTGCCCTGGACCCTTCAACGGCTACTTCCTTCTTCTCTTCTTCTCTTTTTGTTGTGTCACAGCTGATGAAATTAGCTGCTGACACTTCCTCCTCTTGATTATTCTCGACCTCGAGAATAAATTCTGGAAACCTTTCCTTGATATCATGATAGTTCTCCCAAATTGCATCCTCCCTCATTTGATTCTTCCAATGTATTAGTATCTGGGGTTCAACTGCATTTCTTCTTTTTGTCATTCTTCTTGCTAAGATAGCTATTGGTTGAGGTGAGGAAATTGAGTGTGCTCCCACTAATGGAATCGAAGGGGTTACTGCTTGCCCTTCTTTGATTCTTGCCCTAGGAGGTGG
Organism: Eleocharis quinqueflora; assembly: GCA_964058865.1. Taxonomy (NCBI): domain Eukaryota; kingdom Viridiplantae; phylum Streptophyta; class Magnoliopsida; order Poales; family Cyperaceae; genus Eleocharis; species Eleocharis quinqueflora. The sequence goes on along the minus strand of CAXKVX010000631.1, from coordinate 107,021 downwards.
TCTCCAACCCTAGGAGGTGTGCTCCCACTAATGGAATCGATAAGCCACCGAACCCAATTTCTCTATTACCTCATAGGGACCAAAGAACTTTGGATTAAGCTTCAGATTATTAGTTTTGGCCAATGTAACTTGTTTATAGGGTTGTATTTTCAAATAAATCCAGCCTCCCACCTTAAAACTCCTTTCAATTTGGTTTCGATCTGCAAATTGCTTCATCCTCTCTTGTGCCCTCCTCAAATTTTCCTTGATACCCCTCGGTGCTTCTTGCCTATCTGTTAACAACTCATTCACCGACTCAACTTGACTCTTTGGAACACTACTTAAAGCTAATTGAGGAGGTTCATATCCATACAGAGCCTTAAAGGGAGATGTTTTGAGTGAAGAGTGATAACTGGAGTTGTACCAAAATTCAGCAAGGGGTAGATATCTAAGCCAAGTTTTTTGCTGAATATAACACATACTTCTCAAATAGTTTTCCAAGCATTGATTGACCCGTTCAGTTTGCCCATCTGTTTGTGGATGATAGACCGTGCTCATGTTGAGTTTAACCCCAATTCTTTCCATCAATTCTTTTCAGAAATTACTCGTAAATATGGGGTCTTTATCAGTGATAATGTTCCCTGATAACCCATGCAGCTTGTAGACATTGTCTAAGAATATAAGTGCTACATCCTTAGCCCTAAAAGAGTGTGAAAGAGCTATGAAATATGCATACTTAGTTAGCCTATAAACTATCACCATAATCACCTCTTTTCCTTCAGATTTGGGTAACCCTGATATAAAATCCATACTGACACTAGACCATGCCTCTTGAGGAATATCTAGGGGTTGTAATAGACCAGGGGGATGCACATGCTCATGTTTGTTTATTTGACAATTATCACAACTTTGCACAAATTGGTGTATGTTCTCTTTCAAATTTGGCCAGAAAAAAGACCTTTTTACCCTTTGATAGGTTGCTACTATTCCAGAATGGCCCCCTATTGTAGATGCATGTAAGGCTTTCATTATGTCTCCTAAGATCACCTTGCCCAGCTATGCAAATTTTCCCTTTCCTCCTGATGATACATTGGTGTTGAGTGAGCTGTGGTTCTGGTTCACTTGTTGACTGTGTAGAGTTCAGTTTCCTTTTTAGTTCCTCCACCCATGTATCTCCATCATAGCTAATCAATACCTCATCTATCCATTGTGGTCTAAGTTCAGTTAAGGCTAACAACTTAGTAACACCCTCTTCCATTACTACTTCTTCTCCTTCATTTTCCTCCCTTCTAGACAATGCATCTGCCACTTGATTGTCTTTTCCTTTCTTATATTCAATAATGTAATTCAGGCCTAATAGCTTACTTAACCCCTTATTTTACAAAGTTGTATGGACTTTTTGTTCAAGCAGGTACTTCAGACTGATATGATCTGTCCTAATGACAAATTGCCCTCCAATTAAATAATATCTCCATTTGTTGACAGCAATTATGAGGGCTAGTAATTCTTTCTCGTACGTGGACAGTGCACTGTTCCTTACACCCAACCTTTGACTCATGTAGGCAATTGGCCTTTCTTGCATCAACACTGCTCCAATTCCCCCTTACACGCATCAGTCTCAATTATGAACCTTTTGCTAAAATCTGGTAAGGCTAACACAGGTGCTTGAGTCATGGCTGCTTTGAGTTGTTCAAATGTTGTTTGAGCTTCTGAATCCCAATTGAAAGCATCCTTCTTCAACCTTTCAGTTAGGGGTCTAGCTATTATCCCATAGTTCTTTATAAATTTCCTGTAGTACCCCGTGATGCCTAAAAATCCTCTCAATCCTTTGAGGTTCTTGGGAGTTGGCCAATCTACCATAGCTTGAACCTTGTGAGGATCAGTAGCTACCCCCTCTTGGCTGATAATATGACCTAAGTATTCAATGCTACTCATACCAAAACTGCATTTTGATTTCTTGACAAAGAGTTGATGGTCTGTCAGAATCTATAAGGTTTGCTGAAGGTGCTCTAGATGATCCTTTAGGTTCTTGCTATAGATCAGTATGTCATAAAAAAAAACTAATATGAATTTCCTGAGATGTGGCTTGAAAATGGTATTCATCAACCCTTGAAAAGTAGCAGGAGCATTTGTTAAACCAAAAAGCATTACATTGAATTCATAGTGCCCCTCATGGTCTGAAAAGCAGTTTTAAACTTATCAGCCTCATCCATTCGAATTTGGTGATACCCAGCCCTTAGGTCAAGTTTAGAGAAGTATCTAGCTCCCTTGAGTTCATCCAGAAGATCATCGATTATGGGAATTGGGTACTTATTTTTAATTGTATCTTCATTCAATTTCCTATAATCCACACACATACGCCAACTGCCATCTTTTTTCTTGACTAACAGTATAGGAGAGGAATATAGACTTGCTGAGGGTTGTATAAAAGATTTCTGCAACAGTTCTTCGATAATCTTTTCTATTTCTAATCTCTGGTAATAAGAAAACCTGTAAGGCCTTAGTGAGACAGGCTTTGCCCCTGGGTTGAGTGGAATTTTATGGTCTCCAGCCCTAGGAGGTGGTAAGCTGGTGGGTTCATCAAACACCTTGAATTTATCCAGTACTTTTGTTATTTTGGGATCAAGGTCACTGGTTACCCAATTGTCAGAATCCTGACTCAAGAACAGCTGAGCCACCAACAATTGGTTACCCTTCCTTTTCTCCTTGGCTATGTCCACTTCATGCCGACACAATTTGATTTCTGCTGTTATACCTTCCACCTTCAATTTCACAGGTTTTCCTTGATAATTAAATTGCATCATGCCCTCTCTCCAGTCAATGGTCATGATCCCTATGGACATTAACCAATCCATACCCAATATTAAATCATATCTAGGTACTTTCATGACTCTCAAGTCTAATTTGAACTCCTGACCCTGAATATAGAAACTAAGATCTCTGCATAATTGATTAGAGTGCATCTTAGACCCATCAGCTATTGTCACCATCATGGGTTCAGCTTGAGTAAGTTGAGTGTGCAAGTTTTGAACTATGTCAGGATTGACAAATGAATGAGTGCTTCCACTGTCTACAAGAACACAAACATCCACTTCCTTGATTTTCCCTTTGAACTTGAATGTTCTGGGATTTGGTGTTAAAGACTCATTCTGCATGTTAACTTGCCCCTCAATGGTTATCATGGCTTCTTCACCCTCTTCTTCCTCACCTTCCTCACCCTCAGACACATATTCATGCAAGTCCCTATTGATTACTTCCACAAGTTCTTCATTGTCTAACTTATGCAAAGTACTGGGGCTACATTTGTGCCCTACTTGCCACTTCTCTAGACATCTATAACACAGACTCAGCTTCCTCTTTTGTTCATTAGTCAAAGTAGAAGTAAGATTAGGTTTTGATAAGATATTCCTGGGATAACTGTCTTCCTTTTTCTTTTCAATTGATACATAGGGTTTCTGCACTTGACTATTTGATGACCTTTGACCAAAATACCCTTTCTTACTATTGCCATTCATTGTTATCTCAATCTTTTTAGCTAATTTTATAGCTTGTTTCAAGTTTGTGGGTTCAAAAAGATCCAAATTATCTCTGATTTCTTCCTTCAACCCACTCCTAAAGAAACCCAAAAACATCATCTCACTGGTTACCAGAGTCTTGCAAATCAATCTTGCTCTTGCTTTTAGGAATTCCTTTGCATAATCTCCTACTCTTCCTATCTGTTTAACTTGTTTGAGCTGATCCATAGGGTCTTCAGTACTATCATCAAAGAATTCCAACACCTCTTCTACCAATCTTGGCCAGGATGGTGTAGGGTTGGATATCTTGGACCTGTACCACTCCTTGGCATCTTCTACAAAATTCATGGTGGCAGTTCTTGTCTTCAGCTCTTCTAGTATTTGATAGAACTCAAAATACTGTTCACAATCTTCTATCCATTCAATTGCCTTATCTCCATTGAAACTAGAAAATTCCATTCGAGGAAGAAACATTCTTGAGCTTTGTGGCAGGTGATCTCCTTGTTTTTGATGATACCTCTCTATTTCTTTATCAACTTCACCATTTCTGACACCTCCCTCTCGGTGCCTCATTGTACTAAATTGACTACCCTCCTCTTGTTGATCCAGTGAGCGTTCTACTAATCTTGTCAATTTTGCCAAGCTTTCCTCAATTTTATTCATCCTCCCACCTAATTCTTGATTTGTTTTTCCAAGATCCTTTTGTAAAGAATCTGTCTTTGAGTCCATTTTTGAGATCTTTTCGTTGATCATGGACATGTCAAGATGAGACTCCCCTTCGTTTGCCACTGCATTGCAAGTCTTGCTCGTCATTCTTGAACTTCTGAACTAGCCTAATCGAGTAAGAATCAGTGAATTCGAACGAGAAACAGTTGAACTCTAGTGATTCTGAAGAATTAAAAGAGTATTGACAGGATATAAGTAACAACAGAAGTAACAATTTTATTTCAATTTTTTCATGTTTTGTTACACTCGAGTAGCAGTATATATATAGTTGCAGAACTCAGCAGCATTTCTGCTTTCATGAGTTGCCTAGCCAACTAACTAACAACCCCTTAATTCCTATTCTTCATATCTATTTCCTATTCTAATCTCAGCCCTTCATATAAACTACTTCTTCTATTCGATTAATGGGCCCCGCTTGTCATACTCTTCTTCATTAATTGCCCGAACTGCCCAGCCCTAGACCCTGCAATGGCTACTTCCTTCTTCTCTTCTTCTCTTCTTCTCTTTTTGTTGTGCACAGCTGATGAAATTAGCTGCTGACACGTATCAGAAAGTCTTGTTTCCTACATCTTTTTTCAAAGAAATATTCTGGAAGCATGGTAATTGGTTAAGTCATGCATTACAATCATTCAGCATGTTTAAATATGATCTCTGGTCATTATTCTTGTTACTTGCAGGCAACATGACAAAATTTTTCTCGTTCATCATATTTAATTCTATTTACAATGTGAATAAAGAAAAATGGAGCCAAATGTGATAACCTAACATTGAGCAGTTCAAGTGTTAAAGTCTACTCCATATGGCTGTCTAGCACTAAGTGAGGGGGGGGGGGGGGGGGGGGGGGCACAATGCTTGACTAATGAGATTAGGTGACAGGTGGGCCCCAAATATCTTTGCTATTCAATTTCAAAACCACCCAACCAAATCTTTTATTTTTTAACTTTGGTCGTATAGATGAAATCCACCTATAAATATTGAATTCAAAACTTCCTGATCAGCACAGTGCAAGTACTGAAGTCAAATTTCTACATCCCACCTTTAATTGCTTTGATTCTTTGTATACATTTTACGCACTACTTCTATTGGAGGCCACTAATGTTTGCACTCTATTCTCAAGACCATCCATTTAATGGGCGTTGGTGCTACATCAGTGCCAATAAATTGAAGTTACACCTCAAATAACTATGTTTTGAAACTCTTAAATAACCAGAAGTTCAAAACAATTGTTTTGTTATTCTATGTATCATGCTATTTGTGTGCACAAACAATCACATCAGTTCATCTTTATTTTCATAATGCATCAAGGGAAAACATAATTAGCAGACTAACACCCTCTCTTGATGTCTATCAAAATGAAGATAAACTTTCATAAATGAAGATAAACAATTGAGATGATTTAAGAATACATCCAATGAATTAAATTTGTTAATTTAAGCACAGATTAAAATTAAAATGTTTGAACAATGGTCCATCATATTAGTTTTTGAAAGGAAGTTAACGAAATGGCTTTCTTTTATATGAGGGTTCAAATGCCTTCATTTTTTTGTACCTTCATTATGCATCCAAATCTATACCATTCATCAAGAAACAATTAATAATTTAGATTTGGAGGCCCAAAAGAATATTATTAACGAGTGGTGCTGATTTGGAGGCAACTTGAAAGAACAAAAAATGAAAGCATTTTAACCATCTTCTTTTATTTACATGGATTGACAAAAGCAATCAACTAAACAACTTCCTAACCAAAACTAAAAGATAGTAGTTACAGATTTACATAGTTAAACCCCACAAAATGTATATTTCATTTTTTAAAAGGTAAGCATGGTTAACTTGTGTGCCCTTCAATCGGTTCACAGGACTCTTAACAGCAATTACTTAATTTATCAAATTTATGTTTGCAAGTACTACTGAGTTACTGACGTTATTTACTTCCCAGAATAAATAAACAGCACACAGGAAAAGGACAAGTATACATAAACTAAATTACTACTTAAACCAGGGATATAAATGTAAAATTCCCATCTAAAACGAATTAATAACTAGACGGAGACTACGGTCGCTAACGAGCGGGGGCACGGAACCCTAGCCGAGTAGCCGACCGCTACTGAAGGCCCCTCCACTAAAGAAATAAGGAAATTAATAAATACAGAGAGCTAGTCAGCTAACCAAGATGGGCACGAAAATAAAGCACCGAACTATAAAGTGTAAGCATTAAAATACGACAAAGTAATAAATGCGTAATTAAAAGCCTCGTCTCTCCGTTCCAACCTCCTCCTGAAACCATATCCTCTCGTTAGGTATGCAAACAAATAGATTATGAACGAGTTCATAATGTAGTTTTGACAAATAGAACACACATGAAACACGAACTACGAATATTTTTACATTCTTAAATTACATGTTAATTAATATTGTGTAATTTATACATAAAATTAGATATTAATATATATCAATTAATTATTAAACAAAGACAGATCTATTTAGAGATGCTTAGGTCTGATTTTCAAAAAATACAAAATTTAGTATATTTTTAATTATTAGTTTTTTAATGAAAAATGAACTTTTAATGTTATTTTAGTGAATTTTAGTAGATTTTTGTCCGATCATGATCTAACCTCGATGCCCATGCTTATTTGCGTTCGGGTTTAATTAAGCTTTGAATTCTTCCCTATGATTATATAACAAGTGTGTTTCGTTAACAAATCGAGCTGGACAGAATTCAAGATCGGCTCGTTAACTTAACGAGTTGATCATCTCGTATCGTTAACAGCTCGAGGTGGTAACGAACGAGTCCATAACGAGTTCAACACGAGCGAGCCACGAGCTATGATGCTGTGGTACACCACTCCCACCTCATCCTTCCTTCCGTCCAGTGGCGGATTTATTAAGAGGCAATTCGTACAAGTGTTCGGACTTGATTTTTAAAAAAACGTAAATTTAGTATATTTTTAATTATTTATTATTAAAAAAATAAACTTTTAATGATATTTTAGTGAATTTTAGAAAATTTGTACCGACTTATCTCAATCTTGGACACTTCGAAACTTAATTAAACCCTAAATGCGCCCCTACTTCCGTCGCCGTCCCGACTAAAATCCAAAATACCCCCTATTATTGGACTTGTTTAATACTACATGTCTCTATTAATTAACTGTTAATTAATTGTTTACTGTTTTCTATGTGTGCAAAGTACGAGTTTGCGAGTTAATTATCTGTCTCCCCTCGCCTCGGAACTCGAGTGCTTTTCTTTTCAACCTCTCTCTCTTGTACGGATAATTATTATCATCACTATTAATTAAACTCATAAAAATAGAACCGATTAACGAACTAGGTTTGTTTAACAGTGTAATTTGAAAGTTCTAGCTTTTTTGTAGCCAGAGAAAAATCATCAGGAATCGTTCCTAGTAAATTTTCAGAAAATTTAATCGACTAAATGTAAGAAATTGTAAAACTTGATCAAGAGGAGATGTGGATTTTCGAATATAGTACCTTTTTCAATAACAAAAGCGTGCAAAATCCCTTTCCGAACTCTGTTTTCAACAAAAAGAGCCCCTTTCCTTAATTTCCCCTCAAAAAAAGTTCAGAACTCAATTTGACGATCTAGATGTCTTTTTCAAAAATAATTAAAACCTAATACGAACTAGTATTGCTCTCAATCAACAAAAAGTCCTAAAATAAAATACCAGTTTACACAAAACGGAAATAAAAAAGTGAAAATAAAAGAGAAATAAATGATACTAACCAGGATTCGAGCAGCGAGAGAGTAGGAGGGCCCACGCTGCGAGAGAGCCGTCAGAGCAGCCTCGGCAGCGGAGTGCTCGGCCTGACGAAGAGTGCTGCAAAAACTGGGGCTCTCAAAGACTTCTCCATTGAAATTTACGGCGGCCTTGAACCTCGGTGCATGATCGGGGCCTTCTCTTATGCTGGTATATGATGGCAGATTGAAGCAGCTCCTTTGTGCAAGCTCTTGCAATTGGTTCTTATACATCTCTTGAATTATCAATCCTTGGATATCTCAATCGTCTTTTTCTCTCTCACTTTCTCTCCTTCGGATTTGAATGCAAAGGAAGGGAGAACAAATATGCTCAGTTTGGGAGAAAAATAATGGAAGACACCGATAACTAATTAATGCTAACCTTATCTTCTATCCAAAGCAGTAACCTAAACTCCTTTTCCTTTCTGCTACTAATTAACTCCGCTCAAAATTGTATAAACTATACAGTAATTACCCCTTTATCTTAACCTTTCATAAATTTCCTCTCAGATTTACAAAATGGTTCACAAACCGATCGAATCTGAGCTCCAATCAGCGAATTCGGCCTTTCAATCCGCTTTCTTCTTCCAATTTCTCCACGAGAAAAGAGAAACTGAGTATATATCAACCACGACGCCTAATCTGTGCTAATGTAGAACCGATCAGCCTGGTCCGACAGACACTGAAACGAACACGACATCCTTCCGGCGATCTCGCGGCGCTGTATCGCCGACGAGCCGTTACAGGCGGCGCTGCAATTGATAACTGAGGATCGGAGATGAGAGAGATTATTCGGGTTTGATGAGAGCTACACTTAGTTAGGGTTTGGCACTTACCATTCGCTCTTTACAAAAAAGAAGGGAGAGATCTGAAGGGAGAAAGAGGAGATAGAGAAGGGGAGAGCACGAGGCTGTTAGCAAATTTTTATTTTTATTTTGGTTTTTATATTTTTGAGTTTAGGATTGGTTCTCTTTTTTTAGTACAGCTGTTAATGGCACAAAGATAGTGACATGGTGACGGAGTGAGTGATGTTTGATTACTCTCTCTGACTCTCTCACGCTTTTTCGGCAGCGGGAGGGAGAGAGCAAAGATGTTAAAGAATTTTTATTTATTTGTAGAAAGTGATGAGAATATTTCGTTAAATTCAAATTTACATGAGTTTAGGGATTTTAAAACGGGCCGGATAGATCTAAACTTGTTCAGTTCAACAGATTGGATGGATTGAATTTGAATGGGTTAAAATTTTTTAAGTCGCGTATTTATCAAGAGTTCATGGGTTAGTGAATCGGCGGATTCTGTCCGAATTCAAAAATATCATTCGGAACCGATTCTACTAAATTACAAGTGTTCTTACAATTGGAGAACTTATCTTTGATTTCTTCTCAACAAGACAACCAATCTTAGGTTTCTAAACCTATGCAAGGGCTATACCGCTCTATAAGATAAACGTGTCTGGTTGACAACACAATCAAGGACATGGATGAACTACTTGACTGCATAATGTAGTCTACCAAACTAAAACAACAACTAAGTGTTCTCGGATCGACAATTAGATAATTTGACTATCCTATCACTCTCTAGGTGTAGATGCTGAAGGAGAATGCTCTTGTGCTATTTATGGTGCTCAATTGTATGCTTGGAAAATTGGAGAGGGCTTTCTTGATTGATCTGGTTCGAATACCCAAGATATATATAGGCTGGACAAATTTTGAAGTCTTGAAATCTTGATATGCATAGCTTGCGTTACAGAAATCAACTAACCTGTTACAAAACTCGTTGTAACGGGTTGGTGCCTTTTTCAAAATGCCCTTCAATGCTTGGCTGACTGACTTATGCGTCTTCCTGGACGGGAACTCGTTGTGACGAGTGGGGAACTCGATATGACGGGTTGGCAACCTGTTGTGATGAATCTCGAATGTGTTATAATAGCGCATGACTCTTAGTTATTTTTTATCCTTCGGATATTCCGGAGATGTCGAATGTGGATTGCGAAATTGTGGTCTCTTGTCCTCTCATATGTATAATTTAAAATTTGTTTACTTGCTTCCTTCTTATATAAAAAATATTGAAAATGTTTAATGACGTCAAATTTAATAAATAAAGTTTGTGGACTACGTGTTATCGGAAAAAGGTTATCCTAGGCTGGGGTGGGCCCCATGGGTTGGGGCGGGTTATCCCGGGCTGCGGTGGGTTGGGGCGGGTTACGAACGGGTTACGACGTGTTACAGATAGGTTACGACGAGTTACATATGGGTTACGGTGGGTTACAAGTCACGTGTAAGGGCAGGAACGAGTTACCACGGGCGAAATTTCATAAGGTGGCCCCCCGTATGAATCTCGCCCTTGACAAGGGTACGGGTGGGAAATAGTACTTTTCTCAGATTCAGTTTTCCGAGTCTGCTGCAATCCAGTTTGAATTTAGATCAAGGTATAAATGTTATATTAATCTATTTAATTTGTAAGTAGATTAAAGTTTTAGAAATCAATTATGGAGTAGATCTGTAAAAAGATTAAATCGGGTTTTGATACCAAAGATAAACGGGAGGTGGACATCCTCGGTAGTTTATCTGACATACCTCGTTTAATTATTGGCTTAAGTTAGAAGTAAAATTTTTGTTTTACGGTCTTTCCGCAGCTTAAGTTAATTAACTGGTTTGAACCATTCATGTACATAATCTTTTCAAGATACTAAGGCACTAGTATTTAAGCGCTGGGTAAACAAGAAATACTAATGTGTTAGGTGTGCATGTGCTGCACTAGTACTCTCTCTTGCTCTCTCCATTAAAAGCAAAATATCTAAACTTTATTCGTAAATCAAAGAAAAAGAAACAACACCCTGTTTCCTTGAAAGGATCGTTAGCATACATACCGAGAGATAAAGCAAAAGAATTACAATAAGACACACACTTTTTTCTACAACGAGCAAATGAGCAAGATGGAAAATAAGTTCATACTTCCGCATATTTTAATTTACTATCTTAGATCTTTCACACAGAAACTTGCAATTATGTAGTTAGAATTTCGATTTTTGGCTAATACCTAACTGAATTGCACACTACAGAAAATTATTTGTGTTATTTATGTAAACAATATTATGTTCAACTTGAAATTTGCTACAAGAATTACAAGTGAGAAGATAAATGCAGCAGGTACCTTATTTTTACTTTCACAACCTTCATTTGTGTTTTTTTTTAACTAAGAAAACGTTTTGAATGAATGTAATACATGTTGAAAACATGAGAATAAACTAGGTATTTAATGATTGTTGAGTTGATTGCGATGTGGGGGCATATTGGATAACACAAATAACGTTTTTAGAAGTGACTTGATTTGAAAGCAACGTCTCGATTCATAATGAATTGGATAAATATTTGAATTTTAATAGTCTTTAAGAATAAATACGACATGAATGCGGGCAATGTAATTTGAGACATCAAAATGCAGCCGGTATATACAAGTAAATTAGACTCGGAGAACATAACAACTACTTTTTCATACAACGCAAAATAAGAACAAAACATCTTGAAATATTAACTTACGAAAGGACAAATTTAGCAGCTACGTCTTAAATGGGTCGACTCCATGACGTATCAGCCGTATTCATTCTTTCAAATTTCGATATCCCAAATTAGATTAAATCCGTTGTGATCAAAATTAACTTAATTACGCTACTATTGATGCAAAATAAATTTGATTTGTAATTATTGCTGACAATCAATAGTTGTTATAGATTTGTGTTTAATTTTTTTATCAATAGCAGATTCATTCCCCCAAACTATTTTACGAAATTTTCAAAATATTTATTGAATTTTTAAATTTAAATAAAAATCTTCTGTTTGCTCCATTTTTGCTCCATTTTATTTAACGGTGAACTCATTTTTGGGTGCTTTTTCCATAGTAGTTGGTATTAGAATGATGGTAGGTATTTTTTTTTGGGTCGGAATCTGTTTTTATTTTGGAGTAAAAGGAGGGTTCTATTATTCTCTTCTGAATCGTAGGATTAAAAATAAATGATCCGATCATCACAGATAAATAATAGAAGGATTTTTTAATTTTAATCTGATTCGTTCATTATAATTCAACGGCAGAATCAAAGAGAATGAAAAGCAGAGGATATCAATCATTTTTTTGCCGGGTTGATTCATCCTTTAGGTGCTTTTTGCACTTTTTTTGGGTGCTCCACTATTGATCGGAACTAGAATGATGGTAGGCATTTCAATCCAACGATCAATTGAGCAGTGGGTCCCCACACTAAATGAGTGGTACTATTATGTAGGTCCCGTTTAATACAATGATCCAATCTGAGAGAAGCAGCTTTTATTTAGTATCAAATTTAATTTGGGGTCGGCTAATAGTCTCTAACCAGTTTTAAACATGCATGCTAGATTGAGAGTGCCCCTACAAATTCTTCGTTTCAAGTTTGAACTAAAAAAATTATCACTGACATGTGGGGGCCAACATGGTAAAACGTGAGAAATTTATAGCAGGAAACTTCTATGACTGTCTACTCCACTATTGCTTTTGTTTACGTTTTCGATTTGAAAATAGATAAATGTTATGAGATTAATGATCAGAATTCGAAACACCGTTCATAGGAGAAAGGCTAGGGTTTCGAACTCTAGCCTTTTCTATTTCTGAAGCTTCCAGCGCAATCTTTCCGTTTAATTATCTTTTAATTATTTTATTTATATTTTTAAGAAAAACGGCATGTATTCAGGCTACTCTGTCAATGCCTGAGGGAAATCCACACATACATTTTTTAATACCAAATTACCAATCCTTTAGGTTTTGCATGTGACTTTAAATTTAGGTTCATCTCTTTTATTTTTATATTTATAATTTTTTTTTAGTACATTAACACAAACAAAGCAACACATTAATATAATAATAATAAGAAGAAGCTTAGATCATGTCCCTACAGTATAGGAAATGTCTAGTGTGACAGGTAAATGCCAATCTAGATACAATAATAAAGTTGACCTTCTAAAGTTGGGAAGTTAGGTCATGCATAGACAATATAAATAAAACGAAAAATAAATATTTTTTGTTGTTGTATGAATGTCAAAATATTTGGTTTATGTCATTTTCTCTCCAAGTTACGTGAACGTGCACGTGGGTTTTGCATCAGTCCATATATAAATGTGGTAAAATACCATTAATTCAAGAATTAGATCTTGACCGTTTAAATTAATTAGATAAGCACATCACCACATATTCACGTCTGAATAATATTGACTGTTTTAATCAGACAAGATAGATAAATAGATAGATAGCGTGAACAACATACAAATAATCATTGACTTGTGTATGTTGTAAGTTTATAAACAATAAATAAAAAAATACAAATAATCATTGGCGGAGACGTGAATAGCAGCAATAAATGCAACTGATAATTCATATTTTATCTCTTTTCGTACAAGCCAATAACTATCTCGCTACATTTTTCATGGCTGAGAGCAATTATGTAACGATAATAAAGCAATAGCTAGCCATGATTGACAGCCTACTAAAGCAGATTCAGATTGAGATGTATATTACATTATTACCCCTGGAAGTGCTTCGTTTTCCTTACCAAATCCAAATTCTTAAAGTATCTCATCATATTTTAATTTCTGGTTTAATTTTAAAAAATACTTATAATTTATATTATTAAGATTTTTTCAAGTATATCTCCCCATATATCAATATATCATATGCATCCAATACAGCACGTGCTATGTAACGACTAAACGCCCACATGTTGAGGGTCCGAATCTGCCGCTCGTAAAATCTCTGTTTGTTTCCAGCTTGTCTCGATTCGACTGTCACAAATTGATCGACCGTTACGGACGGCTGTGATTTGATTCAGAAAACAGATGCTTTAGTCGTTAGATGAATTTTAAACGATCCAGATCGAAACAAGCCGGAAACAAACAGAAATTTTACGATCAGCAGATCCGGTTCCACATGTTGAAATTCGCATCTTACAAAAATCCACTCTGTCCTTGACTCCTTTCCAAAATTTCAATACTATTTTCTTTACATTTGTGTTTTGTGGGTCAAACTGGGCTTAAGCCCAAGTGTTGTATGTAGGTAGAAATAAAATTTTAAAAATGCTATCAAAAGTCCAAAAATATTCTTGGTGCACTTTTTAGTCGGAAAAAATTCTCTCATGCATTTTTAGTCGGAAAAATATTTTCTGGTGCATTTTTTATACTAGAGAGATGTATTTTTTTATGTAGTGCAATACCGCTCTACCGAAAATTAATTGCTAGCAATAAGAATCAGGTGACTTTATACTTTGACACAAACTTTTATACAGTAAAAAAAAATCGAACGATCCACACTCATTGCTACACCAGCGTCGCGCAACAACTGATCTGATTCCCTTAAAATCTAGGTTCATCTCTTTAAGATCTATATTTAAAATTTAATCCATAGAAATACAAGAAACATATTAATATATTAATAGTAAAAAGCTTAGATCACGTCCCAACAATATATTTTAAATTTCAATGGTACGATACATATCGGATGAAGCTATTTTCGTATCCGTACCTGTTTGAAATTATTCTTATTCATATCCTATTCTTATCTGTTAAAATTTGACTTACTCTTACTCTACTCTTATCCGTTAAAATTACATGATAACGAATGGGTAACGAACGATACATGTAATATTAATATAATATTTTTAAATTTTATAAATAAATCATAGTTTACACAAATACACCTAAAGTTAATATTTTTCATAAACACAAGTACTGCACGAGAGCAAGTAGTGCACATACATTAATGAGAAAAAATAATATATAATGTGAAATATTAGACTAGAATTACAATTATACTTACAGTTTTTTTAAAAGGTTAAATAAGAGTATGATAAAATTAAATAAATAATTAGTTGGATGAAATTAATTTTGGTAGAATACATGAGACAAACATTAATATTTTGTTGAAAATTAAGAATTTTATTGAGAAGAGGACAAATAATTAGATGGTCTCCTAAAAACTTAAATTACTAATAGATAATTATTTTTACGATTTTAAAATAGAGCATATATATTATTTTATATTTATCCTATAGAATAACGGGTTCGAAATAGTTATTACCCGTATCTTTATCCGTTTAGCTAACAGAAAAATCTTATATTCATATCCGTATCTGATAAACTAAATTTTTTTTTTTACTCATATTCATTTTATCTAATACGATACGAATCAGATAAAAACGTAACAATGTCGTTGATAGTCTAAGTGGTGAAATGCCTATCTAGATACAATTAAAAATGTTCACCTCCTAACTTTGGTAGTTGGGGTCCTGCATGGACAAAATAAATAATAATAAAAATGATATGATATGAATGTCAAAATTAATATCGGGTTTTATGTTATTTTCTCTCCAACTTACGTGCACATTAACGTGGGTTGGCACCAGTCTATAAATGTGGCCAAAAACCATTAATCAAGAAATTTCATGATTATGAGGAGATTATTTTCTTCCGCTTAAAAAATAAATATTCGCAATTTTGAAAACAACAAAATGATTCATATCATATAATGATATTTTTTTGGACAATAATTAGCAAAAATCATTTGATTGTATTATTTTTTTTTCTGTGACAAATGAGAATCAAACCACTCAACATTTAATATTCAGAAATGATAATTCATTCCTATTTAAAACTTGCGACATGTCGTATGAGGAACATCATCTTTATCTTCTTAACGCTAGACAACAAATTTTCTTATCTAGTTCAAATTAATTAATTGATTATTAAATCATTTTTCAATAATTAAAAGAAAACGCGTATTTATGTTATCCCATCTAAAATCATTTCGTTGTTGCCGATTTAAAATACACATCCCTGACATAGGTATTTATATTTATAGCGGATATGGAGTTCTAGGAATTAGGATAGGAAGATCCTACTTATTGAAACATAAAAAAAAATCCAAAGAAACATAAAAGAACAAAATGTCAATAAAAAAATTCAAAGAAACAGAAAAGAACTGTCAATACGCATAATAATCTACATTATCATGTACGTAGTCAAACCTAATTGAAAACAATAAAAAAGAGAAGTTTCCGCATTTATTAGTCGTGTAAAAAGAAAAAAAATCGGAAAAAGATAAGAAAAAAGTGATGGCAAATTTTTCTTATCTAGAAAGACTTGTACCACTAATGATTTTCTATAAGACCTACACCACTGTATAAGAGACAATTTCGAACGAGTACTCGGACTTGATTTCACAAAAACAATGTTTTGTTGTACTAAATACTCTTAAATCTCGTGATAATTATAGCCTGAATCCTCCACTGATGATATTGATACCTATTCTTTATGATTTTTTGAAAAACTTACATGAGCAGATACTGATCTTTAAAAAAAAAGAATTGGATCAGAGATACATATTTTTCTATGCATTGAAAACTGCCTCCGTATCTATTTCTTCTGATTTACAAAGTTATTTGTTTTTGTAAAAGTAAAAAAAGCTGGAACTTTAAGGTGGAAATAGTAAAGTGAAGAATTTGGAATATTCTTGGTTTATACCCCGTTAAATTATCCATATGAAAAATAGCATTTATTAATGAAAGAACCGCCGTGAGAGAACAAAAAATTGAAAGGGTGACAAAACAGTGTTTGTAGTAGTTCTTTTATTATTATTATTATTATTATTATTATTATTATTATTCATGTGTTTGTATTTCTGTACCTCTACAAAAAGACAACGCGCGACTGTATCTTTACATTATTTAATAAATTTTTAAATACCGCACATCCCTTTCCAAATTGCCATAGATAGGAAAAACAAAACTTATCGCTTGCAAATTTTTAATCTCAAGTGTCGTTGTGCATTATAATGGACCACATCATTTTATTTCTTTATGGAAACAATTACTATAATAAAATTCAATATCTTATCTTAAATAAATTAAAATTTGTGCTGAAAGGAATGAAAAATCTTCATTCTTGGTCCATGATTAAAACAAAGAATACATCATTAAATTCAATTTCGCAGTTTAGGAAAATATTCATGATCCTCTTTAACTAACCCCAATAGAAACAAGTTTAACAAAAAAAAAAAAAAAAGTAGAAACAAAAAAGAATCTAACAAAGCTAACCCACATATAATGCTCCATATTTTTTTTTTAATTCGCTTTCCTCTGTACCGCATCAAATCTCACTCTTGTACCTCTCTCTCTCTTATCAGAGAATAAACCCCACTACTAATAGTTAATTAAAAGTTAGTCCTGAAACCCTGTTTTTTCCCAAATTGCATTGCGAAGGCGACTCAAATCTCTTCCCTTAAGGGTTCTACCAACGCCTTCATGCACCGAGAAAGACATGGCGCGATTTCTACACACCAATTCATGTGGTGGGACCCACGCGCCAGTCTCCAACTCCCCGGCCAAGTCATCATCATCTACCTCCCAATCTCTCGCCCCAACACTATTCTTATACTCGTTGCCGAGTATCTTCGACCAATCCGGTATTTTGACCGGCAGAGATGCTGGGCCAGTATTACCTGTACCGGTACCGGGACTATGGCGGTTGGTTTTGGCCTTGGCACGGGTGATCTGGATTGGGCTCGAGAAGTCGGTGGGACCCAGATCGACGGATTCGCCCCAGATGTCAGATTCCTCGAACTCCTCCGAGTTAACCCAAGTCGATCGTGCCGGGTTCTGTACCGGTGAGAAGAACCATGAAGCTTGCTTCAGCATGGATTGGTTTCTTGCTGCCATTTTTGCGGATAGGCGTCGTTATCGAGTTGATAGAAAATAGAAAGAAAAAGAGATCAATTACTGAAGAAGAAGAGAGAAAAGTTTGGATAATTCTGCGGCTTTTAGTTTCTTCTCGTTGGAAGGGTTTGGTGTGGATTTTATAGAGGGTAAAAGGCAAGAGACGCTGTGGAAAAGGCTCTTTATCTCTCTCTCGATTTTACCCTTTGGAATATATCGAATTCACGGAACTGCCACTGGTTTTGGAGTTTGTTGCATGGCTCCTCATTGGCTCCTTTACGTGTTGAAAATTTAAGGTGTTCCTGCGCCAGTGCAAGAGTTGGTTAAGAGAAATGATATCACACACTAATTTGCACCCGGAAGTATGTTGATAATGGGAATAGTTCGTTTATTTTATGCTTACCATATTTGAGAAAAAAAAATTGTTACAAAATTCATCCTCGAATACTATTTTGACAAAGAAATTGCGAAAATATATCCTTCTTTCTTTCCATAGAAAATTTTATCTTAAATGATGATGTCAACGATTTTAATTGCACGTGTTATTTTGTAATTTTATGTTATAATTTTATTAGGAAGCTGATACGTATATATCAATATTGATACTGAATATCGATATCGATGTTATTAACTTATTATGCACATTATTTGAGTTATTATGCATGTTATTTTTTGTGCTGAAATAGTTATGCATGTTATTTTTTGTACTGAAATAGTTATGCATGCTATTTGAGTTATTATGCACATTATTTTGTTAACATGCATAATATTTTTTTCAGTACAAAAATAACAAGAAATAACATGCATGATAACTCAAATAATGTGAGTAACTCAACTAAATGTGTATAATAACATTGATATTAATAGTTGGTATCAAATATGATATTTACGAAATATTGTCCATTTTATTTTTGTTAATTTCATAATTACAAACTGACTAGAGATTTATAGACAAATTGCTAATAATAACTAATCTTCTAAAATTAGCAATTGTGTAGAAGTCCTTGAATGAAGTTCGAGTATGTAGCTTCAATTTTTGTAATTGAATGCTTTTATCTTTTAGGGTGTCACATTTTTTGTCGTATATCTTTTATTCTGGCATGTAACACGGCAACACAATAATGATATATGATAGGAAAAATATATGGTGCCTCTTGTCTTGCTCTCTTACAGTGTCTTCACTGTCTGTGCTAGTGAATCTCATTCATGTGGTGAATTCCACATCTATAGGTATAAAGACAGTGTAGAGGACAAAGTTGAAAACTTTATAGCAACATCCTGCTAGGAAAAATATGATATATCCTCATCGTCTAGGATATAATCAGTCCTTCAAACAAAGACCAGTCCTGAAATCCGAAGGCATGGTGCCATGGTGCCATGATGGCGTGTCGAGAAGATAACGACAAACTCCAAAGGGAGCATAGTAGTACAAAGGGTATTTTCGTAATATTATATATCAGCTCTTATCTTCTCCCGAGAAAAATAGCACTTCTCGCGGTTTTCTGTCGCGACGTCGAGGCGAGAAAGGTCTGCTGGGGGCCCACTAGCGGGGTATGAGTGCTTTGGATTGTGACGCGTGGCCTTCCCGTATAAAACCGACAGGTGTCGTGCAGACAGCGAGAGGGATTTGGGGGCCGTGAAACCATGTGCTGTGGGGTCCCTGTTAAAGAGACAGTTGCTTACAGACAGCTGTTGTTGTTACACTGACACCGGGCCCCGCAGTATAATGGAAAGGGATTAGATCGAGACATCGAGTTCCCTTTGTTTGGATTACGAGGCGTGATGTTACTGGTGAGTATATGGTTTCGCAGTAAAATAAATTAGTAGGAAGATGTAGACTGGGGAAAACGCAATGCCCGTACGGGAGCGGGACCAGAGATGGAATCAAATTCGCTGTTCGTATAATTTCTTTTTCATTTTTGTTTGTTTTGATTTAAATCTTTTAAAATTCATCTAATGGTCAAAATATCTGTTTATTGAATCAAATTACAATCGTTCGTGACGGTCGAATCGAGCCAAATAGAATCATGCTCGCCTCAAATACGAGTAGCAAATTTTGATCCTACCAAAGATAGTGTAAAATTTGAAAAGGTTCTGTTAAGGATTTGTTTGGCAATTCCTTAAATGGTCTCTCTTAATCTCTTTCGAAACAAAGAACTATTTCAACTCAATCTTCTAACCAATTTTTTAATAAATAATATGATATTTAGCTATTTCGGTATTTTAACTTCGATGGTATATCGAAATAACAATTGTAGAATAATAATAATTATTTAATTATTATTATTTTTAGTATTATATTATCATTATCATTATTATTGTTATTATCGTTATTATATTATCATCAATGTTTTTTTTTTTGGAATAACAACAACCTCAAGCGGAGGCGCCAGCTTCCATTAAAAAGAAAGCAAAATACAAAATGTCTTAGGTTTCTAGCATAAGAGTTTTATGCTACTAAAAAAAACAAACAAAAGCAAAGCATATGTTTATCTGAGGTTGTGCCTAAACACCTCAGTACAAAAAACATGCATTTCAACTCCTACATTCAAAAATCCTGCTCCATCCGCGAATACTACTTCTTAATTGTTGTTTTCCTCCTCATTGTCAAACAACAGATCTTCATCCTCACTTGCATCGGAAACTTGATCTCTTGCCATCTGGAGAACTAGTCGATTGCTTTCTTCCCTTTGCTTCCTTTTAAACATCTTAGCAGCTACATTTTGCTTCCCTGTCCAATATAATACTAAATTCATAATACTATTAAATATAGTATAGCAATTTCTTATTTTGCCGTTATTAAATATAATGTTATTCCTATCAGTTCTATTATCATCAATGTTATTATCATAATTATCAACACTTGCACTATTTCAATAACAAATGTCAAAAAATATTTTCGCTTTTTCAAACAGTAAAAAATATCACTCTTATTTTACTCTTCTAAAATAACACTATTTTGCCTTCGCTCTTTCGAAATGCACTCTTTTAGTGCTATTTCTTGAATTGTCATACCGACCTAAGAAAATAATTTTTTTTCTTAGAGATGTTTAATTTTTTTTCCAAGTGGGTAGCTTTAATTTCAAATGTAAGTCAAACAGTACATAAACAAACCGTACGTACCATCTAATGCACGGATAATATTGTAAGAAAATAATGAAGTAAATTTTATTATTCAAAAAAATAAATTAGTTATATTCGCCAATTCTAACTTTAATGTGGGAGTAATTAGTTTGATACAAGATACACAAGTCTAAAGGTGCACCATGTGATCGTTTAAATGTTTTGCTTTACTAGGCATTTTGGACAAATAATTGATGTTCTTGACCTGGAGATTTGACAAAATCCAATCGAGTCCGAACGGCTCAGGAAACTCGAGGTCACGACCTGACTCGGTCCGATTCGATGTCCAATTCGTGCAGATCTGTCCAAAAAAACTCGGGATCAAAGACGATTGCAGCCAAATTTTTTTGAAAATACCTGACTCAAATCCGACTTGAAATTGAATAGGTTCGTCGTCCGACCCGACCAGACCCGTCAACTTGTCCAAAATTAGTTATATTGGCCAATTCTAACTTTAATGTGGGAGTAATTAGTTTGATACAAGATACACATGTCTCAAGATGCATGCACCATGTGATTGGTACATCTTTTGCTTTACTAGACATTTTGGACAAATAATTGATGTCCTTGGCCCTTCTCTAATTGGCTTAGTTGTACTGCTATTTTCAGGTTTGAATTTGCAATATTCAGCACCGAGAAATTTTTTCTCATTGTGTTGGTTTTGCCTTTAATAAAAATTTGTCCAATATTTGCTTAGATTTCCGAGCAATTAATTAATTTAAGTATATTAGATATATCATATATGAAAAAACTTGTTCTTTTTCATTGAGTACATTTTTTCGTGAGTTTTCGTGCTTTGAATAAAATTCTTAGAAAAATAAACTGAATGTATCAAATCAAATAGAGTTGTCTATGAATACGGTACGAATCGAGTGGGCTATTTTATTACCTGTATTCATTTGAAATTGATCTTTCTCTTATTTTACTTTTATTCGTTAAAATTTGACGGAACGAGATCTGCTGCTCGTAAATCCCTGCTTGTTTCCCTGCTTGTTTCGATCTGGATCGTTCAAAACTCATGTAACGGCCAAAGCATCTGCCCCCTGAATCAAATCACAGCCGTCTGTGGCGGTCAGATCGAGACAAGTAGGGAAACAAGCACGGTTTTTACGAGCACCAGATTCGGACTCAAATTTGACTTACTCATATCATACTCTTATCCGTTAAAATTATAGAGTAACAAATGAATAACAGACAACAAAGATAATATTTGTATAATGATTCTTTTAATTTATATAAATAAACTAGCAAAACTCATTATTTAATACAATTGTATTTGTACATAAATATAAAAATATAAATATAAATTTATAATCGATTCAAACTCAAATCATTTTATCAAAACAATCAAATTAAAATGCAAATTTACCATCTCTTATCTGATTTTTCTATTAATATTTGTTTTTATAGTTTACCCTATAGGATTAGGGATACAAAATAGCTTTTATTCATTTGATTAACGAGAAAAAATCTTATCTATATCCATATGCGATTGGAATTAAAATATCTTTATCCATATCCATCTTATAAAATATGATATGTGCAAATTAAACGGATAAAAAAATAGCGTTGACAGCCCTAAAATCATGCCTATAGAAAAAAAATCCGTTATTTGTCTTTTTCCTAGCTTTTAATGAGAAAAAGAATGAACAATGATGCTTGATTGATATTGCATATAGGTCACCTCATTTGTATTTACAATATTCATTTAATTTGAAATTTTCTGATGCTCGATATTTTATAGTACTTTCCATCTTAAAATTTGGTTTAGTACTACGTTTGGCACTATTAGTTTAGTGAAATATAGTGCTATTCTATTTCACGTAAGTGCCAAACAATCCTTTAAATTTTCGGAATAGTGCAACAATTTGCTATTCCACTAAACCAACCAATAAGTGGTTTAGCGATTTAGCAATTTTGGAATAGCAATTAGTATTTGATTGTATTGTAATATTTAGTAATTAATAATATTTTATTATATATATCACCCTGTTTATTATTTAATTTTATTATTAATGACACACATTATTATGTTATTTTTATTATTATTTATTATTATTTTATTGTTTTGTGATATTTCATCATTACTATTTTTATTATTGTTATTATTTTTATTATTATTTATTATTAGTATTATAATATTTCATCATCATTATTATTTTATTATTATTATTTATGATAATTATTATTATATTATTATTATTATTATTTATTTTATTATTATTCTTATTTATTTATTATTATTATTATTTACTATTATTTATTATTATTGTTATTATTATTTATTATTAGTATTATAATATTTCTTCATTATTATTATTTTATTTATTATTATTTATTATTATTGTTATTATAGTTATAATTATTTATTATTAGTATTATAATATTTCATCATTAATATTATTTTATTATTATTCATTATTATTTATGATAATAATTATATTATTATTCTTATTCTTATTTATTATTTATTTTTAGTATTATTATTATTATTTTATTAGTATTATAATATTTCATCATTATTATTATTTATCATTATTTTTTATTTATTATTATTATTATTAGGATTATAATATTTCATCATTATAAGTATTTTATTATTATTTATGATTATTATTATTATTATATTATTATTATATTTATTATTATTATTTTATTAGTATTATAATATTTCATCATTATTTTTATTATTTGTTATTATTCTTATTTATTATTATTTTTATTAGTATTATAATATTTCATCATAATTATCAACACTTCTACTATTCCAAATGACAAGTGCCAAACAACACTGAATAGTCAAGAATAGTTAAGAATACCACTTTTCTACCACTATTTCAAAATTACACTATTCTAAAAAATATTCTACTTTTACCACTATTCTAGTGCTATTCGTTGATTTGCCAAACGGACCCTATAATTTTTTGTAAGCAAGAACAAAAATTGAATCAAGGCTAAGTTTATGTAAATATTTTGTAATGCAATCTTCATAATTGGATTTTTGCAATTTTGCTCAGATACAAGTTCATGTATTTTTTTTAGTTAAATTAAGTTTGTATGTTAATTCATATATTATTACATTGGGTCCGTTTGGCATTTTAAGGAATAGAGCTAGAATAGCTAAAAAAGTAGAATAGAGATAGAATAGTGTGATTTTGGAAGAGTAGTAGAATAGACAATTCAATGTTGTTTACCACTTGTGATTTGGAATATAATAGTTGAAAGGTGATATTAAGACTAATAATATAATAATATTATGATAATAATATAATTATATTATAATAATATATTATAATTATTATATTATAATAATATTATTATATTATTATGATAATTATTATATTATTATTAAATATTATATTATTATAAAATAATAATAACAATAAATATAATAATAAAATAATATGTAATAATATAATTATATTATTATAATATAATAATATTATAATTATAATATTATAATATTATAATTATAATATTATAATATTATATTATTATAATATTATTGTAATAATAATATAATAATACTAATAATACTAATAATAAATATAATAATATTATAACGATAAATATAATAATATAATAATAACAATAAATATAATATTACTATAATAATATAATAATATTATAATAATATCACTATAAAAATATAATAATATTATTATAGTGTAATAATATTATTATAATAATATTATTATATTATTATAAAATTATAATAACAATAAATATAATAATATAATAATATTATAACGATAAATATAATAATATAATAATAACAATAAATATAATATTACTATAATAATATAATAATTTTATAATAATATCATTATAAAAATATAATAATTATATTATAGTGTAATAATATTATTATAATAATATTATAATAATATATTATAATAATAATATAGAATAATATTATAATAATATATAATAATATAAAAATATAATAATATATAATAATATATAATAATATAATAATTATATTATAAAAATATTATTATTATAATAATATTATTATAAAATTATAATAACAATAAATATAATAATATAATAATATAATAATAATAATAATATAATAATATAATAATAATAATATAATATTATTATAATATTATAATATTAATAATATTATAATAATATCATTATAAAAATATAATAATATTATTATAGTGTAATAATATTATTATAATAATAATATATAATAATAATATTATAATAATAATATATAATAATATTATAATAATATTATAATAATATAAAAATATAATAATATAATAAGAGAAGGGATCAAATGACAACAACTATGGTGACACCAACATAACAACAACCATTTTTTTCATTTTCAAAGTCGAAATTGTTGATCCAAACCATTGAATATGATCTCTATAATAAAATACGCTTGCAAATCAAATTTTACATTTTTTTGAATTTTTTTACTATTTATTAAGACGGGTGCAAAAATATGCCAAAATTACAACTACCTGAATCGTTGAATTTTACACCCATCTTAATAAATAGTAAAAAATTTCAAAAAATTATAAATTTTGATCTGCAAGAGTATTTTATTGTGGAGATCATATTCAACGGTTTGGATCAACAATTTGAACTTTGAAAATGAAAAAAATGATTGTTGTCATAGTTGGTGTCACCAAAATTGTTGTCATTTAATCCCTTCACATATAATAATTATATTATAATAATATATAATATAATTATATTATTATAATAATATAAATATAAAATTAATATAATAATAATATTATAATAATAATATAATAATAATATTATAATGTTATAATAATAATATTATAACAATAAATATTATAATAATATATTAATAATAATATATTAATAATAATATAATAATAACAATAAATATTATAATAATATATTAATAGCACTAATGAATAATAATAATAGTAAACCGGCTATTAAAATATACTAATACTAAACCGAAGTCTATTCCACAATTGCTAAATCGGCTATACCACCATATGGGTGGTATAGCGGATTAGCTAAAACCAACTCTATTCCATAATACTAAATCGTGTTTGGCACTTTCAATTTTTGAAATAGCAAATCTATTCCAAAGAATAGACTATTCCTTGGAGTGCCAAACGGACCCTAATAGTGTTTTATTTTATAACTTTATTCATCTGCTATATCTATTTTGAAGAAATATCTTTTAAAATCTTTATCACTATCAAAATTTTGATTATTAACGTGGTTAGATATGTTTTTTTGTGGTAAAATCACTTTACGGAAATAATTTGTTGCGTGAATTTAGCGCGGAACAAAATTTGGACGGAAAAAACTGTTTCTTTTCACGAAAATAGTCTTCGATTTCACGAAAATAATCTAACTTTCAAATATTATTGTTTCTCTCTTCCACGAAAATACTCTAAGTTTTTAGCGGAAAAATTTCCTTCAAAATTTCAGCAAAGTTATATCTGTTGCTCTCTCTCTCTCTTTTCTCCATTTTTTAGTAGTCAAGTATTTCCTCTCTTTCTTCATGCCCAACCCCTTCTCTCTTATTCTCTTCTCTTCTCTTATCTTCTCTCTTCTCATCTCATATTTAAATATTAACAACAAAAGAAGAGTAAATCTCCAAAGAAGAGGAAGGGTAAGAGGAAGATGAAGAGGATGACAAAAAATAGCAGTGTTGTTGGTGTTTTACCTGATACCAATGGTGTCTGTGGTTTTGGTATTGTACCTGGTGTAGGAGGATTTGGTCGTGGTGCGAGTGATAGTGCACACCCTTGAAAATGGTGTTGCGAGGGTTAAGCGGTGAGTTGAGCTTTGCATTCGTGCAGAGTATATGCTAGCTAGCTAGCCTTTTTTATTTGCAAGCTTCAATAATTTTTGTGGTTTTTATCTTTTGGTTTTGAATTAGTTGTGTAGTTTAATTAGGTTGTTGTTTTCTTTAGATCAGCACTACCAACTAGGGGTTTAAAGGTTTTGATCTTATCGTTGTTTAGGTTTAGATAACTAGTATATTTTTCTATTGTCGCAAATTAGAACTATTATTTATACCACATTAACAGACAATATCAAGTTATCATCTTTTATTTCCTTTTTTTTTGTCATTTTATGTTTACTTGCATTCTTGTGTTTTCAGGAGGCAAACATATATGTCAAGAATCTACGTGAAGATGTTGATGACATGGTCTTGGATACAACTTTATTTTATATATTGTGCAGTTTAAAAGGTGTAAATTTTGATGATATTTTCTTGTAATTTATATTATGACAAATAATAGTTGGCTAATAAAATTTGTGCACATAATAGTTATGTTGACAAAAATAATATATTTCACGGACATAAATAATGGTTCTACTGACAGAAATAATATCGTGACGAAAATAATATTTCTATAATTCTTAAAAAATATTCATATAAATAATAATTATATGAGCATGGCTAAAATAATATGCATAGTATACCACATTTCGTACTATGCGGTCATTTATATTTAATTTGGTCATTAAATTGATATTTAAGTTGCTCAATAAATTCTTCATATCAAAATCTTGTAGGAAATAAAATTTTGTAATTTTTAGAGCTTTCTTGTTATTTTTTAAATATTTTTTAAAAACAGCCAAAAAATGACACTTTTGTAGTATTAAATCTGGACTGTTTTTAAAAAATATTTAAAAAATAGCAAGAAATCTCTAAAAATCACGAAATTTGATTTCCTATAATATTTTCATATGAAGAATTTATTGAGCAACTTAAATCTCAATTTATTGACCTATATATATATGCATAGTATGAAATGGGGTGTACTATGCATATTATTTTAGCCATGCTCTAATTATATTGATAATGCAGTTATTTCCATAGTAACTTTTGGATCATTTTTGTGGTAATTTTTGAATTATTTTTGTGCAAATACCAAGAAAATGTGTCATGCTAACCATGAAAATGAAAACAGACGATCCCACAAGCAATGTTATTTCCATGATATTCCACGAAAAAATTACTTTTTGTGAGGAGAGTAGTTTCATGAATCCATTTCCATGGTTATTCCACGAAAAAATGTCTTTTTCAAGGTGTAAAGAATTTTTATTTTATGGTAGTTTACTCCAAGGTGTAGAATTCTTTTTAATGTGATAACGAATGAAAGAGAAGGTAGAAATCAAAGCGGTAAATTTCATATATCATATATAAATTGAATATACGATTCTATTAAGAACCATCACTTAATTTAACAGTTAAGAGCAACAAATTTTTGTTTAGGATAGTCACAAATTCAAAACTCGATTGGAAAGATTTTATAATAAAAGAAGATGTGTCAATGGTTAAAAATTATCTTATTCATAGGTATGCACATGTTGTTGTCCAAAGGGTCTCTAAATCGTATAAAGAATTCAAATGGGTGTTGTCAAAGAGAAAATAATAATTTGATATTCGAGATATTGCAACAGTCATTAATTTTTTAACGTTTATATATGATGGCTAGCCCCATTAATTAAACTTATTACACCATCACAGAAACTAGTAATCTAAGAAAAAACCGTTGTCTTAGATCTTTATTTTTTTAACGTTTATATATGATAGCTAAACCTATTTTTGCTAGCCAATACATACCATTGAACTTATTATATCATCACATAAAATATTTAACATATAAATATATAACATGATTTTCATTCCAAAAAAATGTCCCATTACAATCTATGGTCACAATAAAGAAAAAGAATAAAATAGAAATAAAGCACCAACTTTAAAAAGAAGACTAAAAAATAGTAGATCTTCCTCATAGGTGTAGGATTTTGTTTCTTTAAGGTATTTTCTTCACTCTAAAGCTGATACTTCGGAAAGATAGGATACAACGATTTGTCATCCAACAGCTCCCGCAAGATGCTACCTACAAAAATACAAAAATACAAACAAGTTAGCACTTTTATGTAGTTGTCCACTGAATGACAAAGAAAAAGTAGATTAAATAACCTCTTCTTTAGGGTGAAGCACATAAGCTTCATCGAGTATAGGTCTACGAGACTCATCAAGTCTCCATTGAGCCACAATATGCTCTTGAGGGTGAAACCAACATCTTGAATTTCTATTGTTGGATTCACCATATCAGTCATGCTTCACCTACAAAAGTGTTGTACAATAATTTCGATTAGCATAGTTCACTATATCATGCTATACTTGAATAATAAGAACAAACATATCAAAGCGCCATCACACAACTACCTAACACATACCAGCAAGCAACACCAAATTGCATAACAAAAAATACACAACAAAAACAAGCACACAGAAAAAGACCACAAAACAACAACGGTAAGTAGGGGTGTAAACGGATCGGATACGGACGGATAATGACTTTACCATATTCGTATCCGTTATAATTTTTCGGATGCGAATACGGATACGAAAAGTTTCGGATACGGATACGAATCGGATATTAATCGGTTATCGAATACGGATTGGATGTCGGACGGATGCAAGTGCGAAAAATAATATATCGGATAATGATCCTTGAAATCATTTCTTGTATAAGGTGTCATTAAATTAATCCTTAATCAATGATACTTGAAACCATTTCTAGTAATTAACAACAACACTTGTTAGCAATTAGATTATATTTAAATTGTGTAGAACAGTGCCTACTGTAAACACACATCAGTAGTCACCATTTACAATATCCTTAGTTTACTGTATATCAAGTTCAATTTAAGGTCTTCCAACTCAAAATACTTCTACATTAGTCGCAAAATTTGTCAACTACAAGATTGTTTGAAAAATACTTCTACACTTTATTCGGATATCCGCTAAAAAAAATGTTCGGATACGGATATTTATCCGTATCCGTATCCGATTTGATATTCAAAACCGTAACCTTATCCATATCCGTCTGATAAATATCCGTATCCGTATCCGTGTTCGAAAAATATCCGTATCCGAATATCCGTATCCGCTGTTTCTCGGATACGGATACGGATAAAGTCGGATAGTATCCGATCCGTTTACACCCCTAACAGTAAGTATACCAACAACAACAATAATATTTAAAAAATAAAAAATTACCATAAGACAACAAGAGAAGAAGGCGTGGCGAGAGGAGAAAACACAACAAGGGTCGTCCGCGAGAGGGTAAACACGAGATTAGCGGAGGACATAGATGATTTGGCGGAGTCGATCATTCTCATGCCTAATGCGTTGACGAGAGGCAAAAGAACAACATGTGTGTGATAAAGATCGTTGATAATCTCCACACCTCTAGCAGACCAGATCGGCTAGAGATGTGGAGGCGGCCAGTTGGAGAAGAGAGGACAGAGAAAGTTTGGGAAGATGTGGAGGCAGCCTTGTGGAAGAGAGTGAGAAAGAAGAGTCACAAAATGCTCATTTTAGTTATTTTAGTTCGACAAATGTTATTTTAGTTGACCGTTCGCATAGGTGGCGCTACGATAACAATCATTTTAAAAACCATTGCTCTAGAGTTTTGAAAAAAAAACTGAAAATAAAGGACAATAGTTATTTTAAATAACTGTCAGCTAGGTGGAGCTACGCAAAAGATTATTTAAAATAACTGTTATCTTATCGTCATAATTTCTTTTGTATTTCTACCAATAATGTTTAACAATTTTTGCAACAACCGTTGTTTTATAGGGATTGCTAAATCTTCTTTCCGTGATAGTGGTCTTTTAAATTTTAGTAATTTTGATTCTTATATTTATCTAAAAAAACTTGATTCTATTATCCATGTAAATTTCATAACTTCAAATTAACATGTAAATGAGGTCCATGCATGTCCCATAAAGCAGAAAGGTTTCCTTTTATGTTACAACTGTATAAAAATTACATTCTTGTAACTTTCGTAATTAATAAGAGAATTTAATGAAATAATTTAGGAAGGCATTTAAGAAGGGCAACTGTGGTATTTAGGAAAAAAAAGATTTAGTTATGCTTTCAAAATTAGAAATCGTGCTCTCGAAATAGCAGCTCCCTTATAACATGAGTCATTATTAAGAGAAAGTAACCTAGTGCTACTAGGAAAATATCATGAGATTTGCATGAAATTATAAATTAAAATCCTGAGATCCGTGCAGGAGAGTTTGGTTGGCTGAATGAGATCGATCACAATTTCACAATTTCAAGGTAACAGTGTGCTTTGTAGTATTTTGAGGATGCTTCTCTTTAGAGTTTATTATCCACTAGTTTGTCTTAGCTGTCTATTATGAAAATAAATCCTTGTTTAGTGTGCACAAACTACAAGATTAAAGTATGCTAAATTTACATGGCACCATAAAATTATAACTATATTAAATGATTGACATCTTAAAAATTAGAACTATACTTATCATCATTGATAAGTGCATTTAATATATACAAAATCTACGGTATAATTTGTGAAATTATCAAAGTTCATAGCTTTTTAGTTGGAATTGCTTTTGTTTGTGTTAAGAGTTTGAGTTGCTATCTATTTGTTATGGTCAATTGCAACAAAAGAGAAGAAACAAGACGATTGGAAGTTGAATCGGAGCTTCATACTCAAGCTGCAAGGAGCTGAAGAAAATCACCAAAAATCACCAAAAACATAATATTTTACCAAAAATCTCTTGCAAATAATACTTATGGGAAGTGAGAACTATCCAGAACCACTACTTAACTAGTCTTGAAGAACTTAACCAAATTACAGATGCAATATTGAGATTATACCTACAATTACGCTGAGCAATGATGCAGTTTTTTTACAGATTAAGAAATAAAAACCCTAGTTCTTAATTATTTGCAAGAGAACAACAATCATTGGTACTTTACAAGTCGAACCACAGAGACAACTGATTTCACTTTCGTATCATTGTAATTAGATTTAAATTATAGAAAAACTAAATAAATATTATGTTTGGTATGGTTATTGTAATTAAACTAAAAGTAAATAAAATCAATAATTAGAATCTAGGAAACAGATGATAATAAACAAGTGTTTCCTAGGGTTCCTATACACTCTTATTCTGTTTATTTGGTAAAATAAAGAAAATTTGGTTTACTACAAAGGCACAATTATGAGGTATAATCAGTATTAAGGGATATCTATATGTTAACAACATTATTCAGACTAATATAATTTTCACCGTTTGATACTTGATTATATCAATTTGAGTTTAACTCATTAAGTTCTTATAATTGTTCTAATTAACTCAAATAATTATCATTCACCCTACTGTACTTGACGCAACTAATCTAAGCAATCAGGTTAAGCCCTAATTAAACAACATCACGTTTCGACAATTAGTCAATTAATTAAATTATTCCTTATGATTGGGATTCAATATCTAACTTTTCAGTTCAAACACTAAATACTAAATTCTGCAATTCAGTTAAGATACGACAATAAGAATAAAGAACAACTCATAATTTAAACAAAAGTAAAATGATCAAAACCAAATAAATATTACAAGAGTTTAAAGTACTTAAATCTCAGAATTCCTTCTCTGCTTGAAAACTAATTGTTGCTTTCAGAATTGTTCTAGACTCTAAAAAAATATGTTATAAGTGACTCCAAAAATACAAGTAACAATAGCAGAACCTAGACCTAAAAACTGAACCCTAAAAATAAAGTATCTCATGATCAGTCGGTGTAGGTTACGACCGAAATGATCTTGGGATTTGGCTGAAGTTGAGTTAACATGCCTAAAAATAACTTAGCCAAATTTAGAACTGTTGAACTGCCTTGGAGTACTAAGCTTAAAGGATTCGACCATATGTGAGTTGTTTGATTAGAAAGTGAGTACTCAATTTGGACTTGGAGTCATGGCTACAGTTGAAGCTATTAGTGACTTCAGTTGAAGTTGGAGTGAGACATCAGACAGGTACTTAGGAAAATTTTGGTTTTGTTCAGGAAATGCAGTATTGGACTTTACAAAAAAGCCTTTTCTGTCTTGTGGAATGTCCTGATTTGATCTGAGTCATCCTATCAAGCTTCAAAGACTCCAAAATACTTGTTTTCTGCAATTAAAATAAATTTAGATCAATAACTTGAACTTTTGCATAATTCTAACCTAAATTAACTTAATTAAACTAAAACTTGGATCAAATTAACACAATTATCCCTGTTTAAAAAAATAATAGTTTGACTTATCAAGTAGTACTTAGCCGATTTCAATCACTACTTAGCCATGACCAAATTACATATGCAATCCTGAGTCTGCACTTGAAATTGCACTGAGATGGCAATCTTGAGCCTGAGATGCATCTCTTCATTTTTTACTTGTGTTGTGTTTAGCTCAACTTGTTTGATAATTTACAAAATAATATTGGACTAATCTTTTCACAAGTTTTAGTTATGTGTATGTAAGTGATATAAGTACAATTAATTCTTGGTGAGGTCTAGAACATCTAGTACAAGTCAAGAAAAATACAAGAATGCAAGAAGCAAACAAAACAAAGGAACTTTGAACCATGCATTATGGTAACACATAAGAATGCATTATAACGAGTTGATGAGTGTTATAAGAGGATACCAAGGCGTTACAACAAGTATGTAGAAGCTGGGACCAAAAGTCAAATGTCTGGAGCTCAAAAAATCGACTAAATACAAAAATTCTTGAGAGGTATGTTATAATAACACATGAGAAATGCGTCATAACGGTTTTGAAGACGTTATAACGATTTTACTAGGTTGTTATAACAGATTCCTAAAAAATTATATCCAGAAGTCAACTACAGATAGGGTTGTCAAACATGACAAACGATCATGAAACAAGGTTTAATCGTTAACTGTTTCGTTTAAATCACAATTAATAATTTTTTTTGCATTAATCATTTCGTGTATCAGACAAAATAAAAAATAGTTGCATTAATCGTTTCGTTAGAACAAAACGATTCGAACGATCAAAACATTCAAAATTTCTGATCGTTTAAACAGAAAGGTAGTACTGGTACTAGCCATAGTAGTACTGGTACATGCCAAGTTCTTTGTTGGTAGGAGCCTACCAATACCTCGACAAAGAAAGAGTAAAGGGCAGGTACATTCACTGGCATAACAAGAGGTACACAACATATATTGTTTCAACAAGTCTGAGCCGGTGCCAGTAAAACAAAGAAAGAGAGAGTACAGATCCAATTCAAGCAAATAAAGATCCAATTCAAACAAAGAAAGAGCACAGATTCAAAACTTGAATAACCAAATCCAAGCAATTATTACACAATTTAATCTGATCCAAAGAATTGCCAATCATAACAAAAATCTTAAAAATAACAATCCTTCAAACATACTATTTTTTTTTAAGTGAGATAATTTCTGAGATGGCAAAGCAAGCATGGCGGTATGAGAAAATTCTTCAGCTCTGCCACAACTTATAAAATTCTTGGTAAATCATGTGCGCACAATTCTTGGTAAATTACATATACAAATTACAATTGGTGCTCCATGTCTTTAACCTATTTTCTCTTTAAAGAAAGAAAGATGAAAAAGAAAACGTGCTTTATTATAGGCCCATACTTCAAAGTTCAAATTCCATGCTAAAATAAAGGCAAAGGAAAGCTGGCACCAGAGTTTCCATATAGAGTTTCACTTTATTAATGCAAAGATCACATGTTATCCTTTCCGTGAATATTTTCCAATACTTGAATTTATAGACTTCATCACTTTATAAATATCATAATGTAAACATTGCTTACTCCAAACTTTTTTTCCTCTTCTCTCTCTTTCTCTTTAATTTTCTTCATAAGAGTTCACGAAAGTTCTTACATTTATTATTTGCTAAACTTTTTTTTTTTTTATGAAAATTGAATTTATGCCTCTCTCGATACGAAAGAGAGTTCCATTAATTGAGACGACACAACATGTTAATACTTGATCTTATCTCTTCGAGACCATTGGCCCATTGCATTGATATATGGGCCCTTTATTTAAAACATTAAAATTGTGTTTTTCTGGTTATTTTCTGTGTTATGTATGCTTAATTCACTTGTGTTTGTTTATTTTACCTCATGATTCCGATACAAGAGGAATTCATGAAATGTATATATCAAATCTTAGGAAACTAAGAGAATCTCTATTTCTGGAACTTTAGGGGTTTCTAATTTGACGTGACAGTTTCTAAATGAGTTTTAAGGATGTAGATGAGTTTCTTATTTAGAAATTTTGCTCAAGAGTTTCTTATTTAGCAACTATGCTTTAGAGTTTATAAACTATGACATAACTTATTCATTGGTTAAAATTGATCGTTCTCTCATAATATTGATAATATTTGCTGACGTGACAATTTAGAAACTCTAATTTTTCAGTTTTAGAGATGAAGAGTTTATAAACTAAAGAAAAATTAAATTTCTAAAATTGATGTGGCACTAATTTAGAAACTCTAAAAATTTTAGAGATGGAGATGCTCTAATGGCACTCAAAACAGTGAAGTAAAGTTCAGAAAGATTCAATTTAGACAAGTTTTTGTAATTTTTTTACCTGATACAATTATGTGTTTCAAACAGAAGCTATACATGGGACAATAATTTAGGATTATTTTTTACCCTCAATGACCTCTGATATATACAAGTGTTTTTATTATCTGCAAACTTAATTTATTATTGTTCTGACAATATCAAGACAATGAACAATACTGTCTTTTTTCCCTCAAACAAGAAAAGCCTAACCGTACAATAGTATCTTTGCCACTCTACTCTAAAGTTTGGGATTCTGAAAATTGCTACTACAAACTTCAAATTTAGTTTAATGCCATTGTAAAACTAACTAATTTTGAAATTTGTCATTATAATGACATAATTAGAATAAAAAACAGAAAATATTATAATACTCAAAATACCTCTTGTATACCCTTGAGTTCTCTCAGAAAATTTCATTCTGAGAATTCGATTTCTGATTTTGGCTCCTCTCTGGCAGCCCAGTCCCCACCTAGTTTATCGCCAGTCCGCAGCTCGCCCCTTATACTGCCCTCCTCTCCGTCGGCCTCTTCTTCTCTCCTCCAGTCTCTTCTCCTTTCCTCTCTCACTAATATCTGATTTGGGAGTTTGTGAATCTCAATGCCGGGATGTGATGGTGGTGTTCAGTAATTGGCAATTTGATCCGATGAAAATTCCATTTCAGAATAATGAAGGCTCAGAACATCCATGGGCAAATGTAGAAGATACAATGTGTCAGATTGAGATACATAGGCATCTTGTAAAGATGTCACCATGGATCAGGTATCATGAGATTTTTCTGAATGAATTATCAGGTATCTTGTAAAGATACATAGGTATCATGAGATTATAAAACTAGGAGGGAACTGGGCTGACGGAGAGGGGACAAATAAGAAATCAAATTATCAGAATGAATTTTTCTGAGAGGAGATGTTAATAAAAGAGGTATTTTGTATTGGGTAATAATATATATTTTGCTTTCTTTTATTCTAATTATGTCACTATAATGACAAATTCAAAATTATCTAGTTTTATAATGACAAACTAATTTTGAAGTTTATAGTGCCAATTTTCAAAATTTCAAATTTTGAAGTGACAAAAAACTATTTTTTTTCCTACAAAGATTATATCCTACATTCTTGCATACCATTATCATTAATAAGTATAATTAGATTCAAATTGCTGCAAAGGTTTGAATTGAAGAGCTTTTTTCAAACCTTCTGATTTGGGATAAGCTTTCCTATTTGATGCCATTAATTGGCAGCGTAATGTGAATACGATATCTCGTTAATAACTAAGAGCATCTCCAGTGGCGGATTCAGGATTATGATCAGGGGTAGGCACTACTTACAAAATATAAATTTCGTCAAAATATCGAATACCATAGTAATTAAAGAGTATGATTTATTAAGGGATATTTGTTTTTTTGCCACTACAAAACTTCAAAATTGTCAAAATGCCACTCAGAATTTTTTTTGTCAAAATAACACTATTAGTCACTTTTTGTATAGAGATCGGGTGCCGATAGTGACATTTTGATAATTTTTTCG
This sequence comes from Eleocharis quinqueflora, assembly GCA_964058865.1. Taxonomy (NCBI): domain Eukaryota; kingdom Viridiplantae; phylum Streptophyta; class Magnoliopsida; order Poales; family Cyperaceae; genus Eleocharis; species Eleocharis quinqueflora. The sequence continues at coordinate 70,279 of CAXKVX010000631.1, read as the reverse complement.
AGTGACATTTGAACAATTTTCAAATTTTATAGTGACATAGAACCAATTTTCTCATAAATATTAGAAAATCAAATATAACTATAATATAATAACCACCTACAAAATTAAATCAAATCGATGACGTTTAATCGAGCCGACATACTCTAATATGTTTTACAAGGTGTTGTGTACCTTCATTCAATTCAGTATATTTCTCACACCGACATAGTAAAACATCGACTGACAACGTTCAAAATAAAAATATCAGCTAATAATTAAACAATTAGAATTAAAGTAATATCAATTGATTAACCTTAGGTAAACCGAACTAAAAGCCTAGGACCAATATGATCATATTGAAATAAAGCTCAAAATTACATTTTTTTGTTAGATAGACAAAGTTGTGTAGCAAAATTCATTTTGCTTATTTATGAAGTTGAGCAAGGATCACTTCACATGTAGTACTTAAATTGGTTGATTTTTATTGTATTGTTATTTTTATTATATTTCAATCGGTAAGTGTTTTTAATGATAAAATTTGTTTGTTTGTCATTTCTTTGTAGCGGTAATATTTTATAATAACAAGTGATTCACATATCTAAGTATGTATAGTAGTAACAACTGAATGTCTAAAGCATATATCCAAGTGTTATGATACATCTAACAATTGAAATAAACTTAGAATGAAAATTTGCATTTCATGTGAAAATTTATGAAATTTGCATTTACTTTGACATTGAAATATTCGAGTGTGGGAGGATTTGAGGGACTCGTCAGACGCCAACAACGGAGGTTCGACAAGGCACGCACGATCACGACTCGCAAGTTTGGGCTTAGTCGCTTAGGGTTAGGGTTCGAGGCTTCGAGATGACGGTGATTTGCGACTCGGGTTAGAGGGGAAGAAGAGAGGGACGATCCATTCGGAGTCTTTAAGTCTGCCGAAAATAATGATTTGCAAAGAGAGCGAAGATAGGATCAACGATCTTAGTTTGAGCCAGAAAATATTGACTGAGTCTGAAGCAGGGGTAGGCACAATATTAATCCAGGGGTAGGCACCGTATTGAATATCATTGAGCGTATGACGAATTTTAGAATCCAGGGGTAGGCACGTGCCTACCCCTGCGAATAGCTGCATCCGCCAGTGAGCATCTCCATCTCTGAAAATTTCAGGGTTTCTAATCTGACGTGGCAGTTTATAATTCAGTTTCAGAAATGTAACAGAGTTTCTAATTCAGAAACTTTGATTGAGAGTTTCTTATTTAGAAACTTTGATTGAGAGTTTCTTATTTAGAAACTTTGATTCAGGATTTATAAACTGTGATGTGTCAATATCATTGGTTAAAAAAATTAACAAAAAAATAGTTAGTTGATGATGTGGCGATTAAGAAACTCTAATTGTAGTTTTAAAAATGTAAGAATTTATAAACTAAAAAAAATTAAATTTTTTAATGAGATGTAACATTATTTAGAACTCAAAAAATTTCGTGAAGGAAGATGCTCTAAATTAACCATGTTACGTACTTGTGATATTTAACATTTTGTCCTTTTTATTCCATTTGTACTGGAAGTAGTTATGTTTGCTAATATACGCATGATGTTTTAAATAATCAAGCTAGCTACCGACATGTGATACTTAATATTTGTCTTTGTCGTTTATATGTAGTTGGTATTCTACAAGGAATCTTGTCATAAAAGAATAATAAAACTAGATTTATAACTTCAATGTATGATATGTGATGCTAACAATTTCCTTAACAACTTCTCTTATACAAAAAAATTAACGCTTCATTTCGCTTCGCTTCTGTTTCGATCTGTCCGTTTAGCTCCTGTAGCACTTCGCTTTCCGCAAACTTTTATATTTAGAAAAAAAAAATTTATATTATATTTTTTCAATATAAATACTTGCAGTTTCAAAAATTTGAAGCTTACAGATTTCGATATAAATACTTGCTTTTATAATATACAGACTTGCGAGTTCTAATATAAAGACTTACATGTTTTAATATAAACTTACATGTTTCAATATTGAGAATTGCAATTTTCAATATAAAAAAAGCCGCTCAGCACATTTACTTACACAAGTGACGACCACATAGGATCCCTACATCAAAAGTGAGCCTCTTCCGTCTTCACCCAACAATTCAGAACTTGTTTTGGTTTGACCCTAAAAGAAAAAAGAATTACATTTATGACCTTAGTTTCAAAATTTTTACAGCCATGGCCCTATATTTCTTGACGTTCCAAACAACATGACGACGCTCCACCGTTTCACGCTGACATCGCTCCCCCGTCTCCATCGCTGCATGCTGACAAGTCGCATGACGCCACTGTCCGCTGCATGTTGCCTCTCCGCCGTTGCAAGCCGCACGGCGACACTTCTCCGATGTGAGCAGCACGACGCAGATCCTCTGTTGCATGACGTTGCTCCGCCGCTGCAAGCCGCACGACGCTGCTCTGCCGTTACACTTCTGCACACTGCATGATGCCTCTTCGTCACTGTAAGCCGCACGACGCCATTGCACGTTGCATGATGCCTCTCTGCCGCTGCAAGCCGCACGACGTTGCTGCACGCTGCATGACGCCTCTTTGCCGATGGACGCTGCATGATGCCTCTCCGCCAGTGTACACTGCATGACACCGCAATGTCGCTCCAAGCCCCATGACGTCGCTCCGACGCAGCATGAAGTCGAGTGACACCACTCCACCGTTGCAAGACACATGTCGTTGCAAGCCGCATGACATCGCTCCGCAGCCGCAAGCTGCATGAAGCCACATGACGCCTCTTTGTCGCTCCAAGCCACTCGACGTCGCTCTGTCGTTGCACGCTGCATAACGGCTATCTGCCGCTGCACACTGCATGACGTCGCTCCGCCGCTTCGAGCTTCACGAAAAATTTGAACGACGTCGCCACAATCTGCATGACACCGCTCGACCTGCTACACGACGCCGCTCAGCCACTTTACGCCTCACGTCGCATGACACCGCTTCGATGTTGCACGCTTACACTTCTCCGCCGCATGACGTCACGTCGCCATTGCCCGCTGCTCCACTGCTTCACGCTCCAAGTCGCTTGACGTCCCTACAATCTGCATGACACAGCTACGTCGCTGCACGCCACACGACGCCGCTCCACCATCATTTATTCATTTTTCATTTATTATGCTTTGTTTTTAAATTGAATCCAAAATATATACTTATTATTTTATCGTTGGACATCGTTGAATAATTAAATTTTCTTCATTTTTATATATTTTTTCTTAGTAAATATTATGTTTTATTACATAAAATACTCCGTTGCGGTGTACGGACACACTTTCTAGTTTAATAATATAAGTTTGAAAAGTTCATCCGGCTATGCATAATTGCATACAAGTGACCGTCCATTTTGCACGATACTTCATTACATCTCTTATTTGACAATGGTCATTTGATATACAAATGTCTAATCATGTCAGTTGGTCTTGCTATTTGTAGGAATGCAAAATAGTAGAAAGGTGTCTCTAATCTCTATCGATTTTTTGTTTGATCTTGAAATAAGAATTACATATCTATGATCTTGGTTTCAAAAATTTAATAGTCACGACTTTATTTTTCTGCGTTCACGTTCAGATGTGCTTTCTAGACGAATGTGTTCAGAAATCGAGGTCACTCGAATTGACAAAGCAAAAAAATTTATCAAGTAATTGAAATATGTGTTCACGTCTGAACGTTGTGTCTAATGTGCGTCCAGACGTAGCGTTCACAACGTTGCCTGAATGTAGCGTTAAGTCGCAGCGTTCAGACGTGAACGCATATTTGAAAATTTGCACCATACTTAATCATTTTGTTGTTTCTTCTTGCAGCGTGAAAGCATGTGTTTAGTTTGAGTGCTGAACACATAAAATAAGACATAGCGGTCAAATTTTTGAAATCAAGATCATGAATATAATTTTTACTTTTTAGAATCAGACAGAAAAAATCGTCTCTATTGTCTATCGGTTTTCCAGCGGTTCTCAGGCCACAAATATTCTTAAAGATACATAAAATCCCAGACACCACAAGTCATCATTAATCACGACGACTGAAAAATAATATCATAATATAGCATCTTTCTTTACCAGTGCCACTGAAAGTTGGTAAGATACCTTCAAAAATGTCTCAATCAGTTTATTATTATTTTTATTATTATTTTGATATAGCCCGTAGGCACCCACACCCTATAGAAATGTCTCATCCAACCAGCCGAATATCTCTAATGAAGGCAGAACATTGAATTGAAGAATTTGGCTTAATGGAGGAAGCGAGAGAGAGCTTGTTGGTGGTAGAAGAAGGATCTCCTATTGAGGTACAAGAAGAATCTCCTAATGAGGTACTAAAAATTTAATCTGTTCAGATTTTGAACTAGATATAAATTTGGTATACCTTTCTCGCCCCCCAAAAAAGAAACAAACAATTCAGATTTAAAATTACATGATTGGAACAGACTATATATCAATATACCAAGCCACATAACATGCTTGTAGTAACTGGTAAGAAATAATAATACATTTTTTATTACTTTTAACTGTTTTTTTTTTGGGAAATAAGTGGGGGAATTCTCCACCGATTTCATTTTTTTCAATCAAAAGCAATTTACAACCTACTCCAATTCATCCAGCATAAAGCTGAACCATCATCAAAACATCACAGATAACTGCACTGGTACCAATATCAATTTGGTACCAGTGCAACCATCCTATCTAATCCCTCTACCTCGCTTCTTACCTACTACACCATACCACCGATCCTATCTAATCCCAATACCTCTCTTATTAGCTAATTGCTTTTAAAATAGAAATTGTACTCCTATTTAACCAAAAAAAAAATATTTGTACCCCTTTGAACATATTTGCCACATGCCGCAGGAAAGAAACAACTCTGCCTCAAAGAGTCAAATTGGAGGATGGAAAGCTTGCTCTATAATTATGTGTAAGAAAATGGATAATTTCTAATAGTAGTTGATGCTATATACTTGAACTGTCCGGTCAAAGTCGGTCGATTTGATGAATTGAGGCGAATAACCTGACTGTTGTATTACTTTGTTAATTTGGTTTGGTTGTCTGATTTCTATTGAGTGGCCTCTGTGGCTCCAGATGCCACAAAGCCATGCGGAAAAGAGTTTAAAAAAAAAAATACACGTCAGATATTTATTTCACATTTTATAACTAGTGTTTGTTGAGCTCTAGGTGAGTCCAACTTGAACATATGTACAAGCATCTGGAATACAAATTCGTGGTAGTGATAATTTCTAAGAGCTGACTAAAGACCTTTCATAAATCCAGTTGAACCCAGGTTTCAAGTCCCCATCTCCTGCAATTATACTTCGGCATTAAATCTCCGTGTATGAATTTCCACCCTACCTGGTAGAATACCTGCTATTACAAGGCATCACCCTTTGAGAGTAATGTAGCATTTCTTAATTAAGATGTAATGAAATTGCTTATTTGAGTAATTGGGTTTCTACATATATGATCATAGGTACTGAATTTTGTTGGTTCATGACCTTCTGTGGTGTCGCCAGGAATCTGGCAGTATATCTTAAAACTGAGCTACTTGAAGATAGCTTCACTGCATCAGCACAAACTTCAACGTGGCAAGGCACTTGCTTTCTCACAACATTGATAGGAGCTTATCTGGCAGATTCTTACTGGGGCAATTATTTGACTATCATAGTATTCTTGTTCATTTTCTTTATAGTAAGAAACTAAATCTTTATGCTGCTCTTGCTTATGCTTAATTGTGATTAGGTTGTACATTCTCCCCCCAAGTATTGTGAATGGTTAATATGGCCAACGAACAAGAGAGTTTCGGGAATACAACAATATTGGAGAGTTAATATGTCACCAAATGATTACTTGAAATAAAACCAAAGCAGTTACAAGAAACACTCATATAAAAAGAAAACAACCATTAAATTATCCTACAAATCATTTTGTACCAGTGACTTGCAGGTATGACAGCAATGTAAAAGACCTCATGTTGCAGTAGTTATCCTGCATGCTGAAACTATTCTAGCAATACAAATCTCAATACAAATTTTGCGAGGGCCAGATGTATGACATCCAGTCACTAAGTTTTGCCCTTTTCAATTAACAATAGTTTGATCTTTCTCCTTTTGTTTTCTTATAAAAGGGAATGGTGATCTTGACTCTATCAACATCAGTTCCAATCTTGAAGCATTCTCCCATCCCCTCATTTGTTGGCCTTTACATGATTGCTTTAGGTGCTGGAGCCACTAAACCGTGTATGTCAGCTATTGGTGCTGATCAATTTGACACTGCTGATACTACAGCAAAGGGATCTTTCTTCAGCTTGTATTATCTCATTATCACAATAGGTGCTTTGATTGCAGGAACTGTAATTGTATGGATACAAGATAATTTTGGATGGACTTTAGGGTTCAGTATCCTCACCATACTACTTGGCATAGCCATTACAAATTTAATATGTGGTTCTAAGTTTTATAGATACAACAAACCAATAGAAAGTCCTGTTAAGAGGATGTGCCAAGTGATTGTTGCGGCAACTAGAAAGTTTAGTATGAAGTTTCCTGATGACGAATCTCTTCTACATAAGGCAGGTCACGGGAATGAAAAGTTAGAAAATAATCCTGAACTCAGGTAATACACGTGTTATACATTTTAGTAGTTATTATATACAAGTGTGATAAAAGGAGAGACGATCTTCGCTAAAAAATGATTCAGCTATCGCTATCATTTATTCATTTATATTAATTCTTTTAAGTAATTGCTCCAATATTTTGTATTTTTCGTATGTGGTTGACCTTTTGCATGTTTGATCCAGTAGATGGTTGCATGTTTGATGATTCTATTGTTAATCATATACCCTTTTAATTTTCATAGAGGTCGAAGCACAACTGAATTGTTTCCTTTTGCTTATCTGTGTTTAATTATAGCTTTCTACTTAGTGAATAATTAAGCATAAATATTACTTATATCTTTGTCTTTTCTTTCGTTTACTCATTAATGTGATTACAATGGTATTACAGATTTCTTAACAAAGCTTCTATTGTCTCTGCTTCTGATTTCACCCGTGCTGGTGCTCTCAACCCTTGGAGGCTTTGCCCCACATCGCAAGTAGAAGAGTTGAAATCTATACTTCGGTTGCTTCCTATTTGGGCGACATTTATACTCTTCGCCACAGTTTCTAGCCAAGAGTCATCAGTTTTTGTAGAGCAAGGGATCTTCATGAATACACACTTCGGTTCTCTAAATATCCCTCCTGCATCTATGCCGACTTTTGATGTACTTGCGGTGATTGCATTCACACCATTCTACGAGAAGATAATTGTGCCAATTGCTCGGAGATTCACAGGAAAAGATAGAGGCTTCTCTCACTTGCAAAGGGCTGGGATTGGTTTGTTTTTTGCTGTTATTGCTATGGCATATGCAGCTCTTTTGGAGACGAAGCGCTTACAGATAGCGAAAGAGGAATGTTTGGTACATGATAAGGTTGCGGTTTCGATGAGTATTTTTTGGCAGATACCGCAACATGTTTTAGTAGGTGTTGGTGAAGTATTTAACCAAATAGGCATGCTTGAATTCTTCTATGAGCAAGCACCGGATTCAATGAGGAGCATCTGTTTGGCTCTTGCTTTTCTTACCATATCACTCGGAGGTTACATGAATTCAATTATTCTGACAATGACTCATTGGGGGTTTGGATGGATACCTGATAACTTAAATGAGGGGCACCTAGATCGTTTTTTCTGGTTGGTTTCTGGATTATGTCTGTTTAATTTACTTGTGTTTGTTTATTTTGCCTCACGATTCCAATACAAGAGGAATTCATAAAATGTATATATCAAATGTGAGAAGTAAGGTAATTCAATAAAGATTAATTTTAGGCAAGTTTTTCGTAATTTTTTTACCAGATACACTTGTGTATTTAATTTTAAAAAGCAGCTATAAATAAATTAAAAATAGATTTTTTCCCAGGCCTCTGTTATGGTGTGACAAGCGAGGCAAGGTTAAGGTGGTAGAAGAAAATTTTGGTGCTTCATGTAACTACCTCATTGAAAAAAAAGTGTTCCTTGGTAGTATGTTCACCAAATGAAATTGAAATTTACCAAAAAAAAAGGTAAATTTTCTGGGAGGTCACTAAAATTTGTATCAAGTTTATTTTCTGTCACTGTTCTTTCAATTATCTATTTTTAATCACGTAAATTTGATATATCTTCAAATTTAGTTACTTTTTTATTGTTTTTAATAAAAATTTACATAAATTACATATTTTCTTCTAAATTTTTCGTAATAATTTATTTTTCAAATTGTTATCATGTAGGTGCCGCGTGAATTTTCGATAATTATTTTAATTAATAACAATAAAGAATTGACTAAATTTGAAGATATATCAAAATTTAGTGACTAAAAATAAATAATTTAAAGTTCAGTTGTGCCCCGCAGGGCTTTGATTGCGGCATGCAATCCAATTTCTGTTGTGCAACGGTTCGTATTTTTCTCGTAACTTCATTTTCCTGACTCCGACTTTGACGATTAAAAATACGTTGCGAATCTAAAAACAAGCTCTAGGTACTTTACTTATAATATTTGGCATCTCATTCTTGATTTATGCACGAAAATTCACAAGAAGTGGGAAAGTTTTTCGAGCTCGTACAAAACATAGACAAATCATAATTAAAACATACGAATTTTGGTCAATTTCACAAATAAATCCTATGTTTTATATATATGAAATACACTATCACTTCCTTGAAATTAAATCAATCACATAGTTAATTAGATTCATTGATTTTTTTAGCCACTTGATCTGATATAAAATAAAACAAAAAATTCTCAAAATTCTACGTCGAAGCATTCCTTTGCAAATTAAATAGGATCAATTATTTAAACCCAACATTTGAAAAAAAACTATATACTAAAAAAACATTTCATAAATTTAAAATGTTTATATAAAAGGCGGAGTTATGTTTTTTTATGATTCTTAAAAACTTAAAGCAATGAATTTTGACATTAATTTTTAGTAACATCTTATGTTCTTTTTGAACATATGACCCTAATTTGTTCCTTATTCGAAGAAAATTCTCACTTAACACATGTTAAACGATCATTTTCTGAGACTGTACCTGCGCTACAAAAAACAGCACACTGACAACGCATGCATTGAACTTTTAGTGATCCATGCTCTTTGGATGAGTTAACTTGAACCATTTCTAATCCAAATATTACCCCTTTTACTGAAGAGATCTTTCAAATAGGAAATGCGAACGCAATACAATTAGAATCTTAAGTATCACATATGCTTGATTGCAATTTAATTAACGGAATTTGTCATCATTTTACACACTTCATGACAAGTAATAATACTGAAATCAACAAAATCTAGCTCTTTTAAATACAAAATTTAAAAGCATAGGCACGTCAATTTTAACCTGAAGTCCTGAAGTGATTCCAAACAGGTAGTTTCCCTGTTCCTAATTACAGCACAAATCTTTTCCTTTACTTTTATTTTGAGAAAATATGCATGTTTTTATTTTGATTTTTTAGTTTTCATTTCTTTTTCTTTGTAGCATATCTAAAAAAACTAAATGTAGTGCAGGAGAACTGTTTTCAATTTTTCTGGAGTACATTCATGCAATTATATGTGACGCTTTGCCAGCTTTAGAACATACCAAGAGGAAATAGAAAAGTCAAAGCTGTACACACAATTTGATTAAACTTGGTCCAACCACTTTTATATTTTTCAACGGTTCCAGACCCATTTTTCTAATTTTTAATACCACCTTCAAATTAAGAATCGAACCAATCATCAACTTCTTAATTGTAAAGCCAAATATAGCTACAATTTTCCATGTTATCAGTATTACCCTTTCCTCAACTTCTTGCATATATATAACACTGATCACCCTCTACAAAATACCAACATATAGCATAACTTTCTTTGGAGCTCTCTTTCATCATTTCACCATGGAAGAAGTTAAAGAAGTAGCTCAACCATCTAATAGGACTGCCCTTGGAAGGGTAAAATTATCTCCTCCTGCTCCATTTCTCGGTTTGGAGGAGCTCAGCAAGTGGCCTCTATACCGCGCAACGATAACAGAGTTCGTGGCTACGCTGTTGTTTCTTTATGTCACGGTATTGACAGTGATTGGCTACGGCCACCAGAGCAACCCAAATGTTTTCCCCGATGCACAGTGTGGCGGTGTCGGTGTCCAAGGTATTGCATGGGCCTTTGGCGGCATGATCTTCGTTCTTGTCTACTGCACTGCTGGCATTTCTGGTATTGCCTTTTTCTTTGTTTAGTTTTTGTGTGGCTGAGATAGGAATTCATTGCATATACATTACAAAATCATTACCCAATATACAAACTGGCCAAGTTGGATTTACAATTGTGTGCTTTCTGGCTCTTCACAAGTCACTATAAATGGGCTATTGGGAAAGAGAATTATTCTTAAAAGAGGTGTACGTCAGGGGGATCCGTTATCCCCGTACCTCTTCATTCTGGCATCTGATTTTTTATCACGTTGGTACATGAAATTGCAACAAAGTGGCATCTGATTATTTACCTTAACCTGGAATGCCTATATGCGCTCTCTATTCAGATGACTTGTTTTTTGTGATCAAACCAATTACAAGGAATCTCCAGGCTCTAAAAATAGTTCTCACATACTGGAGTTCTATCTCGGGTCTCAATGTAAACCTTCAAAAATCAGAAATTGCAGTGGTGCATGAAGATGATGATACCACACAACAATGGGCAGTCTACCTAATGTTGCAGAACCTCATTTCCAATCACATATCTTGGTCTCCTTTCAAACAAAAGGCTAACAAGATCAGATTTATGTCTTTGGTGGAAAAAAAATCAAGCAAAATTATCTGGGTGGAAAGCAAAACTTTTATCCCGGCTGGACGATTGGTACTGATCAATGCTGCTTTAACATCGCTACATGTCAATTTTATTATTTCAATTACCAACATGGGTAATTTAAAAAATTGACAGAACAAGGAATGACTTTTTCTAGCATGGTGTCAAACATGAAAAAGGAAAAATGCATCTTATCAAGTGGGAAACAGCGCACACATTGAAGGATCTTTGTGGATTGGGAATAATTAATCTAAAAATTTTCAATCTAGTGATGTACGTTGGGCAAATGGATATGGAAATGAATTAACTCTCTTTGGAAGGGGATATTTTTTGAAGAGAATGGGAACTCACAACATCGCTGCCATTTTGGAGAAGTGTACCAGACATAGGGAAAACTTTTGAAACAAAATTGCAGTTGTTCTAGGTTAGGGCACAACAGCATGTTTCTGGCACCATGATTGGGGATATGGAATCCTGAACATCAATACCCAATTCTATATTCGTTCACATTAAACACAGAACTGATGGTGTCAACTGTCAACTGCTCTAGAAATGGCCCTTCACAATGTAACAGGCATGTTCAGATATAACTTGTCGGTACAGGCATCACAACAGCTAGCCTGTTACAAGATGATTCTAATTTGGTACAACATGGTTTGGTGTCTGAACCAGACAAAATTTTCAGGAAACAAGACAGCAAGGGGTGTTTTCAGTTAAATCTTTCTACAAATTTATCAAAATGGGGCCACGTATTCATTCTGTCATCACAAACATTTGGAGATCGAGGGTACCACCAAGAATGCAAATATTCACATGGATTATGTTGCGAAACAAGATTCTGACGACAGAAAACCTAAAGAAAAGAGGCTAGCAAATAGTTGAATTATGTTTCAGGTGCAGAAGCAACGGAGAATCTGCGGATCACATGTTCAACAAATGTACCTTCTTCGCTGAAACAGACTGTTACTACCAAAATTCTCTATTCCATCCTCACACAAGCAATGCACAGTTCAACTGTCAACACAGAAACTCTTAATAAATAAAAAAGATGAGAGAAAGAATCTTAAATATGTTTGGTAACATGGAGATTAAGGTGTAATCGCTCATTCAGAGAAGGGGGCAAGTCATATGCAATACGGGTAGAAGAAGTAATTGAGGAGTGGAAGGCATTGCAAAGAGAAAGGCCATATACTGAAGGAACCAATACCTATGCTAAATGATGATCTAAGTCATTTTAAAATTTTAAGTTAAACATCCATAGGCAAAAAAGCTTAAATCATACTAAAAACACAAAATCAAAATGATCTTCTCAAATTTAAAAGCATGTAGAGAGTTTGAATCAATACATTTTCTTATATGTTGTCTCTCTCGAGTTCTTGTCTTCTTCCAATTAGATGAGAACTCCTACTGGGCCACCTTAGCTTACTTTGAGAATGAAAGATCAATCTAATGCTAGTTAGATATGATCAATCAATTTAGTAAATCTATTTGTTCAAATTGTAATCTCAAGTCTTTTCTCAAACTTGTATTTGATCTGTAGCTAAAGTTCAACACATGGACACCTATTATTTGATCTTAGATCAAGATTTAAGTTGGAAGAGAAAGATCAAAGAGCAAGAGAGAACAAAGAAGAGCAAAGGAGGACAGATCAGCCTCCTTGACCACCCTTGGTCTAGGGAGGAGGTCTCGACTTGCAGTCGCTGTCGACAGATGGTACTTGACTGGGAGGGGTGGCGGCCTCAAGCGGTGGAGGTGGAGGGTTGGGTGGCAGTCTAGACTAATATATGAGAATGAGATGAATGAGGAGAGAGAGGATCAAGAATAAATATTCAAGGAATATCATCTAATGTGAAATTACTATCCAACTCCTCCATCACATGACCTAGACTAATATAGAGAGGGTTGAATGATAATTACTTCACTTCTTGGTCTAATGGATCATTGCTCTATTCAAGAAGCTTTTCCCTTCTCGTCTCCTACTTCCAAAGTTCAAAATATTTACAACAATTGTCATTCATTCATTTAACCGAGTTTGACCACGTCTACCTTCTTTAATCAGCTTTTGATCATATTTGACCAATGTCTAAAACACCTTCAAACCATTTGAAATCACCATACATAATCATATTATACTATAGTGCATCAATTATGACCTTACCCACTTCAACATTGATTATATTTCACAATTAATTAATTAATTAATTAATTCATGTATCTCCATACATAATTAATTAATATGTGCAACATTAATTCATATATCCGATACATAATTAATTTGTTTTGCTCTTATATAATCCACATGATTAATTTGTATATCCAATATACAAATTTATGATATAGTGATTATTTCCTTCTCACCCAATCATGTTGAAAGAATGAATTAATCATATATCATCATATGTATTTTAATTTCATGAATTACTTGACATCATCTCATGAAGTCTCAAAGTATTAAGCTATTTAGGGGTGACCTTTAGAATTCTATATTGTGTTGATAGTAATGTTCAAAACTCATTTTAAACATTACAAGTTATCAATGGTGCCTAGCATGCACATGATAACCACCCAATCAATATAGAGATTATGTCATGATCCTAATAAGCAATCATATTTCTCGTATTTAATTACATGTCTCATGATGCCAAGTAATAAACCATGGTTATTTTCTTATAGATTTATACACTTTTACTTGATATACCAAAATATTATGATATATGATTGACTTCTTAATCATATTGCATGCATTATAATCACATTTTCACCAAGAGATCTAGTGATCAGTATCGTATATTCATAATATATAAGGGGCATATAATCATCTTGATGCTTTAGTACTTCTTTATAGGTAGTACTATCTATATTATCTAATAAAGCATCAAAGCAATGGATGCGTCCATTTAGTCTTTAGTCTTACTTTTCTCTATGGACAAAAATACCCCTCTCAATTTAAGCCAGGTACATTCAATAGGAAATTTAAAATGTTGTTGGTTATTAAATACAATTTGAACCCCCTTCTCTCGGATGAACTTGGTCCACCCATGCGCTATTTGGCTGATTTATCTGGTCACTTAACGGTCCATTGGTACCGAGTGTAGGTAAAAAAATTGATCGCCGAGATTTATATACTAGACAGAGCTTGAAAAGGGAAACTTATGAGTGTGCTTCGATTTAAAAATGGGACAATATAGAAGGAGAATTCAATTGAAAATATCTCTCGTTGCTTGGCACAAATATGATTACTAGTATTATAGTAACACCTTTATAACTTTCAATTAAGACGAGTGTTTGATAATATTAATAATAAGTATTTTCGTACGAAAAATTAAACATCTCATATTTATCAATTGAATATTCATGAAATATAAATGATTATGAATCTTATTCATATATTTCGTATAATGGTCATCTTATTATCTTGGTCTCTAACAAACACTCGTAAGATTAAATAACATTTATTCTTTGATCTATAAAACATGATGAACATTTAATGCTCATGCTAACCTTATAACGTTAATTAGAGTACCTTGCTAGTTACACTCGATTAGAGACATATAGAGTTATCATTCTTGACAATAGTGTTTCATAATTCAAATCATTGACTTCTAAAATGAACTAAAATGATATTACTCAAGAAATAAATGACACACCTCATTAATTATTAACTTAATGCAAAAACCAACTTTTAATTCTAAAACACATACACCTTCATATACAAAACTGAAGGAGAGTTGTTTACGATCAATCTTTCTATTTTATTTCATTTATTTTTAAATTCTAGTCCTATCCTTTTTCAGTCTCAATCCACATGAGACTTTTTTATTTTTATTTATTTGCTGTACTGTTGAAATTTTTGAATAATAAATAAAAGTAGGAACTTGATGAATTGAATGAATAGAATGATCAGATGAATTAAATAGTTTAAATTAAATGAAATACTCAGTATACTTAGTCAATGATATGGAACCGGATCTCCTGCTCGTAAATCTCTGCTTGCTTTCCTGCTTGTTTCGATCTGGACCGTTCAAAACTCATCTAACGGCCAAAGCATCTGCTTTCTGAATCAATCACAACCGTCCGTGACGATCGAACGATCGGATCGCAAACAAACAGAGAAGCAAACAGAAATTTACGAGCAGCAGATTCGAACCCCAATGATATACCTAACTTTTTCTCATAATTCTTTATTTTTGTTGGATGCAGGAGGTCACATCAACCCAGCGGTGACATTCGGGCTATTTTTGGGTCGTAAAGTGTCTTTAATCAGGACCCTGTTTTACATAGTAGCCCAAATGCTTGGTGCCATTTGTGGAGTTGGGCTTGTGAAAGGTTTTCAAAAAGCCATGTTCAACCGGTACGGTGGTGGTGCAAACTATGTTCATCATGGTTACACCAAGGGTACCGCGCTTGGTGCAGAGATCGTTGGTACATTTGTTCTTGTCTATACCGTTTACTCTGCCACTGATGAGAAACGCAGAGCACGCGATAGCCATGTGCCGGTACATTTTCAATACAAGTCCAACAATTTTAATTGCTCTAATTTTATGTCCCGAGTGAATCTTAATCTTAAAGAAAAAGAATATTTAAATGAGGAATTGCACTGTTGTCAAATAAAGTAGATGAGCTTCTTATTTAACATCATTCATACATGTCAGTCGCTTTATTAGCTTCTGAATTTTTTTACTTTCAGATCTTGGCGCCTCTACCGATTGGATTTTCAGTATTCCTTGTGCACCTGGCGACTATACCGATTACTGGTACAGGCATCAACCCGGCTAGGAGTTTTGGTGCTGCAGTGATTTACAACCATGACCAGCCTTGGAATGATCATGTCAGTACTCAGAACCTTTTTATTATATATGTCGTAGTTAAAATATAATTGTTTGCGGTTTCAGGCCGGTTACAGTGATCTTAGACAATTTTACATACATTTTTAGCCAATTTTACACACAATTGAAAAATAATTCACTCCAAGGGTTCCATATAAACTGTCGTTTCTAAAGTAGAGCATACACTAATTTTATTTTATCTGATTTCAATCTGTAGTGGATCTTTTGGTTGGGACCATTCATTGGAGCTGCCATAGCTGCAATTTACCATGAATATGTGCTGAGAGCTAGTGCCTTAAAAGCTCTCGGATCTTTCAAATGGAGTTCTTTCAAGGCGGACATGATTTAATTATTTTTGTTTCCATCTTTCTCTGATTCATTACAATCATATATATTGAAGTCTTTTTTGGGAACCAATTTTGTAACGTTTGCTTAGTTTGGCTTCAGCTTGTCCTTGTACTTCCGGTTGTTTAATTCTTGATTAGACTAATTGCAATTTTTACTTAAAATTAATATCTTAAATTCCTGTTGACTGCATATTTTTGCCAGTTCGATTCAGACCATCGCATCTTAAATTTTACGGTCTTGATTTACTTGGGGTAAACTAATTATCAATTATGCAATTTGAACAAATTTGAAACTTGAACGAGTCTGTTTAATAAAGCACGGATGTTGGCATCGTATTATCCTGAAAAAAAAAGATTAATCTTGCTGAACAAAATTTTGACTATTTTTCTTGACGATCCAATACATTTCCTGACAAATAAACTGGTGTTTTTCTGACACCAGTAACGAATTGACGAGCAGGAAGAAATCTAATTTCGTTCTATATTTACAAGTAAATTCATTTCTGCTACTGATTGGACAAAGAGTAGATGTATTTTTTATTTTTTTCCTCCTCTGCATTAATTGGATAGGAGGCCATGATTTCAAGTTCGTCAGTCAATTATTGGATATACATGTAAGGAGGCCTTCGCAAACCCATTAAAATATACAATCTAAATAAAATATTATAGTAAATTGGGTCCCACAAATCCATTTACATTTAGGTGTCGCAAAACCCAGCAGGAATCAGGCAGACAGGTAAGTAATTTAATACTGCATTTAATTACACAACTACTTAAATTAAAGAAGGCGCGGCGCTTTATTCATTTTGGTTTCCTTGTACTACTTTTTTCCAGGCACCAATCACCAATCACCATCACATATATACAGTCACATTATATATCCCCTCTGATTCCAACATTGAAGGATAATCTTTTGGAGATTCCTCAATTTTTTTAAGCATCTAGTTATCATGGAAAACGGCAGTTTGTCTTCGGCAAATCGTAACATTTTGCCACCTCCACCATTTCTTGGTGTCGACGAGCTGGGGAAATGGTCATTATACCGTGCAACAATGACCGAGTTCGTCGCCACCTTTTTGTTTCTCTATGTCTTAGTGTCGACTGTGATCGGGCACAGTCACCAGAGCGACGTTAGAGCTTTCCCGAATGGATCGTGCAGCAGTGTCGGGATCCAAGGCATTGCTTGGGCTGTTGGTGGCATGATATTTGTTCTGGTTTACTGCACTGCTGGCATTTCTGGTAAATTCTTTAACTGTTCTTTATCAACATCCCTTGGTTTTTCATATGAGAAGATTTAATGTAGCAACTGTACTGGAGCGGATTTGGCATTTTACAAGAATTAGTTTTATGTAATAACAATTTTCCTTTTGAACTCTTTGAGTCTCATTTTATTTTCTTTTTATTTCCCCTTGGATACTATCAATGTAACTGAGTGAGCAAGAATTAATACAATACAATAAAACATTACAGCTCAATGTTAATTTAATTTCATGGTATTAGAGCCAGAGCCAGAAAGGCTAACGCCATGGCTACCTCTTCTCCAACTTCATCCTCTCTTATCACTTCTTCCTTTTCTGATTCTATTGTCTTCCTCAATTTACCAATCTCAATCAAGCTAACTCGCACCAATTTCTTGATTTGGCAAATCTCAGATAACCCCTCTCCTCCATGGTTATGATTTATTCAAATACGTTGAGAATTCATCTCCTCCAGATCCAGTTCTCACCACTGGCTCTATTACTCAAGTTAACTCTGAATTTCTCAAATGGCGAAAGCAGGACCAGTTATTGCTTGGCTGGTTGCGATCGTCACTTTCTGAACCACTGCTTGCTCAAGTGGTCTCATGTATTACTTCAGCCGCCTTGTGGTCCATGCTTCATCGCACTTTTTCAGCAACCTCTCAAGCCCGTTTGATTGAACTCCAGCAGCAGCTCCAGGGAATCACGAAAGGAGGCACTAGCTGTGCTGATTACATACAGAAGATCAGATCCGTTGCCGATGAGCTGGCGTTCATTGGATCCCCAGTTTTTGATGCAGATCTGGTAAACTATACTCTCCGCGGTCTTGGCAGTGATTTCAACCCACTTGTGCTCGCAGTGACGACCAGGTCTGATCCTATTTCCCTCTCTGATCTTCATGCTCTCCTGCTGACTAGTGAAAATTGACTCAATACACAAAACACTACCATGGCCTCTCCTTTACCTGCTGCACCAGATCCAACAGCCTTTTACACAAATCCAAGAACCCGTTTTCCAAATCTAAGGCCCACTAAGAACTACTCTTCCTCTCTAAATGGGCCTCGTTTTTCTTCTCGGCCCAATACATTCACTCCCAGGTTCATGAATCAAAACTCTAGATCCCCTTATTCACAGCAGCAGTCACTGCCTCCACTGTTTTCGAGGCCTTCAGTGCCAGTTTACCAGCAAACTTCTGGTTTTAACCAGCCACCTTGTCAGATTTGTGGCAGAAAGAATCATCAAGCTCGTAACTGTTATCATCGCTTTAGTACCGATGCCAGGTATAATCATTCATCATCTCCTCGTCCCACAGTAGCTCCACCTTATCAAGCCTTTGTAGCCCAGCCGACTGTATCTGCTGCTCCTCATGATTGGTGTATTGACTCGGGAGCTACTCACCACTTCACTCCTGATCTGAATAATCTTTCTTCCTATGTGATATTTGAAGGTACCGACATACTTCACATTGGAAATGGAATGGGTATGATCATTGAACACATTGGAACCTCCTTTCTTACTACTAATTTTTCAATTTGTCTAACTAATGTTCTACATGTTCCACACTTCTCTAAAAATCTCTCAAGTCTTTCAAAACTTCTTGATAATTCATTTGTTGAATTTTCTTCTGATTTTTGTATTATCAAGGACCGTCAATCCAAGACCCCTCTACTTCAAGCACCACTCACTAATGGACTCTACATCCTTCATATCCCTTCTTCCTTATCACCTCAAGCCTATCTTGGAGAGAGAACCTCAGCTGATTTGTGGCATGCGCGTCTTAGCCATCCTTCCTCTTCTACAACTTTGCATCTTTTACATAAATTTAGCCTTCCTTGTTCTTTGCATAAATTGAAACTTTGTCAAGATTGTTGTATGGAAAAATCACATAAGTTGCCTTTTCATAGTAGCACTTCTTTGTCTAATGCTCCTCTTGAACTTGTACATTCGGACCTTTGGGGTCCTTCACCAATAATTTCAAAGGATGGTTATCGTCATTATGTCATCTTCGTTGATGATTTTACACATTATTCTTGGATTTATTTTCTTCATACCAAAGATGAATTATCTCAAGTGTTCTCTCTTTTCAAACAAAAGGTTGAAAACTTACCCAATCATTCTATCAAGATACTTCGCACAGATGGTGGTACGGAGTATAAACCTCTTTCTCGTCTCTTCCCCCCAAATTACCTTTCAAATAACCTATCCCTACACACCTAAACAAAACGGTTTGGCCGAATGCATGCATCGTCACATAGTTGAACTCTCCCTTGCCACAATGACCAAAGCTTCCATACCACTTTCTTATTGGGATGAAATATTTGCAAGTATTGTATACCTTATTAATCGACTTCCTACAACATCTAACAACTCTATACCATTTCAAAAATTGTTTGATAAAAATCCAGATTTTACATTTTTGAAGGTCCTTGGTTGTCTTTGCTTCCCTTATTTACGTCCTTATAATGATGACAAACTACAAAATCGATCTCTTCCATGTGTGTTCATTGATTATGCTAGTTTTCAAAAGGGTTATAAGTGCCTTCACTTGCCTACCAGCAAAATCTTTGTTTCTCGTCATGTTGTGTTTGATGAATCCACTTTTCCCTTCAGCTGTTGTACTCACTCGAAGGATACTGGACTTACTCAATCATGCAACTCTACTCTTTGTCTACCTCTCTGGTTAGCATTTGTTCCTGCAGGGGCGACCCTAACTGTTACAAGTGAAGGAGTTGTTGCCCAACAATTAAATATAGACATCGGTGATCGTCCAGATGAAGAAATCACTGCCCAGGATGAAGAGATCACTGCCCAAGATTTAACTGATGCTGCCCGACCGCTTGAAGAGTTCACTGACTGAGATTTTACAAGAAGTCTTGCCCGAGTCTCTTCAACTGAGGTCCCTTTTGACCAATCTGACTGATCCCCATTTCATACACCAAACCCAGCTGCTACTACTTCAATTCACATCATGACAACCAAAACCCGTGACAACACCAGAAAACTTCGCACCTTCCCTGATCATGTTGCTTTCCTTGCTTTTGGACCTTCAGCTGCTCAAACTGAACCATCTACTTTCAAACAAGCAGTGAGTTCTCTGATTTGGCAACAAGCCATGGATAAAGAAATTCAGGCTCTTCTCATCAATGAAACTTGGACACTTGTCCCGCCACCTCCAAATCAAAATATTGTTGACTGCAAATGGGTTTTCAAGATCAAACGCCATGTTGATGGTTCAATTGAACGACATAAGGCTAGACTTGTGGCTAAGGGCTTCACACAAGAAGAAGGTATTGATTTCTTCGAAACATATAGCCCTGTTATTCGACCAACCACAATTAGGCTTGTTATCTCAATAGCTCTCTATCTTGGTTGGGCAATTAAACAACTTGATGTTCAAAATGCATTTCTCCATGGTGATTTGCATGAAACGGTTTACATGACACAACCTTCCAGGTTTGTTGATCCCACTAAACCCGATCATGTGTGTTGTCTTAAGAAAGCGTTGTATGGCCTTAAACAGTCTCCCAGGACTTGGTTCCACACCTTGAGCTCAGCCTTAATAGCCTATGGTTTCACTGCATCAAATTATGACCCGTCTCTCTTTGTTTACAATCACTATGGTTCCATCATTGTGATTTTGGTTTATGTCGATGACATCATAATCACAAGTAATACCTTAACTCATTTGGAAGCAACTATCAGGCATCTGCAGTCCCAGTTTGCAATTAAAGATTTGATGAATCTAAGTTTCTTTCTTGGCATTGAGGTTACTACCAGTTCCATTGGTAACTCAATATATCAAGAACATTCTACAATAAGCTAATATGCTGGCATCAAAACCCTCTACATCACCTATGGTGGTCCATACCTCTCTGTTAGCTCACGATGGTGATCCTATGGATAACCCATCTCTTTACCGAATGGTTGTTGGAGCCTTGCAATATGCTACAATCACCCGACTCGATATTGCTTTTGTTGTTAACAAAGTCTCACAATTTATGTACTCTCCAACCACTACACATTGGGTGGCAGTCAAGCATATTCTATGCTACCTCAATGGAACATTGACACATGGTATTGCTTTATCTCCTGCCACTTCTCTTGTTCTTCATGCATATAGTGACGCCGATTGGGCAGGGTCACTAGATGACCGTCGATCCACTTTTGGATTTTCAATATTTCTTAGACCCAATCTTATCTCATGGAGTGCTAAAAAGCAAGTCACTGTGGCACGATCGAGTACAGAAGCTGAGTATCGGGTTCTTGCACATGCTGGTGCAGAACTTATTTGGCTTCAATATTTGTTACATGAACTTCATGTTTCATGCACTTCTCCTCATATTCTTTGGTGTGATAATATTGGCGCCACTTTCTTAGTTACTAATCACATGTTTCATGTCCGTACCAAACATGTTGAGATAGACTACCATTTTATTCGGAAATGAGTTCAAAACAAGCAGCTTGTAATTAAATTTGTGAGCTCCAAGGATCAACTTGCTGATATTATGACAAAGCCACTTGCCACTCCTCGTTTTCTTCTTCTTTGTAGCAAGCTAACTGTGGCATCAGCATCGTTAGATTGTGGGAGGGCTGTTACACCATCATTGGAGATATCAGAGACTAATACAAATGGAGAAGAAAAAACAACATCTTATAACAAACTGTCAGCTGTACACTGACAGCGTGTCTCAAATCAATATAGCAATAGATGTATAGGACAAAACAGAATAGGAATCACAATGATATATTGAGGTGTATATATACATAGGTTGATCAATGTAACTGAGTGAGCAAGAATTAATACTATACAATAAAACATTACAGCTCAATGTTAATTTAATTTCAGATACGTCATTAAATTAATCAAAGATAGAGGCTTGACTTGACTCAATTTTTCATTCAAAACAAGATTTTACTGGACCTTGCACTACTGAATAGTAATTAGTAATTAGTAATTACTAATTACTAGTTACCACCTCTTTACACTTGTAGGAGGGCACATCAATCCAGCAGTGACATTTGGGCTATTAGTGGGCCGAAAAGTGCCCCTAATTCGGGCCTTATTTTACATGCTAGCCCAAGTAGGTGGTGCCATTTGTGGAGCTGGGCTTGTTAAAGGCTTTCAAAAGGAACTGTTCAACCGGTACGGTGGCGCAACAAATAGAGTCAATAGCGGGTACTCGCTCGGGACTGCTCTTGGTGCTGAGATTGTTGGTACATTCATTCTTGTATTCACCGTGTTCTCGGCCACTGACGAGAAGCGCCGGGCACGCGATAGCTATGTACCGGTGAGTGATCGAGAAAAAACTGTGAATTTGTTTTGCAATTTAATTCTAGCGTACTCAAATCTAATTCAAATTTGACAAAGGTTAGTTTTTTTTTTAATAATCGTATTATTATCTATGTTATATCCATTCCATACTTTGATCAATACTGTTCTAATACAAATGTTTAAATTTTACGCATCAGATACTGGCACCTCTCCCGATTGGCTTCTCAGTATTTGTTGTGCATCTAGCAACCTTGCCGATTACTGGCACCAGTATTAACCCTGCCAGAAGCCTCGGTGCAGCTGTGATGTACAACAGGGATAAAGCTTGGGATGATCAGGTTACCTATCGTTCCATTTTTTTTTCAAATAATGTTTATTTTGACCTTCTTTTGATTAGTTATAAATGACTGGAACATTCATGCTAGAATCACGTACATCTAACACTAATATTTTTAGTTTTTTACCCACATTCAATTTAGGATTCCAAAAATTGAAAAAGACTTTGCCCTGTTTTAAAGTTAATCAATAAAAGAGAAGTAAAATGTAAAAGTAAATACTGACCATGGAAGCCAAGTTTAGAAAAAATGAAAGAAGTTTAAGAATCCAGTTTATATAACAATTGAATTTCCTTTGAAAACATACGAAGCGCTTTGAAGAATTGAAGTGATATTAACTAAAATCTCTGGTTCTGTTTCAAATTTTGTAGTGGATATTTTGGGTCGGACCGTTCATCGGAGCAGCAGCAGCAGCGATTTACTATGAGCATATTCTGAAAGCTAGTGTTTTGAAGGCTATGACTTCATTCAAACGCAACTCCGTCACTGATGGCGCGTAAATTTCAGTGCTGCCATCTTTTGAAATCTGCGCATTACCCTTATTTTGTATTCCTATTTCAGCCATTTTTTCCACTTTATAACACATAAGTTGTTCCTTATGTGCTTTAGGTCATGTTCGGTTCCTCCCTATTGCATAGTGGCAGATGGGGAAGAACCGAACGCGCCCTTAGATTGTGCTTATTTTGTCTTTATGTAATACTTGTGATGCTTAATAATATATTAGATTTATGATTAACATGAGTGATAATTTAGAGGAGTCTTGTTTAATAATGTATTAGATTTATGTTTAACATGAGTGATAATTTAGAGGAGAATTGTTTAATCATGTAGTACATGCTTCCACTTTATCTTGTCTTTATGTAATACTTTGTAATTCTAGAGTGTAGAAGTTAATCTATTGAAGCAAATCATATTTATTTATAGTAATAGCCTATTCTCATCATTATCATGATCCAAACATTTCTACCGAGAATTTGAGACAGGCTCAACTACTCTCCAATGCTAGAATATTCATGAGCTAATGCCTAATAGCCTAAATGGTTGAACCCATGAAGACGAAAAAAGGGGGAATATAATTTGTAGGAGTGGATTTAGTATTTTCATCAGGAAGGAGACAAAATAAGACAAATTTTAAATATACAAGATTATTTTGCAGAAACAATTGACAAATCGTATAAATATATAAGGTTATTTCGCAAAAAAAAATCTAGAGGGACGGCTGCCCCTCCCTGGATACATGTAGGTCCGGTGTTTCTCCTTAATTAGATGGTATTTAAAATGACTCAGGAGAAAAATTAACTTATAGCTAAATTGTAATTATGTTGGGCTACAAACTTGTTTCAGTTGAATGAAATAGAGGGTCGCTTGACCTCTTATTCTCAAAGGTAAAATAAAAATGAAAATGGATGAAAAGAAAAGAGAAAAAGTTAATCTATATTCTGAGTTCTTAATAATATCAAAAGTTTTAATAATTGAATATGCCAAGATGATGGATAAATTTTGTCTTGGTACCTAGAAAGTAGGAGCTTTTGACATTTAGAAAAAAGCTTAAGGACCTTTTGCCATTTTTCTCAGGCTAAAAAAAAGGGAAGGGGACAAAGTGACGAGGGACTTAAAAATTAAAATGTGCACCGTGTCACGCTTTGTCATAGTTTAAGGGGTGGATACATTGATGAGCCCTTGGCATGCGTTACATTATGACATGCAGCAATTTATTGAAACCAAAAAGGAGAGGAATTCTGAACTCTGCATACATGTAGTGTTGCCTCAATCAATTTGTTTCTCTGTCTTTGCTTGTTTCTTAAGTGATTGAGTGTGGAGCATGTTGGACAGTATTTTTCCTTGTTTGATTATTTTGTCTTTTAACCCATGCATATGTTTCTAAGCTAATTCATAATACCTCTTTTGTGTGGCGTTTCTTAGTTGTTTCAGTACTAATTCAGTGCAATGGCTCTCTTGGTTATCTTGAGTTTATATAAACTAGAAATTGCAATGCGGCGTAGTGCCGCTTCTTGTTTTTTTTTAAGAAAAATATTTTGTATTAGAAAAATAAAAATACAATTATACTAAATTCAATATTTTTGTTAAATAACATCGCTTCATTGAAATTTGAGATATAATAACAAATATCATACATTTTTCTTAAGTTCTTTTGAAAGCATGATGATTTATATGAAATGAGGAAGGTGTGAACATTAATGGTGTGGGAATAATGTTATTAATGATTTATACTGAAATTAATGACGTGTCTCATTGATGACGTGTCGCATGTCCGATAATCTGGACACACGTACAATGCAAATTGAATAGCAAAATGAAGTGTCGAGTGTCGGAAAAATTGGACACGCCGACACTTAGCAAGCTTTATATAGTATTGATCAGTACTCAACTATGATTAAAGTGGCATAGCACCTGATCGAATCTCAAAATAATTTACATAATGATTAACGCAAAGAGAAAATTCGAAGTAAAATCATATAAAAGATGAAATAGCATAATAGTTGTTGTTTGTAGTACAAGTTAGAGATGATTACAAAGGAGATGGAAGGGGTATATATAGTCTATTCCTAGTCGGGAGGCCATTAAGTGCAAATAATGAGACATAATTACAGAATTAACTACCATATCCGACCGTTGGCTCGGGCTAGCAAATACGGACCGATAATAATCTCTCATAGGCCTTTTCTTGTATAGAAGGCTTAATAGGCCCAATATAGAATTGGATCGTATCATAAGCCCTCGAGCTTCTGCAACTAGTATAGATGTAGAAGTTAAAACTGTATTATTGCTTTTGTAGAATCATCTTCGGGTGAGCCTTCGAGCGAACTCCCACGCAATCTTCCAAGCAAGTCTTCGTGCAAGTGTCATTTTCGTTGCCTCGTTAAAAATCTTACTAAGAAAACCATGTGGAACAAAACTTATTGAAGGAAAAAAGAGTTAAACTACGTGACACTTACGAATGAGCCCTTGAGTGAGGTTTTAAGCAAGCTCCCAAATAATATACCATGTGAACTTCCGAAAGAACCTTTGTAAACTCCCAAATAAGCTCTCGCATGAGCCTTTGAGCAAACCTCAAGTCAGCTCCCGAGCGAGCCCTCGAGCGGGCTTCCGAACGAACTTCCAAACAGATCCTCCAGCAAGCTTCCAAGCGAGCTCCCGAGCGAGCCCTTGGGCTTCCAAGTGAATTTCCAAATAGACCGAGGTCTCATGAGCTCTCGCATGACCTTTGAGCGAACTCCCGAGCGAGCCCTCGAGCTAGCTCCCGAACAAGTTCTCAAATGAGCATTCCAGCGAATTGTCAAACAGACCTTCGAGCAAGCTTCCTAATTGGAAGAGATGCAATTGTTACATCCAGAGAAACAATGACTTACATACAAAGAAACAATGACTCCACCATTTATAGCAATTGAAACTAAGAAAGATAATTGTCAGTAGATGTAATAAATGAAGTTTATGGTGTGCTGAAAAAAAGAACAATAAATCGATACTCATCTTTGCTTAGAGGAATTGAAGCTTGTTTCCCATATTTTCCAAAGAGTAGAGAAAAGCATCAAAGTGTTTGGAAAGGTGATGTCGCCAAGGAGCAAATGATCGAATCCCAAAGGTGTGAATGAGAAGAAGAGGCTTCGAAGTACCATCACTACTTCAATCAAACAAAATATAATCAAGGTCGATGCAGTCACCCGAGCAACCGAAGCAGATCCAGAGTGCTCTTCCCTTAAGTCCTGAGTCACAAAGATGTTATCGAAAATACATAGGAGTGATTAGACTTCATAATATACAAAAATAAAGATGCCTGGAGATGTGGATGAAATATGAACTTGTGCTAAATAATGGAGATATAATCAGAGCAGGAAGACAAATATTTTACCAATAATTAAAGATGTGACACGAAGTACAAAATATATGGATACCTTATCAAACAATTAGATGTAGCACAGAGTAGAGAGATGAAGCTGACATATGAAAACCTTATCAAACATTGAAGATCATAAAGCCATAACACGAAGTATGAAGATGAAGCCAGCATATGAGGACCTTACCAAGAAAATTTCCAAGCGAGTTCTCAAGAGAAACCTCGAGCGAACTTCCAAGCGATCTCCTAAGAGAACCTTTAAGCAAACTTCCAAGCAAGCTCCCGAATGAGCCTTCGAGCGAACATCCAAGTGAGCTCCCGAGCTAGCCCTCAAGCAATCTTCCAAACAAGTCTATGTGCTCGAGCGAGTCTTCCAGTACGCATCCAAGTGAGCTCCCGAATGAATCCATAAATGAATTTACAGGCGAGCTCCTGAGCGAGCCCTCAAGCAAATATGCAAACGAGCACCCAAGGTGAGTCATCAAGAAAATATCCCAGCGAGTACTCGAGTTAGCCCTCAAGCAAACCTTCGAGCGAGCTTTTAAACGTGCTCTCGAATTTGAGGAGATGCGACAAAATCTTGAGATCACAAAGTTGTAGCACAAAGTATTGAAGATCACGAAAATGTAGCACACAAATTGTGGTATTGAACAAAGTCCTGGATAATGGCCCATTAAAAAGAACTTCGGTTCAGAGACTAGGCTGACGCATCAGTCTCTCGATGTTGGAACCTCTCCCACATTATTGCCTCAAACCTACTATTAAGACGAGCAAATTATTTGAGGATCCCATGATTTTAAGAGCACCAAATAAAGTACTGGCAAGTGTTAGTTGGGAAGGGATTGAAGCACCAAAAGCATTTGGAAAATCAAAGGGGGAACCAATTAGAGGTGGTTGTGAAGTGTTCTACATTCCAAGATCAAAGAAAGAACCAACAAGGGCTACATCTGAAGTGTTCTGAATGGTGTCAGTTAAAGGACAATGTTTGTGCTTAAACTCAAGGAATTTGACCTTTAGGGTGAATAGTTTTCTTATTATTGTTGCATTTGTAGTTATGTCACTTTGGTGAGACTGAAGCAGAAGTATCTTTCTAGTTTCCTCGTATGTTGGAGCTCCGCATTTTTTATTGTAGTGGAATAAAGATTGTGCTTATTCCGAATTAAATAATTAGATCTGAAATGATTCTTTTCATAGCACAAAGTTTTGAAGATCTTAAGTAGTTCTAGCATGAAGATTTGTAGGTCCAAATTGTAGCTGTAGCACGAAGATTTGTAGGTCTAAAATTGTAGTTGTAGCACACAAAGATTTGTAGGTATGAAATTATAGTTGTACCACGAAGATTTGTAGGTTAGAAATCGCAGTTGTAGCACGAAGATTTGTAGGTCTGAAATTATATTTATAACACAACGATTTGTAGGTTTGAAATTATAGTTGTAGCACGATCTTTGCCCTAACCTGAAGGGGCCAATGTAGAAAAGTGTATATCAAATCATGAAAGAAAAATACTTAAAATAAATAATGAAGATGTAGCACAAAATCGAAGCACTAAGCTCCTTTCTAAAGTTGCATTTACTAAAAATATAAAAATACCATCAAAGCATGCTTGAGATAAAAACCTTGTTGGAAATATGAACATTAAAACACGAAGACATTATAGATGAAGATCTTAAGATATCATCAGATCACGAGAACATTAGCGACAAAGACCATACCGACGATATAAAGATATTGTCAGGTCACAAAAATATTAGTGACGAAGACCGTACCGAAGATATGAAGATACCATCGAAGCACGAAGGCTTTGGAGATGAGACCTTATTGAAGATATGAAGATATCATCAGAGCACACAAACATTGGCGATGAAATTTTTACCGAAAAGACCTTATTGAAGATATGAATATATCATTGGAGCACGAAGTTTAAATTATTTTCGTGATCCATCTTTTTATTAAAGGCACCAACTTGAAATTGTCATGCTGAAATTGTCTTTCATCCTCTTCTTGTATTAGGCTACTCTTAGACAATTAGTTGTGCAAAACATTTATGTCCTATCCAACGTTGTGTCCTCTTCTCGTATTAGGTGAATCTTCGACGATCACCTACACGAAGCACTTTTATCCTATCCAATATTGTATCGTTATGTTCAGTGTCACCCTTCTCATCGTAAACGATGACTTTTAAAAATTTCTCATCATTTCTATAAGTGTAATCACTTTCATGCCAAAAGTTAGCTTTTTTGGCGATTTTTCGATAGTCGCTTGATCGAGAACGAAGTTTTTGTCGAATCGGACCTCATGTTTTCTAATCTTTAACAATATACTCAAATCATTCTTCATCGCACAAAAGGACCTCATGCGTAAACAAATTGAAGATTGAGGAGATTGAAGAAGTTTCACGAGTAATTCAATTGTTGGGCTTGATGCGACGATAGCCTGCTTTGAATTGAAGATTGTGAAGACAAAAGCACAGAGCACGAGGAGGCAAGCTCTTAACGTTATGTTTGCAAATTAAAAGCTCTCAACGAAAGCATCAATAATCGGATTTCAAAATAATTTTCATAATGAATTACCACAAAGAGAAAATTCGAAGTAAAATCATATAGAAGATGAAATAGCATAGCATTTATTGTTTGTAGTACAAGTTAAGAGATGATTACAAAGCAAATGAAGGGGGGGGGGTATATATAGCATATTTATAGTCGGAAGGTCATTAAATGAAAATAATTAGACATACTTACAAAATTAACTATTATATTTGACCGCTACCTCGAGCTAGCAAATACGAGCCAATAAAAATCTCTCATGAGCCTTTTCTTATGTACAAAGCTTAATAGGTTCAATATGTAATTGGGCCATATCAACACCATTTCATATATGTCACATTACATTAGTGTAACTTCAAAGAATAATAGCAACGTATATCCAATTAAGAGGAACAATAATGGTGAGTGATGATGAGAGATAAATTAACAACTTATTATTATTTTGTTTTCTTATGATGGTGGTTCTCTCTTTTTATATATTGTACCATAAAAAAGAGAATAAAGGGGAGTTCATATATACTGAGAAATATTTTCATAAGCATTAAAATTAGGGAAAAACTTCGGTACGCAGAAAATTGCGTACGTTGCGTACGCAATGCAATTCTAACCGTCGAATTCTTCAAGATTCGCGAATAGATTTTGTCGCGCAGAAATGAAATTTCTCTCTCTCTCTCTGCGTTGTCTTCTCTTTCTCCCTCTTTTCTCTCCACCGCCTTTCTCTTCGCCTTTCTCTTCCAGCGACGAGACCCTGCTCGATCTCTCACCGTGATCACTTCTTATCTCCATCTCGCGCTAGTAGGAACCATCAATCGAAACCCTAGCCGCGATCTCGTCCCAGCAGGAACCTTCGCCATCCAGCAGGAACCATCGCCACCGTCGAGCAACGCCATCGCAGCACCCCAGCAGGAAATCGAACTGCTCTGCCTCTATCTCTCGAACTGCTCTCATCACTGGTATTGTTTCCTCTTTTTCCCTCTTGATGCTGCTACTATTTTTACTATCGTGTTACTGTGTTTTTCCTGTTTCCCCTCTCTCGAACTACTGTGTTACTGTTTTTACTATCGTTTTTCCTCTTTTCCTCCCTTGCTCTGAAATTCTGACTCTAGCTATTGCGTTTTGCCTCTAATTGAAACTAAAACCTTAGCTAATTGTTTCTACTGCCTCTAATCGAAATTTCTGCAGTTTTTTTATTAGATTTCCATTTTCAATTTTTTACCTTAGCTAATGTTCTTACTGTGTTACTGTTTTTACTAGCTAATTTTCTTACTGTGTTACTGATGCTGCTACTGTGTTACTGTTTTTACTAGAGATGAAAATCAGAATCTGGAAGCTCCCTTTCTGCTATTAAAAAACTGTTTTAATAAACGCCACACACAATAGAATCTGGTTATTTGGGAATACAACTTGATTCTTGCTTGTATTACCATGCCTCCTGAAGGGTATCATCAACTCCAACTCACCTTTTTTTTTCAGAAATGTTTCTCTATCGCTCTCCAGATATTGGTACCACAGTATACCTCCAGACATGCCACCATTACTAGGCATGGTAATACTGATGCTGCTACTGTGTTACTGTGTTACTGTTTCCATTCACAAATAACCAGAATGTAGCCTGCAGTCAATACCAGAATGCTGGAAGCTCCCTTTCTGCTATTAAAAAACTGACCTTGTATTTCCTTTGCTTAAGAGTAATTGGCAGTTATAGAGATGAAAACCAAGAATGCTGGAAGCTCCTTATCAGTCGACCCGATGTATATTTGTAAAAAGTGCAAATTTCCATGTGAGGTTATGCTATCTGGTACTGAAAGCAACCCTGATCGTCTATTTTATGGTTGTTAATGTAGCAGTGGCAGTATTTTTCATGCTTGGTGCGACGAAGTGCATTTTCAACCAACCAACGTAGGAAAAAAAGAAAAGCACGAAACGATGTGAGTGTGACAACCAACTGAAACATATGATTGTGGGGATAATAATTATTCTTTGTGTGATTGCACTTTTGTTATGCATGTTAATTGGAAAAATAGAAAATTGCAAATTCTAGTTATGTACTTATGTTATGCATGTAATTGTAGATTATGTTGTTTAGTTTAGAAGTCTGTTGTTTCAATTATGTTATGTAATGTTTCAATTTTGTTATGGAATGTTTCAATTATGTTAGGAATGTTTCTCTGCTTTCTCTGCATTGTAAGCTTCTTCATAGAAAATTTGCTTCTGGGTTGGAAAAGCTCCTTATGTCAAAACACTCTGCAAATTTCAAGGTGTTTATGTCTCCCCAATTTCATCAAATTAAGAACTAATATGCACAAACATTAATGAGGCATCGCTTGGCAAAATACAAATTAAACATGCTTATACCAAAACACTCCGCAAATTTCATGGTGTTTATGGCTAATATATTTGTTCATGGACTCAGCAAACGTCTACTGCTAATATCTTTCTATGGCTAATATATTTGTTCTTCTATAAAGTTGTATGGAGTACCGAGCAACTCAATTGGGAACTCTATGGCTGTTTTACTGAAATTTACACTTTAGAGTCAAGACTTGAATTATCCCTGAAATTCCTCAATTGGGAACTCTATGCCTGTTTTACTGATATATTATTATTTTAGCATATGATTTTTATTGTCCATAAGCACAGTTTGTCTTCAATTAAACCGCCCCTAATGTCAACTTAACGTGGAATAAACAACACACTTCTCCTTGCTTTTGCAGAAAACCTGTGCAATATGCCTTGGCATCATGAAACCTGGTGATGGCCATGCTTTATTCACAGCTGAATGCTCTCATACATTCCAAATAGAAAAATCAAATAGAAAGCAATTTTCTTAAGCAGAGAAACATCAAATAGAAAGCAAACTTCTTAAGCAAATATACCAATAAGCGAATTTCTTAAGCAAAGAAACATCTAATTAAATAGAAAGCAAATGATTTATACGACATAGCAATAAACAAATTTCTTAAGTTCGTTCCAAATGTCTAATTAAGTAGAGAAACAAATAGTCAACCAAAGAAACAAATAGTGAACTAAAGAAACAGATAGGTAATTGACTGTTTAATTGAACTCTTCAAGCACCTTCTCGCAGTGTCGGACAAGTTGCTCTATTGTGACCTGATTTTCCACACGCGGAACATTTGTTGAGCCCTCTTGACTGAAGTACCTTCTCTAATGTAGGTTTAAGCCTCTTAGTTGGTGCTCCTTTTGCGCGCACTCGTTTTGGTGGGTGGACTTCAATCTTCTCAGGAACAGATGAACCAATATGCTCAACCAAATCATAGCCATTAAATCTAGAACAATTAGGATCCTCTACCATCTGGAAGTCACTAATGTATTTGTCCAAAGCGTCTAACCTGTCACTATCTTGACCGATCATGTTAATGCATTGGTCAAATTTAACATATAGACTAGAAACCTTTCTTCTCAGTTCATTGCACAATAATAGGGGGGTCAAACCCAAAACAATTCCATCATGATCAATAACTTGTTTTCGATTGATTGTTTTGGTCCACCTCTCGATAATTAAACTAGGAGGGAGTTCATTAACCTGTTCATTACGTAAAACCATCAAAAATGTTGGCAAGGTACACCCAAAGATTCAAACTTATGGCACGAGCACTTGATAACTCCGGTGGAGGCATCATACCATACTTCTCTTGGTCTAGACTTGGATACGATAGTATAAATGTGTACAACCCCCTCTTTCTTCACTTCATTTGTACTACAATTAAAGTACGACTCCAACAACTCTGCTTGGAATATGCCAAATATTTCGTAGGTGAAAGTACGGCTTGCCTGTGATAGAACATACAACATATTAAAAAAACAAGTAACTTAATTAGCTAAATTCAAAACAAACACCAAACTTAAGAGTAATTACATGCTTCTCAATGCTTGATTCTGTTTTGAGTGCCATTGTTTTGTTAATACTCTCATTATCCAACTCGTTCTCCTTGTGCCTTTGTCTCTCAATAGCACTTTCAAATTTCATCCAAAATTCAGCCAATGACACCTTATGGTTCAAGAAACGACCATAGAAAGAATTTTCACTCTCTAACCTTGAAGTAGTTCGAACTAAACCCGCAAGGAACACATTCTTGAAATATGCCGGAATCCAATTATGTCGAATCTCATATTTGCTTGCCAACCACTCATTTGTACTTAAATCATTATCATAAAGCAATTTTGCCCATACTTGTTCAAATTCTTCAGGTGTTTCGGACTGTCATATGCATGAATTCAATCGTTTCATAAACTCCTTGTAATAAGGTACCGCACTACTCAGATGTTGAAGTGGTATCTTTCTCATTATATGCCACATGCACAACCGATGCTTCGTATGCTTGAAAACTATCTTAATTGCCCGTTTCATGCTCTTATCTTCATCTGTTATGATAACATTTGGTTCATTCCATGACATAGCCTTAAAAAAAACTCCAAACAACCATTCATATGTCACTGCCTCTTCATCCTCCAATAATGCAACTCCAAAGCACACACATGACTTGTGATGATTTATACCGGTGAAAGGGGCAAATATCAACCTATACTTGTTGGTATTATAGGTGTTGTCAAATGATAGTACCTCACCAAACAATGCATAATTCTTCCTACATGTACCATCTGCCCAAAAAATATTTTTCAACCTCTTGTCATCATCATAGTCAATTTCAAAAAAGAAACTTGGATCCTTCATTTTCATAACATTCAATCTATCTAACAGAATTTGGGCATCTGAATCTTGAACCAGTGTTCTTAGCTCTTGTTGAAAGTTGGAAAGATCTTTTTGAGTGCATCCAATATTTTCATACCCTCCAACTTGCTCTTTTACAAGGTGAAAGGTTTGAGCAACACCTATGTTCACTTTATTACATGTCGCCAAAGCTTTTTTAATTCTGTCATTGACTTTCCGACTACCTTTCAGAAACTTTCTTTTGGTTGGTGAAACTAAACCATGTGAATGTAATTCCTCAAAGTGCGAAACTACATAACTACCATTATCCATCCTTTTAAATTTTATACTTGCTGGACAACCAACTCTCACAACCTTTCTTTCATATTTAACATCTCCTTTTGGTTCTCTTCGTTTACCTTCTTTATTGCATACGTACAGCTTCCATGAGATATAATCTCCGTCTTTTTCATGTTGAGCCTTGCGAACATCAAATCCCACACTATTGGCATATGCATAATAGAAGCTTTCGCCTTCTTCCAGGGTCTCAAACACCATATTTATTGCTGGACCTACTACATCGGTTGAACACTGAAAAAAATTCAATTATACAAGTTAAATTGTAAATATTTAGTCAGATACATATTATTGTGACTATAACTAAATTTTATGCTTACATGAGAAGAAGATGGTGTAATATTGCTCCATGTATTCATCTGACCAAATATGGTTATGCTCTATGATGTCTGCAGTAAATAAGGTTAGAGTCATAAATCAATAACAGAAAAACCAGTACAACCAGTAAAAGCAGCCCACATTTGCTTGGGACCATTCATTGATAACGGTGTGGCTGTAATTTCAGACAAATTGGACATCTTTTTTTCTGAAATGCAGCCCACATTTGCTTGGGACCATTCATTGATATTTGTACAATTAAGAGGAGCTCAAACCATGTGTGAGCATGATATATGTTGGTTTGCAGTCCGCTATTATCTAGTGTATCAGTAATCCTTTAGAATTCCAGTATCATATGGAATGGCTTAGTTCTCTGCCAAAGTGCACTATGCATTATTTTACATGTTTGCTCTTGTGAGATTAAAATAGGTGAATATTGGATTAGGAAATGTTAGGCAATTTACTCCGCTTGAAAGGTCATGATAAGACAAATTGGACAATAGCGGTAAATAAGGTTAGAGTCATAAATCAATAACAGAAAAACCAGTACAACCAGTAAAAGCAGTAAATATGACTCAAATTTCGATTAGAGCAAGAAAGCAATAACAGAACATTAGCTAAGGTAAAAAACTGAAAATGGAAATCTAATAAAAAAAACTACAGAAATTTCGATTAGAGGCAGTAGAAACAATTAGCTAAGGTTTCAGTTTCGATTAGAGGCAGAACAGTAGCAGCATCAAGAGGGAAAAAGAGGAAACAATACCAGTGATGAGAGCAGTTCGAGAGAGAGAGAGACAGAGTAGTTCGATTTCCTGCTGGGGTGCTGCGATGGCGTTGCTCGACGGTGGCGATGGTTCCTGCTGGATGGCGAAGGTTCCTGCTGGGACGAGATCGCGGCTAGGGTTTCGATTGATGGTTCCTACTGGCGCGAGATGGAGATAAGAAGTGATCACGGTGAGAGATCGAGCAGGGTCTCGTCGCTGGAAGAGAAAGGCGAAGAGAAAGGCGGTGGAGAGAAAAGAAGGAGAAAGAGAAGACAACGCAGAGAGAGAGAGAAATTTCATTTCTGCGCGACAAAATCTATTTCCGAATCTTGAAGAATTCGACGGTTAGAATTGCATTGCGTACGCAGCGTACGCAATTTTCTGCGTACCGAAGTTTTTCCCTTAAAATTATATTTAGCTAGTATTTGCACGCTTGAAAATTAACGATAGTTCAAAATATCTTTTTTTTTTCTAAGCCGTGACGGAGGGAAAGAATCAAATGAGTTTTGTATCCATACACCCAAAAATTAAATGGCATCCATAATTTAGTGAAAAATGTAATATCAATCAAACAATAATCTATACTCAATTACTTCATTTATAACTATTATTGTTTCAAATTTATTGATAAATTTATGATTAAATATTTCATAGACACATTCAAATTGGAGTTATGATGATAAATTGAATGATACACTTCCCCTTTATTACCATTAAATAATTTTGGAAAAGTTTTTAAGAGCGACGCTCTTCATGTGAAAGACTTGGATTCAAAATCTAATTTTACAAAAAACTTCATGTCAAATTTGAATTAGAATTAAATGACAAAACTCTCAAAAAAAATTTTGAAAATTCCGACAAACTCTGCATCTATGCACAACCTATGTAATGGCCTAATGGAAGGGGCTATAATTTACTGTTGGCATTTTAAAACCCTGACAGGAAAGGAGATTTATTAGAGTAATTTATCCGTTCTGAAAAATTCAAATTGACATTTAATTCATGCACCTTATCGAACCATCATTCCCTTCATGCCATGCTCATTACAACATCCATCATTTTGCTTCCTTCTTTCCTGCCATCCTCACACCTCAAGCAAAGCCTAAAAGGTATCCAAAAAGAAAAGATAAAAAAAAGTAACCTTCCTTTCTCTCCTTTCTCTCAATATAAATAGGAAACCAAACAACCAAAACCCTTCATCACCAAAGTATTCAATGGCTCTTCTACTTCTCTTCACTCTTATACTAACCCAAGCAATTGCACATGCACAAACTTCTCCTCATGGTCTTTCTTATGAAACACCGATCGCCTTCTCCCCAGCCGCTTTTCAATTCTTCCACCCGGGTATCATACCACCACACGAGCGAAGACACGCTATGCATGCACCAGCTGAGGCACCGATTATGCTCGAGCAGGCCTTCAGAGGAACAACAACTGGAAGAGCCAGAGCGGACGAGGCGGTCGGGGGAGGTTGGATAGGAAACAAGAAGTCAGACCGGAGACACTTGGAAGCTGGTGGAGTGACGGGTATCGTAGTTGGGGTCAGCTTCTTTGTGGTGACAGTTTTTGGGGTTGTTTATGTGATAATTAAGAGGAGGCATAATGTTAAGCGTGCCAATGGAGAGGTGAAGCCTGAGGAATTAGTATGAGCAACTTTTTACTTTTAATTTTAGTGGCTAAATGAAGTGTGTAACTATCTATGTACTTACAATTACTGTTACATGGGATATCTCCATTTAATTTCGAATGGAGAAAATACTCGAGTACAGGTTCCGCACTTCTTCAATGACAGGAACATTTTAAAACTTTACACAAACCGAGCAAGCAAAAGAAAGAAAAAAAAAAAGAAGGAAAAGAAAACATGACTACGCTTTGAGAGAATCCTGATCCAAATAAATTAAAGAAAAAAGATGATAGAAATATGGACGATCCCGAGAAACATTTCAATTTGGAGCATCGGCTCGAATCACTTCATTTTCTTATTCTTTACTAAAAGAACAAATGACAACATATCCAATCACCTCCATTTACTTGATAAAAAATGACAATGAGAAGATATACGGAGGTGCTTATTGAATTCTTCATTCAATGTAGGGAAATGTACTTAAATTAACAGGAATATTCTCAAACAACTATAGATTTCACCCCCTATAAAATGCTTTCACCTTGGACAGAGAAGAGAACTCAGGGGAGGGGGAAAAAAGCATCTTATGTATTTCCACAGCAGAAGAAGATATCTGTGGACCTATTGTAAACTGAAACTTATATACACAGAGAATTATACAGCACCAGTGTAACCAGGGCTAATACTGAAGTCAACTCGTTGGACAGTTGTTCGTGTACCGAGCTCATGGCAGCATTCTAGGCCGAGACGAATAGCTGTCCCCAAACCCAACACAATCAGAACACCTAATTAGATACAATAACATAATCTTATTAGTTCATTGTGTCCGAGTTCTGAAAATGTTTTTCAGATCATCAGATGAATATAAGGCAAACGTAAGTAACACAGGTACATAAATGTCAAACATCGGGCTAGCCTGTAACTATAACAAATCCTCTCTGCCTTGTAAATAATATACTCCTATATAATAAGTAGGGAAAAGCCTACTTTCCTCAAAAAAATGTTATAAAATTTGAACTAATAGAGGCATGAAACTATAGATACTTGTGTTGACAGAAAGCAACCTACTGTAGATATGAACAAGATACTAATAGGTATGTGCTTCTTTCATTTGTTCTTGAAAAAGGTGTCATGTGCAACCAGTTCTTTCGTATGATACATAGTAGTCTTACTATTACATATTACAACCACAAAATACAACACAAATAGAAAACATCCTGTCCCACCCCTTTACAAGTGCTTGACTGATACTTGAATTACTGATAAATATGTTAATGGAAAGTGGCAAGTGATCTAACATAGAAATGAAAATCTCCAGTAGTTTTGAGTTTAAGAAAGTGACTGAATATGATTTGAAAGCACAAATATTTATATGAGGGCCTAAATGAAAATTACCAATAATTATGTTAACAGGAAGTGCAGAAACCCCAAGAGATACTGAAATCAGCACGTCCAATAAGAGCCCTCCGATTAAAATTGCAAATGCAATCCACAATGGGCTGATCCACCTCTATAAGAACACAATTAAAAGCTGATGTATATAAGACTAAGAATTAATAACAGTAGAAAGAGACAGATGACATAAACAAGGGATGTTTAGATGTTGAACACATACTTAATAAATGTATTGAAATTTTGCGATCAAACTTGTCATTTCTCTCAATTGGCAAATAACATCCAGAGTTTAACTTTTATGCTGAATAGCCAATACATTTTATTTAAGTATTGGAGGTGAAAACTAAGCATCAAATGAGGGCCCACTTGATTCAGAAATGACCCAAAACATTCTATATTTAATTCATGTTTCATTGCTAGAGGAGCAAAGTAGTCAAATTAACAGATCTTACTAATCCAACAGTTCAGGTGTTCTATCTTCATAAAACCTCAAGAAAGACACTGCTGGCCAGGAGAATATGCAAAATACTGTACCTACTTGAGAAAATCTCACTAAATTTTGCAATATAACCCTCTAAATTTTTTGCATTTCTGTATGATTTAAACTGTGAGAATAGAGCACAAAATGAGATACCCTTTCATTCACTTCTCGGCCCCCATATCTTGAGTCAACCCTCCATATCCAGTAACTTGTCTGTTCCGCCAAAACAAAGAAGGAAACTAAAATTAACAACAATGAGGCTCAGAATTTCAAATTCAAGAAACTTTTTACATGTTGTATGCAAATTTTGTGAAATTCCCAAATGGAGGATGGTCTAATACTCCAATTGATATCAAAATGCACTACTGATGTATCAAGTTACTATTCACTTTATTTTTAAGAAATTTAACCATATTGTTTTGAAATCA
This sequence comes from Eleocharis quinqueflora, assembly GCA_964058865.1. NCBI lineage: Eukaryota > Viridiplantae > Streptophyta > Magnoliopsida > Poales > Cyperaceae > Eleocharis > Eleocharis quinqueflora. The sequence goes on along the minus strand of CAXKVX010000631.1, from coordinate 30,984 downwards.
TGATATTATAGTTAACATAAGTAACATCATTTGGTGTGCATACACTTGATTGGGTCAGCTCTGGAACTGGGATGTTAGTCGCCACATGCCTGAAATAAAATAAGTGTCTTTAGTTTTGATAAATGAATTAGCCAACATTACGGAGGTACCATTTACCAGTATGGTAACTTTGTCATAATTTTTCCCTTCTATTTAACTCTGTAAGATCATAACTAATGATCAATAAAATTAGAGGCATTGGCACTCAATTTTCCATCAAAAAAAAAATTGGCACCAGCTTCTATAACAAGTAAGAACCCAAGAAATGGGAAGTTTTGAGGCCTTCAAAGTTAGATTCATGAAAAAAAAAAAGATTCCCTGATTTGCAAGTCAGGAAAAATGAAACATACTGGCATATCTCACACTTATTGGATCCTCTGGTACGAAACCAGACATCAATGCACGACCTGTGTGTTTTCGAAAGGTCACCTCGGCATCTGCACCCAAGATCCACCAATGGCTCTTCTGAAGGCTGCTGACAAACCCTAAATTTAGATTTTGACAAATTAGCCCTTGTAAAGGTATGTGATCACACAGTAGCCTGGTGAAGATGAGCATTCAAATAATAGATTGCCAATGAAACTATTTTAACCACAAGTACCTTTTAATAATTGTTTTTTATGTTTCTGTGATACGGATAATAGTAATTCCAACCACTATTTTCAAAAATAATAATAGTAACAACAAAAAAATAAATACAAAAAAAATGAGCAAAATACTATTTTCCCTTCAATATAACATGATTCACAGGCTCAACTCAACATTACTCTAATATATTCTAAAATAATTTGCTAAAGCAATAATTGCAAGTAAACAAATAAAACACTGCAATTATATTTAAAAAGGAAACGAAGACAGTATGATTTACCAATGTCCAAATTTCAGCAGAGAGAGAAACTCTCCTTCAGCTTAATGAAGATGGCAACCTTATGGTTGATCTTCCAAAAAAAAGGTATTACTTATGGAAAATAACCAACATTCAATTCTATACATATAGCCAAATTTTTTATTTATTGCGATTTAAAGTATAACCACCGGTTTGTTTGGTACAGATGAAGTTGTGTTGCTGATGCAGTCTATTTATCTTTCAGCACTGTCAAATTCATTTGTTCTTTCTATTGTCTGTTCAAAATTAAAACATTGATGTGTGCCAATATAACACTTACTAGATCCCTGGGACCTTGGTTTGAAAACCAAATTTACTAATTGATTTTTTTAAAAGAAATGGCATGATCGCAGTAATGCGGATAAAACCATAAATAAAACAAAGTGTTTTCACCATTCTTCCTTCCACCACCTCCAAAACCCTAATTCTTGATCATCCCTAGTTAGCTCGATTGATAGCTAAAATTATCTAGATTCTGTGGATTATTGCCATAAAGTTATTTTAATTCACAGAACATATTCTGCATCATTGTATCAACCACCATTGACCAAATTACAATAAAATAACAACTAACCAGTCATCACCAAAATTCCAACATAAAATACATTATTCTACTTAATAAGAAAAACAAAAACTACCTGCACAATTCACTGTCGCCATCATCGCTCAATTGAATGCTCTTTTTTGGTGACTCCGCATTTTTTATTTCCTCGGGCTGGGATATAACAATACTTATAGTATGTGCCACATGATGAGCCGCAGACTGTTCAGCCACACCAGAACTGGCATCTTCACATGTCTTCCCCAATTTGGGATTTGCAACCATGGAATTGGAGATATCATTGGTCACTGGATTTGGATTCAGTAACAGCCTCTCATCATCTGTATTCGATTCGGTTCCTTCGGCATCTTCACTCGGCATTTACTTGGCTTGATTTTCGCTAAATTATTTATATTTGTTGATATTATTCTTACAAAAGATCAACTGTTTTTGTTATTCTTCTTTTTATTCTCTCTTTCAAACCCCCTTTCCAGCACGAGAAAGAAAAATGGTGTTGAAGTTTCAAACCCCAAAACTGTAATAGACAAAAACCCAAATTTAGCGGGAAGACCAGAACCTTTAATATAGAATTCACGCAAAGATTGAAACTTTACCTGAAAGGGGAGGTGAAAAAAGATAAAGGGAGAGGAAGAAGCGCAGTAGTCGCCTCAGAGAGAAAATTATGGAGCTCAGCGGTTCTGAGCTCAACGCTCTTGCGACGGCATGGAAATAATCGTATTTTCTCGTTTATTTATAAATTTCTATTTGCATCATTTTCTGACTTGAAAGGAGAGCAAAGAACCATTAGCGACCCTCTCTGTCTCTCTCTTCTCTCGCTCTTCCCTCTCTCTCAAGTCGTTTTCGTTTCGCTTTCTTTTTGTTTTCAAGGTCAGTATGGGTTGATTTACAATTTCAGGAATGGGACGGAGGTAATAGAAAAGTGCTCTAATAATAGAAATTTTATTTTTATATAATAAATAAGAGCAAAGCTAAAATAATATGCATAGTACATTTCATTTCGTACTATATGGTTATGTGTATTTAATTTGCTCAATAAATTAAAATTTAAGTTGTTCAATATATTATGCATATCAAAATCTTGTAGAAAATCAAATTTCGTGATTTTTAGAGTTTTATTGTTATTTTTTAAGTATTTTTTAAAAACAGCTCAAAATGACATTTTTGTAGTATTAAATCTGGACTGTTTTTAAAAAATATTTAAAAAATAATAAGAAATCTCAAAAAATTACTAAATTTTATCTCCTACAATATTTTTATACGAAGAATTTATTGAATAATTTAAATCTCAATTTATTGAGCTATACATATATACATAGTACGAAATGAAATGTACTATGCATATTATTTTAGCCTTGCTCAATATATAAAGATATTATATAAAGAGGTGGCTACTGTGATTTGTAGATTTCAAACAACCAATCTAAATTAATAGTATAAATTAATATAGCATGTTTACAAAGTATCGAATAAGTTTCAAATTTTAAAGTTTAAAAAGTCAATTCTAATTATAAAATTTGATCTTCGTATTAAATTTTTAAAACCGCTTTTTATATCCTTTTTATTCTTTTTTAAAGAGTTGAAAAGTCTTTCCTATTGAATAGTTCAAAAATCGTAGATTAATCGTCTTTACACCATTTTTATAGAATAATAAATTAATTAAAAATATAAAATTCGATATCCAAATTTTTTTTAATATGAAAATCAAATTTCACGATTTGAATCGATCGTTTGGACTTTAAAATTGAAAATATAAAAACAAAATACTACTTATTTGATGTTTTGTGAAGAACGGTAGCTATGCTCAAATTAATAATGTATAAACAAACAAATTAGGAGTGATTTGTTTGACTTTCTTTAGTTGTAAGAATCCGGGGTGTTATCATCAAATAATTATTGTCACCTAAATTTATTAAAGAGAGAGGGTTTCTTACTTTCTTTTATTGCTACATTCTGCCACTGTATCTGATTGATATATTTTCAATTAATTATTACTGATATATTTGCTAAGACGCGTATGGCATGCAATTGTGTGTTGTGAGGGTAAATATTTGCTGGATAATGAATTGAAAGTAGTAGTAGATATATTTAGGATTGTTATTGGCTGTTTGTTTAATCGTTTTTTGTTTTATTTTGTTTTGTTTTGTTACTAATAAAATAATTACGATCAAATATATTTCTTTCATTTAAATAATAAAACGGTTAACGAAAATATATTATTTCGAGATAGTTTGTTTCGTAGTTTCGTTTGATTTCGTTTTATTTTGATTCTAGAGAAACTAGACTATGCTTAGAAAAGATGATGAGAGAGGAGATGAAGACTTATTCGAAAGACGAAATAAAAGATTTGATTTCTATGTATGGTTATAATTATTTATTACAGATTCTTGATTTGCTTTAGTGTGATGAGAGAGGAGATGGTTGAAGAACAAAGAGGAGTTTGATCGTTTTGATTGGTTTCAATCGTTTCGATCATTTTCTTTAACAAAATAGTTAACGCAACAAAAAAATTTAATCGTTCATTAAACAAAACGATTAACGAAACTATCATCTTTCGTGATCGTTTTGTACGTTCGAGAGATCTAGATATAGTATAATCTTCAAATTTCATGTCGGTTCATTTCATAATTAATTATTGTCCAAAACACATTCAAACGTTAGTAAGACGCGTATGATGCAATTCTTTGTTTGCTTGTGAATATTGGAAGGGATTTAATTATTTAAATTAAAAGAGATATAATAAATTGGGGTAGTCATCAAATTGCAAGTGACGTTTATTTTGACAACAACATTTCACGAGATTTTAAATTGAAAAAAAATTGTGAATATTTAAATTAAAGCACTTGATTTAGTTTATCGCAAATATTATCTCACAACTTTTTTCTTTCCGTTTGATCCTAGAGCGTGAAAGTTCCAATTAATTAATTAAATAAAGGACTTGCTAAACAATAAAATCTTTTTGTTCCAAACAAGTTGAGTAGATTAAAAATGAAGTTCATATTGAATTTCATTTTAAAATAAATGGCTAAATTTTTACGTTGACTCGTCAAGTCTATCGCAATTCTTCTATTTTTCAGGCTTGAGACTCTTATCAGTCTCTCACTACATGACAACAAAATTTAGCACTCTGCTATGGTCGCAAGTGTTTATATTAGAATTTTGCAGTAATTTTCTATTTTGATGCAAAATTCTAATTTTGTTGCAAAACTACTGCAATTTGTTGCTCTGATATAAAAACTTGTAAGTTTCAATATATATTATTTTGGACAATGGGATATGAGGCCTAGTGTAACGGATGGGGACCCGCTATAATGGGTTCCTGTAACGGAAGACATCTGAAAGCTATTTAAATCCTTCCTCATATATATTATTCACCATCTCAAACCTCAAAACAAAATCTCTTCCTTCTCCTAGTAGTCTTCAGAAGGTCCTACTCAAAAGAGCCTAAAACCACATAAGATTCTTCTTCTAAATCAAAATGGCTCTTTTAGTAATTCTTGTCTTAATCATCATAATGGCTCCACCAAGTTCATCAAAAACTACAAAATTGGTGACAAATAATGAATCTAAGAGCAATTAATAAATGGTACAACATGAACAAGGAGAGAAATATGAAATAATTTCAACTCAAGGTGTGAACATGCTCCTCAACTTAAAAGAACAAATCTGAAACCTAAACCAAACTCCTTCCCAATCATTATGGAAGGGACTCAACACCTCTCTCAACAAATATATCACATGTCCATGATTGCATTGCTTGATGACAAGAATGAAGACAATCCTACAATTCCAACTCCTTGGAACCCACAAGTATTCAGAAATGAAGAAGATAAAGAAGAGAATAATGAAGAAAAATAAACAAAAATTAGGATAAATTTAAATTTGCTATGCTTCAATAAAACATCTATTAGATGAAGTTTGTTGCCTCATGTCAAATCTAGTATGAAGATCAATTGTCATATCTGCATTTTTTTTGTTTGTTTAATGAAATGATTGCTTTCATCATATGTTACGTCTCTTGATTATTACTTATTTCTATTCTTTAAATTGCAAATTTAAGTTTAAATGAAACTATAATTGTAAAACTTATATCATTAGGGGGAGCAAATTTAGATATTGACTTTGTTAGATTGGGATCCTAAGGTCAAGTGCTAGTGCGAAAGTGTTTTCAATAATTACAATTCAAACTTTTAGACCTTATTCACCACAATTGAGCAAATCAAGATAACAAAGTGTAAGTATAGTAAAGAAAGAGAGTAGAGAGCAAGAGAGATTAAGAGAACACAAGAACACATGATATAACGTGGTTTAGCCTACAAACAAACTAGACCTACATTCACGGGACTCCCGGAACCAAAGCTTCCTCAGGACCGAATCAACTAAACAATGAGTGTTCTTTACAAATATAGAACATATCTTTGGTTTTTCTCAATAAACAAACCAATTTTACATTTCTAACCTATGCAAGGGACTACACTACTCTACAAGATAAAATGTCTGATTGACTACACAATCAAGGACATTGATGTACTACTTACCAACACAATGTAGTGCACCAAAGGCTAACAAAGCTAGCTAGAATAAGTATTCTTAGATCGACAATTAGATGATTGTAGCTATCCTAAGTCTCTCAGGTTAGACAGTTGTAGGAGAAGAATTTAGTGATCTTTCTGGTGCTCAATTGAATGCTTGAAAACTTGGAGACGGTTTCAGATATCTTCCTGGTTCATACTCTCAAGGTATATATAGGTTGGGCACTTCTTGAAGTCTTGGAGTCTTGATTTTAATCCCTTGCGTTACAAAATCTTGCAACTCGTTACAGAATCTGTTATAGCGGGTTGACAACTTTCCAAAATTGCCCTTCTCTACTTGAATCATTGACTTATGGGCCCTCTTGAGCAGGAACCAGTTGTGACAGGTTAGGAACCCATTATGACGGGTTGGGAACTCGTAGTGACAGGTTAGTGATGTGTTACAGTAACGCATGTCTCTAAAATTCCTTCTCTGCTCCAGCTCTTCTCCTCGATCTTCAACCCGTTGTGACGGGTTGGACATCTGTGATGACGGGTTGAGCATGCGTTGTGATAATGTATGACTCTAGAAGTGTCCAATTTGCTTGCTCTTTATATCTTTGAGTATGTCTAGACTTGTACATGCATGTTTGAGCCTTTGTATCATCATTATGTACTTGTATAAACCTACAACTCACCAAAACTCAATTGTGCAATGTTAGTACTAATTTGTTTTGCAAATTGTCAAACAAGAGATGAGTTTAATCCAACAAACTCTCCTTTTTGCAATTTTTAAAATCATATGTGATGTGCATAACATATGATGCACATCATTATATTTCTCTTCCTTTTTGCGAAGTATGACGAAAGGCCTAATACAAAAGCTCTTTCTGAATTTTAGCATGTATTTATAATAAAGTCAAGGTACAAATTGCTCCTCTTAATGATATAAATTTTACAATTGAAGCACAAGTTATCATGTTCAATTAAGATTTACAATTTCAAAAATAGAGAAGGGAGTACAATCAAGAAATATAATCAAGAGACATATCAAGTAATATATATAAGAGACAAATTAGAAAAGATGCACACAAATATAACAAAAGTCTATAACATGCATACAAAACAACATGAGCATATAACATAAAGCAAGTCTTAACGGAGCATAGCAAGTCTAAACATTATAACTTCAGATTTGAGAAAAATTGGTTATTAATAAAAGGGTTTGATGACTTAATTAAAGAATGGTGGTCACATGGTCTTAAATTTAAACAAGGCCTATCAGTGGCAATTAAAAGTTGCCAGTTTGAGACAAAAATTAAGGGGTTGGAATGCAAATATTAGAAAAGAAGCTAAACAAAACAAACTCCTTTTACAAAAGACTATAGAAAATTATGAAGTAGAATATGAAGAAAAGGAATTAACTAATGAGGAATTATTGGAATTCTTAGCTTGTAAACAAGATTTATCTCAATCACATAAATCAGATGCAATTTATTGGAAGCAAAGAGCTACATCATCATGGGTAAAATAGGGCGATGCAAATACAACATATTTTCATAAAATAACTTCTTATCAAAAAACTCACAACACAATTGCTTCTTTACATATTGATGGAATTGATGTAATGGATCAAAAAATCATTGCACAACATTTCTATAATCATTTTAAAACACTACTTGGTACTGTTACTACTACTTTAATCACGCTTAATGAATCTATTTGGGAAGAAAGTGAAAAAGTCATAAATGAAGAAAATAATGCTTTAATACAACCTTTTACTATAGAAGAAATAAACAAGGCTATTTTTTATATGCCAGCTGATAATTCACCTAGACCAGATGGGTTTCCCATGCTTTTCTACCAAAAATATTGGGATGTTATAAAAAATTTATTTGTTCAGTATGTTTCAGGATTTTCATAACAATAACTTAGATTTATCCAAACTTAATAGAGCAATTATATGTCTAATACCTAAATCACAAATGCAGCTTGTATTTCAGATTATAGACCCATAAGTTTATTGAATTGCTCATATAAAATTTTCACTAAGGTATTAGCAAAGAGACTTTTCCCAGTTTTTAATAGATTAATAAGCACTAATCAAACTGCATTTCTTAAATATAAATATATCATGGATAACATCATCACTGTCCATTAAAGTTTAGATAGTGCACATAAGAACAAGGAACAAAGACTATTCATTAAACTTGATTTTGAAAAGACTTTTGATCAACTAAATTGAGAATTCTTATTCTTAAGTTTACAACAAAGAGGCTTTAATGAACTTTGGATTGACTAGATTAAAAATTCATTTACTAGAGGGCATAGTTCAGTACTCATAAATGGAAAACTTGGTGCATATTTTGAATGCAAAAGAGGGGTTAGACAAGGTGATTCCTTATCACCGTATCTATTTATCTTTACTGTTGAAGGTTAAACAAAATTTTGACTAATGGCATTTAAAGGACATTTCAATGGCTTAGGGCCTACATTACATAATGATAAGCAAATTATGCATCTACAATTTGCAGATGACACCTTAATTTTCATTAAATCAGACAAACAAATGTTTGAAAAAATAATATGGGCCCTTAAACTCTTTGAAAACATATCTTGCTTGAAGATTAGTTATAAAAATCTGAGATTATTCCAATCAATATACCTTAAGTGATTATTATGCTAACATTATCGAATGTAAACTTGGTTCTTTACCAATGAGATATTTAGGATTATCTTTGCATTGGAAGAAGCCAACAAAAAAATGATTGGTTAAGGATTATTGAAAAAGTTAACAGAAAACTACCAAGATGGAAAGGTAAACTACTTTCTCTTGGTGGCAAATTAGTCCTTTTAAATTTTGTCTTATCCTCCATTCCACTATATTACATAGCTATCTTTAAAATGCCTAAATGGGTTTTAATTCAGTTAGACAAAAAAAAAAGAAAAGCCTTCCGTTGGTCAGGAACTAAAAATCATGGTAGGAAAAGAATACATTTAGTAAAATAGAAAAGATTATGTAGAAGAAGAGAATTTGAAGGGTGGAGAATTTTAAATTTAACACAAATGAACACTGCATTGTTGTGTAAATGGGCTTGGTTTTTTATTTACCACCCCTATACAAGCCTCTGGAAAGATATAATAAAGATTAAATACAATAAATTCACTAAATATGGGTCAGCCTTTTGGAAAGGAATTAGTGAATTATATCACTACATTCAAATTGATAACAGAAGAATCATAAGTACTGGTACAACAATCAATTTTTTGAGAGATACTTGGTGTAATAACTGTCCACTCTATATTCAATTTTCCTTAATCTTTCAAAAATCTAAATCTGACACATTAACACTTAGCAAATATGGAATTCAAGGTTGTACTAACTTACATCTAACAAGAGGTCTCACTAATGATATGAGAAAACAAAAATGTTAGATTATTAATATTTTAAATTCTATCAATTTTACAAGTGAGTAAGCATCTATATGGTCACTAGAATCAAATGGGCTATATTCTGTCAAATTCATGTATGAATTTTTAAACTTTGGAGGAATAAGATATAATATGCAACACACTATATGGATATTGAAAATTCTCTTAAAATTCAAATTATTTCTTTGGTTGACCATACACAATAAAATACTGACAAGAGATAATTTATGTAAAAGGAAATGGGATGACAATCTTAATTGTGTATTATGTGGTCAATTAGAAAGTGTGGAACATTTATTTCTATACTGTCCTATAAGCTGCTCCTTCTGGCAACAAATTCAATATCATAATCCAATTGGATTAACTTTGATTTTACTTCTATGGAGAATTTGTGGATATCATTTACTAAATTAAATTCTACAGCAATACATCATTGGGGCAGTCTCACGACAGCCTTTACATGAATTATATGGAATGAACGTAATAGTATAATTTTTGAATGTGCTTCACCTTCACTTGCTACTACAATATACAATTCTATAATGTACTCGTATAATTTTTTGACAGGGTGCCCTAGTCAAGTGGCTAATCTGTTTACTACACAAACAAGACCAGTAGATGAAGTGCATATAGCTCAAGAACATAATGATCCAGAGACTTCTAGCTCAATTGAAGACTTGCTAGATTAAAATTGTTCAGATGCACATTGAATTTAGTGTTTCCCAGTTTTGAAGTTGGTATACGAAAATAATATGTTATTGTATATCTGTTAGGTGCAATTGTTATCAAAAGTGAAGATGGTGATTAGTTACAGATTAAGTCAGTAATTCAATCATTATAGGATTTTTGAGCATTTATTTTCTAAGTATAGATATCCTATACTAAACCTAATGTAAGTCGTCTTATTTGAGGCTGATGATTCAACTCGAGCTCATTTATAATAAAAAAAACAAGTCTAATATAGGAAAATTATAGCGTAATTAAAAAAATACAACAAAAAAATCCAATATAAAGACTTGCAAAATTAGAATAAAGACTTGCAGGGAGAGCAAAAACCTAACGAAGCTGAGCAAATAAATGAGCGGGCGAGTGATTAACTTAGTTTTGTCATTTTTTTAGAAAAATAGCTTCCCCAAGACGGGGGTGGCTGCTTCCATATAACAAGAAAGCTTACAAATGTTTTTGGGTGACAGTGTCAGTAAGTTCTAAAAATTATATATAGATTCATAGAATAATTAGAGATTAACTTTATTATTTATATAATAATAGTAAAATCATCCCACCCTTGGAGACTAACCTAATAACATCCGCTTAGGTTAACCTTATATTAGCCTTTGAATAATTTTTGAACATCAACCATTGGATCCAAGTGATCCATGGACATGTGCTGACAAGCTCCTAAATGCCAACGTGGACCTATAGAAGCCCACCAATGTGGACAAAGTGGGTACCACCTACCAGCATGGGGACACTTAGAAGGACCCCAACATTATTTTCAAAAAACAAGGGACCCCACATTAAAAAAATGTGAGAATACTGTTCATGAGATAAAGAGCGAATGTAGTGACGAAACCATCAAATCAGTCTGCTATCAGTTCAGTATCTTTTGGTTTGGAAGACAGCAGCAGAAAGAAACCCGAATAAAAACTAACGATAGGTTTCAAAATGGCACAATCGATCTTATTATTCTTCATTTAAAGTGGGAATGGTAACTTGGTAAGCATGCATTCCGTCAAAAAAATTGGATCTGAATCTGCTGCTTGTATCAAATAAGAGCAGGATCGTGCTTGCTTCGATCCGACCATCATGAATCGATCGACCGTTACAGACGACTGTGATTTGATTCAGATGACATGTACTTTGACCGTTAGATGAAATTTGAACGGTTCAAATCGAAACAAATAAAAAACAAAGAGAGATACACGAGCACCAGATTTGGTTCCCAAAAATTACGCGGTGGAAGTTGTTGGAACGTCGTTATTCGAATATGATAATTTGACAGGTACTAAAGGAACCTTATGCACCATCTCACTGTCTTAATTCTCGGTGGTGAAATTAAACATGCTAAGTCTATTCATACATTAAATGCATGAACAATATTTATTATAATACAGAAAGTTTTATTAAACCTATTTCATTATAATATCCTTTTGAAAAAAATGACTCTTAATATTTTTCTATGTCGGACTTTACATAAAATTATGTTAAATATATTAAATATCAAAGAAATTAAATTTTTTACCAAAATATACAAAACAAATTTAATTAATTGATGAACTCAATTAGTATAAATTTGAGAAAAAAACTCAATTTTATAGTTTCGAAACAAATTTAACCAAGTCCATTTTGAACAAATAAAAATGAAATTGAATGACTGTAAAGAGGAAAGAAAAATGGTATATTTTTACAAATGTTAAAAATAAAATAGAAATATCTCTTTCATTTTATCAATTCATCTCGGCACAATAAACTCGAAAGGGTTTGGAGTAGATCCGCAAGACTGCGAATCAAATTTGAGTTGAGGTTTTTTTAAACCGTTTGATTGCTTCAAAATACGTAATGTTTTAATAAATTTCATCAAAATTCGTAATTTTTCAATCACATACGTGAATTTAAATCCAATCCAATAATTTAAAAAAGCTGCAAACTCCAATTTGAATTCGCAACCGTGCCAACCTCCCCTACGTCCAACTAGAAAATATGTCAAAATTAGGGGTGCAAACGAGTCGAACATTAACGAGCTGAGCCAAGTTCAAGATCGACTTGTTACTTAACGAACAAGCTGATAATGAACAAATTCATAACGAACTAGTAACGAACGAGTTCATAACGAGTTTTTGACGAGTCGAAAATGAACAAGTCACGGACTATGAATATTTTTGGCACTCCTAAACTATATGTTAATTAACATAACATGTGTTCTTAACATGTGTTCTTCGTTAACGAGTCGAGCTGGACAAAGTTAAAAATCGACTCATTTACTTAACGAGCTAACCAGCTCGTATCGTTAACATCTCGAGATGATAATGAACGAGTTCATAACAAATTTTTGACGAGTCGAATACAAACGAGTCACGAGCTACAAATATTTCTTATCCTAAATATGTACTATATGTACTATACGAAAAATATAAAATCAAAGGGAGAGGAAGAAAACAACAAAAAGTCTCATTTCCATCCTTTAAAAATGTACTTTACAAAAAAATATAAAATAAAAGGGAGAGGAAGAAAACAACAAAAAGAAAATGTTTTAACTTTCATTTCACTCGAACTTGGTCGAATTCGGTAGCAGCACAATCAAGCCAAAACCTTTCTTCTTTTTCAGCTCAGTGGAACTTGGGTCCGAATTTTGGTCGTATTTCCCCCAAAATAGTAAGATGCCTTGCTAAATCAGTTTTAGCCTTTGAAATCTCATTTGTGAAACCAAAACATTAACTAATCCCTCTTAGTGCAATTTAATATGTATTAGCCTGGCTTTGACACCTGAATTTCAGTTTCAGTACCCCATTTAATTAAACAGTCTATCAGGCCACTATTCCAGCTTAGGTTGACTTATATCTGAATAATATTGCTGAGGCAATTCAATTTCTGATACCATAAAGTTCATTTCATTTGAAGTTTTTTTCGGAAAAATGGAAAATTATTATTACAATACGAAATGGGGACCCACATGTATAATATTTTTCATCATCTGTGTTGTGAAGCCAATATAAAAGCAATTTAAGAACACCACCATCTCAGCATCTTTAGTTAGGATATTGAAGAGAAGTTTTGATTAAAATCAAGGCCAAAAATGGGGTAACAGAAGAGTTAATTGAATTCAAAGAAGCTTTCACATTGGTCAAAATCAGACTTCCCTTGTTAGGTAAACATAGCTTATATCAGTTTGATCTATTTGTTGCTCTTGCAATATATTTTTATCATGTTCTGCTTATTTCACTAGTTTAAATTATATTTTATACTCATTCCAGTACAGCACTACTGATAACTCTGTCTATGTTTTACATAGTTAGTTCTAAGTCCGGAAAGGATGAGAGTTGTGATAGGCTTGGCAAATCAATGCATAGATTTAGCCAATTTTATGGAAATGAAATTCAATTGAGCTTCATTTCTAGCTACCCCAACTTATTTGGGACAAAAGACTTTGTTTGTTGCTGTTACTTGTTCCAGTACAGCACTACGCCAGGAGCAATTGACAGCAGTTCGGGCTCTTCAACTTAGTGGAAATGTTGCAGTGTGTCCTCCTGATTTTTAGTGTGATGTTTTGACTATTTAATATCTCACTTTGAAAAGATGATGAGAGATAACAGAAAGAAAAGATGTTATTTTCCTGATGGAAAAAGAAAACATCTGTAGTAAATAATTAAAGGTTCAATCCAAACAGTTCCTTACCAGTACTGTTAAGTTTACACCTGTACTACATTTCACCATTTTTTCTGTTGCATCCTTTAATTTTTTTTTACTTCCTCCCCTCCATGACACAAATCGTGTGAGAAAAATGATACTTTTATTCGGAGTGAACCTGACTGGTGTTTACTACATCTGATATGTGCATCTTTATACTTGCTTTTATTCTTTCCTACACTGCATTTTGTTCCATATTTGCAATGCACACCCAACATTTCTCATGTGTAATACCTTGGTTTATTTGCAAAATGTTGTAATACTTCGGTTTATTTGCAAAATGGTATGCTCTGTCAAATTTCAGTTTCCCCTGCTGCTATTTTGCCTCACTTTTTTCTTAGCCCAATTTGAAACAGAACTTGATTTAAAGTTTGGATGGATTAGTGAGGATTTTTTTTCTGTTTCGATTAAACTGTGATTAAGGATTTAAGGGAGTAATATTGTCAATTTTTGCGATATAAAACGTAGATCTAAATTATTGTTTCTAGAATAACTTAAACAATGCTTGTTGTTATTTGCAAAATAAAAGAAATGCTTTCTTTGTTTATAATTGTGTTGAAACTTGTGCAATTTTTAAGTGAATCCTTTTTGGAACTAAGCCATGAAAACGTAAAAGTTCTTAAAGTACCTGACTTGACCAAATCAGATTGTAAATTTTGGACGGGAAACAACTAAAGACATGAAATGAAAAAAAAAGTGCGAGTTGAATGCTTTTTAATAGATGAATTTTGTATTTGCTAGTACATACCATTTCTGGTATGTTGATGCTAGCTGTGACCAACACTGTATGGCGTATTGAGGGTATTTGATAACACTGATAGGAGGGTATGTTCATCTATTTTTCTGATCAAAAGTATATTTATGTCAGCCTTCATATGATGCTGCCATAGTGCCATGGCAATTTTCTCTATTCCTGATTCAAATCTTGACTACCGAAATACATTGAATACAACTAGAAAGGTACTCTAAAAACCAATATCATTGCTCAACTAAACATCATATCCAAGCTTTTAAGTGATTTTGAATTCTAGTTAGGCTATTTATCTCTTTCTAGTTCTGGTGCTCCACTTATCCAACAGAATAAACAATCAAACTTAAATAGTTCTGGTACAATCGATTAAAACTGCTTCGAGTTTCAGATGATGTTATTATTATATTTCTCAATTTTTTTTCTTTCGGTTCATTTTTAATAAAATTCAATTCATCAAAAGGTATATCTTAGTCAGTACGCCGTTCTAGTGTTTATCAATTAATTAGATATGGATAGAATGTTATCCAAATTAGCTGTTCTTTCCTTTTCTTTTTTTCTGTTCTTTTGTTTTTTTCCCTTTCTAATGATTTCTTTGAAGCCCTGAAGTTAAGCTCCTGGCCTAGATTGACTGGGTCTGTACTAGTCGAATAAATCAAGGAACACATGATAATGCTGATACTTGAGAAATACATAAAAAACAGACCAAAGTTGACAAGAAGTTGCAAAAATAATTCATCATTTCCTACATTCCTTGGGACAATGAGTTCGTGAATTAACCTAGCATCGGGAAAACCATCTCTTCAACAACTCAACAAGGGCAACAGGCAACCGAATTAAAATTCTGAGAAATGACAAAAGCTAGAAAACACAATAGAAAGGTAAAAAGTGCATCAACATACCCCAGCTACCAAGCCATACTTAGCAGCAAATTTCTTCTGATTGCACCCCAGCATCTCACTAAGGCTACAGCTCATATTCCTTTCTTTCAACACCTTTTGGCGGAACTCCAAACTCTTCTTCAATCCATGCCTGAAAAACTGGGGGTACTCTGCTGCCTCTCCCATCTGCCTCCCCATCTGCTCGACCAAGAACTTGATTTTTGGCTCGAGAGAATTTTTCACACTCTTGAATAAGATCGGTGCATAACCAGAAACCAGTGCTGTAATTTCTGCATTGCTAAAACCACGCCTTCTAAGAAATGCCAGGTTTGGTTGCAGGATTTTGTCAACGTCCCGGCTCAACACCTCAGGAAAATGGAGAACTACCCTCCTGATTTCCTGCTCACCAAGCCCAATTGATTTGAGAAACTCAATAGTTGGCCTCAGCCGTTTCTCAACACTGTATCCGACAATGAAGGGATCTTTGTTAAGAATTTTACCTGTCAACATATAGTATATACAATTAGGCTAACTACTTCTAACAAATTTCATAGAATGGGTAGTAACATGAAACACGATGCTGCAACTTTGAAATTCAATACAAGTACATCGAATTTCAATCAGAATATGCAAATAATAATCAACCTTTCAATCAGCTCAAAGGCCTTTTTATTTTAGCATTTGTAGATGAATTTCAATTTTGAGTCGATGCAGCAATTGGATTTGATTAATAAATCACAGAAAATTGCAAACTGCACACCATTTACTAAAACTGTACCATTTCCATAACATTCTAAAAGGTCAAAACAATCTAAACCTGGAACTTCAAAGCAAAATTACCAATATGTTCTCCTTTGTTAAAGCCGAGGCTTGCCAAAAACTCGACAACTCTGGTAAACTTAGTTTCAATGCTATAGCTGACAAGACGAGGGTTGTGTAACAACAATTTCCCTATTTGCTTGTCAGAAACACCCAACGATTGAAAAAATGCCAAGAGGGGGCACAGTTTTTCATCGACACTGTGACAGACTATGTTAGGGAACTTCACAACAGCCGCCCCAACCTCACCAGGCTTTGAGCCCAGCGTCAAGAGGCACTGTACCGTCGGTACCAGCCTCTCTAAATGGTCTAAAGTGAGGATTTTGGGGCACTTGGAAATGACATGAGGCAGCTTCCTCTCTTGGATGCCTATGGTTGTGAGATAATCCCAATTGGCCGCGGCATTCTCCGAATCAGCATGGAGCAGTGCCTTGCATTTCTTGAATAACTCCTGGATGGCCTTCTCATCAAAGCCTTTGGATTTGAGAAATGGAGTCATGTCGCTTGGTTTGTTTCCATCGGTTGCCATGAATCCTTTTCAGATGCAACCAATAAAGAGAATTAGTTCCGATTCCGAACTGAATTGAATTCGGATTAAGAGAGGAGGAGCAAAGAGAGAAATCTGAGCAAACCTTTCACTGGAAGCAAAGCAAGAAGCGCGAGAAGCGTGAAGCTCTCGTATCCTATGGCTGAAATCTGTTCTCTCTTTCGCCTTCGCTCCTTCGGACCGTTTAAAGATAAGAAATCGAGGCGCCTTATCTTCTCCAAGTTAGTACTGGACCAAAGTATAATCTCGTCCTTTCCGGTTAAACCCTGCTCTTATTATTATCATTTTTTTAATTACCATTCGCGCGCTACAGCAGATGGACGGTCCGGATCGACCGTCAATTTTCGAATCGACGGCTAGCGATGGAAATCAGGGGGCTTTTATATTTTGGCACGAATCTTGATGCAATTAGTGAAAATCGGCCGGTTTAGGTGCTGCGTGTTGACTCAAACAATTTCTCAAGTTTGTTGATTTACAAAACAACGTATTATCTCATCAAAATTTGTGAGAATTGATGCAGGTTATTCAAAGCAAGATCAAATTGAGCAAGGGACTTAAACCAAAAAATTAAGAGCTGAAGATCTCAAAATTTTATAGAAGAATATAGATTTAATTCTCAAGAACTTTGGTTATTTAAAATTGGGAGTTAAATAGCAACAACAAAATTCAGAACAAAATACACATTAGCATGCCAGAGTGCACAAATCCTGCGAAATGACTAAGTACAAGGAACTTTGTACTTGGCGTTATAACGCCAAATTTGGTGTTATAACGTCAGAAACATGAGATTTTAAAATGCAATTTTAAAGTAGATTAAGACTGCGATAAATCCCAAAATGTCAAGAATATCTCTTAAATATTGTTCAAGTTTATGAATATAAAATTCATTTCATCAAAAACATTATTTTACATAATGGCAAATTTTTTACCCCAACTTCCAGAGACATTAGTGTTATAACGCTAAGCCTGGCGTTATAACGCCAGTATCAGGTACTTAGCCAAATTGGCCAAGTCCTGAACTCTAGCGTTCTAACGCCAAGTCTGGCGTTATAACGCTAGAATGGTCCAAACCTTATTTTAAAATAGCAAATGATCGGATAAAATTCCAAATGTTCAAAATTAAGTCTTAAATATTGTTTAAGATCATCATGATGAATTTAATTTGCTCAAAAATATAATTTTGATCAATAGCATGTTTTTCAACCAAATTTCCAAAGGCATTGGCGTTATAACGCCATGCTGTTCAAAATTGGCAAAATCCTTCTAAGTATTGAAAATTCTGATTTAGCGTTATAACGCTACATTTGGTGTTATAACACTAGTTCAAATTTCAAACGTCACAAAATTGTCCTAACTTGGACTAACGTTATAACGCTATGTTTTCAACATAGAATAGCATTATAAATGCTATAACGCTAAGTATAATCTGCACAAAAATCCAAATCCAACGTAACAAAATTTTGTCCTGACTCATGATAGCGTTACAACGCTATGTTTTCTATAGAACTTGGCGTTATAACGCTATGTTCCGAAAACCTAGTTTGTGCAGAAATCAAAAGGTATAAAAGGAGACCATCTTCTTCAACTTTAAGATCTGAAAACCTTTAGCAAAATACATCTTCTCAGCAGCCATTGTTGTGCACTCTTGAGCTAAAATTCAAATAGCCAAATTTATTATAAAAGCCTCCCAATTTCATTTAGCCAAATTGTTTTATTGCTCATTGAGAGATTAGTGGTGTTGTTAGCTTAGAGCATTACCATCTATTTGTTCTTATTTCCTTAATTGTGAATCGTGTGAATCAATCAGGGTTCAATTACTCTATCAGTATGTGTAAAGAGAATTAGATTCCGCCTTTGTACGAATTTTTCATTATTGAAGCGGACCGGGCTTATTACAGCAAGAAGCGGGGGTGTCGGGGACCCGAAGACGTAGACGAGGCCGTTAGTGCTAGCCGAACTCCGTCAACACGCGATTGAGCCATCTTCTTACTTTCCTCTATCTTAATTTATTAATTCCTAATTGTCTTGTGTTTAATTGTGCTTGAATTGATCATTTAGGAATTAGTGAATTATAATTGAATTGGCCAATTGAGAAATAGAGTGAATTGCTATTTAGAATTGTTTAGATAGTTTTGATAAATTGATATTACGCTTCCGCATATTGAATTGAATTGTTGTGAATTGCAATTGCATTTTGACAAAAATTGCAAGTAAAACCCTAATTGTTTGACAAACCGAAAATTGTCCATAACCTAGGTCGCCTAGGTTATCACTACGCTACACCATCCTACGCAGCACCAGATCTGTTTCCATATACTCATGTCTCAACATTGGGGCACTGTTCATTTCCACAGTGCTATGAACAGTATTTTCACTGTTCACGCTACAGTAAAATCACTGTAGATAAATATTTTTTCAAAAAAAATCCATGCTGCTTTTTTATTTTTTTAAAGATTTATTATAATTTTATTTTTGCAATACGAAAATTTCAAATTTAACTTCTTCGCGCAGAGCGCGAGTCGAACGCTAGTATATTAATCAAGGTTAGACATAGAGTGGCAGAATAATCGGATACAAGAAACACGTACGATCCAATCTTATATTTTATATTTTGATAGAGTTAGACTAATCTGAACTCGTTCCGACCCGTAATCCGAGACGAAGCTACATATTAGGGACTCGAGCCGTACACGATCCGAGATGACCTGTAACTAAAGATGGAGCAGCACATGAGGACCCGATCTGACCCGATCCAACTTGATCTGATACAACTTGTAAATCGATCTAATCATATCTTGCATACATAATAATCTAATTTTACTAACTAATTAACATCAGAGAAAGTCAAGATTTAATAATACAATTAAGTAACGTCGCCCGATCTTGTCCTATTATTGAATTTAAGACTCAAAATAATACTTGAAAGTTGTCGGTGCAACCCGAACCTGACCTGATCTCGCTCGACCCGATCTCATCTAACCTGACCCGTTATCCGAAAAAGATCGACGCAACTCGACCCGATCTCATGCGACCCGACCCATGACCCGATAGTTGTCGACACCTAACGACCCGAAACTCGATCCGAAACCCGACCCGACTTGCAACCCAACTACTGTCGACAATCAAACTAACCCGACCAGATCCGACCCAAACTAGCCCAACCCATCCGACCCAAACCAGCCCAACCCGTTCGACTTGCCACCTCTAGTTAGACATACCTTAATAGGTTTAAGCCTATGCTTCTATATATCTTATATTTCACATTAGCAATGATCAATGGCGGACCTATGCTTGTGCAAGCCCGGACACTATGATTTTTGCCCGGATTTGATTTTTAAAAAACGCAAATTTTAATATATTTTTAGTTATTTTGTATTGAAAAATGAGTTTTTAATGATATTTTAATGGATTTTTAACGAGTTTGTGTCCGGACTTGATCTCAACCTCAATGTCGGAATTTAAAAAACCTCTGAATCCGCTCCTGATAATGATTAGCATTCATTTCATTAATCTTTCATGATATAAATATATTGCTTTTTATTAATATATTGCTTGTTCCACAAGTGTAATTGCATGTCGCTGCTTCTCTTTTCCTTCTTACTATACTATCTGCCAGGTGAAATATTACAGGGATAAAGAGCACCTCTTTATTATCCTGGTCAGATTCATTCGGCATAAAACGAAGAAACCTCAGGTGACCTCTGGTGATTGCATCTCTTAAAAAGCCCCCTCAAATCATTATATCTTCTGCATTTAAATCTCGTGTATATAGTTTATGTTAATTTTAAACATAGAGCATTGATATTCCACATCTTTCTCGGCCTGACTCCAAGCTTGCACCTTTTGTTCATAACTTGATTGAGGCCCTGATAAATTGTAATAGAGTTGATTTTTATGTTTAAGCCATGACGTCTATTTTTTTGTATTGACTGAACACTTCAGGAAGAACCGCTGGTTGGCCTGAAAGGAGATGGAGAAGGGTTGAAGGGACAGATCGTGCCTATGATAGAGCAGGTGTGTGCACGCCAACCCAAAAATTTGATTATGACAAGATTTTTGGGATTATCGTGTACACGTACTGGGAAAATTTTCACAGAAGGTCATGCAGCAAACAATTTCAACAGATAGAATCAGAGGCACCTTAAAAATTGCACAGAGGACCAAAGACGCGATTAATAGTCACGCCCCTAAGGAGATTCCGTTTTTTTCCCTGAAATCAAGGCATTCTGGATGTGCTTTTGCAATTGTGGGCCCGAGCACTTAGGGGCGCGACTATTAATCACTCTCCTAAGTGATTTTGAATTTTTTTTTATTAAGTTGTTTTTATTTATACCTTTTAATATAATAATTATTAGTTAGTACTAATATATAATTTTTGATTATTTGTTAATATATCAATAAAAGTAGTATATTCATATAATATTTATTATTAAGCAAATTAATGATAATTTCAATATACAATAAATTTTTAATATATGTATAGTTGTAATATAATACTATTAATTTGTCTTGTTAATTTTTTTGGGTTAAGTTATAATTATTTATACCCTTTAATATAATAATTAGTTAGTACTAATATATTATTTTTGGGTATTTGTTAATGAGTAAATATAACTGTCCCCCATATTAGCGCCCCCCTTACGCGTCCCCCACTCAAATGCAATGATAAATTATCTTTAATTCTTTGTATAAATATTTATTGAACAAATGCAATGATAATATTTTTTGAGTATAAAGACTTATACTAAAAAATATAAAGACTACTACATTTGAGTATAAAGACTTATATGGGGGGCGTGTAAGGGGAGCTTGTAATGGGGGATAGTTAGTCGCTTCTTTTGTTAATATATGTATATTAATATATATATATAGAATTGTATTATGGTGCAGCGCACTGCAAATTAAATGGTGCAGCGCGATTTTTGGACCGCTCGATTACTTTAACGATCGCGCTGTAGCGATTCGGCCAGGAGCGAAGAAATAAAAGAAATCGCCTCCATTCCTCTCCATTTAATTATCGATTTGGGAAAAAGAAGAAACCAAACCACACCGACTCTTCATTTGCTTTCTCTGAACCCTCGTTTTGACGCAGCGTACCTGATCGGCCAGGAGAACATCAAGAACGAGGTATTGATATCCTGGCGTTCTTGAGCTAAATTTTGTTATAATCTCTCTCTCTTATATTTGAAGCATCGCTGTTCCATTGCGTTTTTTGATCGATTAATTTTCATCTACTGATTACCTTTAATCATTCTATGCCATGAGAGAAACGCCATATTAAATAAATTGTTAGGAGCTCCTCCTTGATGATGTACTAAATAAGTGATTGTTTCAGCATTTTTTTATTTTCATTTAATTACTTATCTACCGATTTAATTTCTTGTGCCCGATAATTTATCGACAGTTCAACATAAACCAAAATTGCTCAAACCAATTACGACAATCTGAAATAGTACTCCATATTCATGGCATCAGACGAATTTTTCATATTCAATCTGAAATAGTACTCCATATTCATGGTTGCAAACAATTTTTCATATTCAATCTGAATTGATGGTTGAATATTCAGTCTGAATTTATGGTCGAATATTCAAACTGACTTGATCAAAATTGATTGATCGTCAGATTAGACTTTGTAATATAATTTTGCTTCATTTGCAGTTTGTCAAGCAATGTCAATACATGGGAGAAGCTCTGCTCCTGATGGAGTCAGAGGCTTGTCTGACCCTGAAGAAGATCATATACGAGTAAGCTATTTTGTTAATCTTCTTTTCACAATTTTTTCATATATTTTAGTTGTATTTCTAATAATTTAAATGTTTAATTTGAAACAGCTTGATGACTACGACTCCGATATTTCAATTGAAGAGGTGTCAAGAGAGGAAGAGAATGATGAACTTGTGGTGCCTAGTATGGATGAACTTGTAGTCCCTTGTATAGGCATGAGATTCAACACTCATATGGAAGCATATAATTTCTACAACAGTTATGCGGGTCGTGTTGGATTTAGTGTCCGCAAACAGTGCACATCAAAATCTAAGAAGGGAGTGTCATCAATGAGATTTGTTTGCTCAAAATAAGGGTTCGGAAAGCGTCAAAAAATTCAACAGATGCCACTTGATGATCCAAATCGACCGAAAACACTAGAGAAAGAGAGGGCATTTACTAGGGTCGGTTGCAACGCTTCATTTCGAATTAAGCTAGTTGAAGGTGGAAATTGGGAAGTTAGTGTTTTTGAAGAAAGCCACAATCATCCTCTCGTTACAAGTCCATCCAAAAAGCGAAATTTGCGATCTCAGAAATGCATAAGTCATGAGCAAACAAAAACCATTATAAATTTGAGTGCTCAAAATGTGGGAACAACTCAAATATTGGAATACATAGCCATGCACTGTGGTGGTAAGGGAAATCTCCAATTTAAGAAGCAAGATGTAAGCAATCTCATTGCAGGTATTAAGAAAAAGCTTATTGGAGCTGATGTTTCGACCACTGTGTTGCACTTTAAAAAGAAACAAGAGGAGGATCCCGAATTTTTCTATGCCATAGAACCAGATGAAACTGGTGCAGTTATGAATATTTTTTGGGTTGATGGACGAGGAAGAAGAGCCTACAAAGAATTTGGTGATGTCGTGACGTTCGATACAACTTACCAAACCAACATGTACAATGATGTTAGGACATAGGTCTTTCTATCAAATAATATTTATACTTTCCTAATCCCACTTTTACGTCGCACCAAACGACGGTCAATTGTAGATCAGGGTCGAACCACAGGGACGGAGATTCACTCTAAACCGGACTCAGTTCACTTACAATTCTAGGGTATGTCTTTTTGGTATTTTGTATAAAAGAGGGGGGGGTTTTGTAAAGTTTTGATTAAGCTAAACAGTTATCACTAACAGACAGTAAGCAATAAAGAAAAGCAAGTAAACAAGTGTTGTAATCAATCAATAATAAGATCCTAGGGTTTTGGGAAATTGTTTGTCTCTGGATGGTCTCTTGCGGCCCGCAAGCTCTCACTTGCGGCCCGCAAGAAACAGTCGCCCCTGGAAGTTACTTGCGACCCGCAAGCTCTCACTTGCGGCCCGCAAGCAACTGTCACAGAGAAGGGTTTTCAGTCGTAATTGGTTCTTAACTATCGGTTCGTGGTTCCATTCACCTCAACTCTCGTTTGTTGGTAATTGTACACTTGCTGACAGTTGTAAACCTTTAGGATAATCTCTTATACCTAACTTTATTTGGATTCTTTCTATAGGTTTGTTTAATCTCTCGATTTAACACGAAATGTCCCTCTCGGGTATTTTCGGATTCTAAATCAACCAAAGCAGTTCCTAATCAGTTGCAAATCATTTGATACTCATGCCACACTGGATTTGGCCTTATCCACGGGCTTACCAAGTAATAAACAAGTTTCAATAGGAAAAGATGAGAATAAAATCAATCCAATATAAAAATCACGACTAAACATCATTTATAATCAACATCCATGACAAACAATCCATTCCCTAACCCTAAGATACAGTTCACTACTCACACATGGCAGCAAACAACAAGAAAAGAAGATAAAAGAATGAGTTCATGGTGAAAAGAACCAAAAACCCAAAATCAGCAGATCTGCCCTTGCAGGTGGTCTTCACGTCGCGATATCTCTCGAAATCCGTGAAGGGAGGCACCGAGCAATGGTCAGGTCTTCTTCTCCTGTGTCAGGTCTAGACGGCGGAACCCCCCAAAACCTAGAAAAGGCTGCTATATATAGCTCAAAACGCGAGGTGAACAGGCCCTGGAGCGGCCGAAATTTCCATATCAAGCCTTGCGGGTCGCAAGTGAAGGCTTGCGGCCCGCAAGCAATGCGCAGAGAGGTGAACGTCTCAAATCGAAGCTCCTGATGAGCCCGTGATGGCTCCAAGTGCTCCATATGCTCCATATACCTGAAATAAGACCAAAGAAGAGCAGTAAACAAGAACAAGGTAGAGAACAAGCTAAAATGCAAGTAAAATAGTGATTTTAGGGTGAATATGAGTACAAGTCAAGGCAAATATATGCATATGAATGCAACGCATCAAATCCCCCCAAGCTAAACCCTTGCTTGTCCTCAAGCAAAAGTCCAAGCCCTAAGGTGCAAAC
This sequence comes from Eleocharis quinqueflora, assembly GCA_964058865.1. Lineage (NCBI taxonomy): Eukaryota > Viridiplantae > Streptophyta > Magnoliopsida > Poales > Cyperaceae > Eleocharis > Eleocharis quinqueflora. Next base: position 6,034 of record CAXKVX010000631.1, on the reverse strand, counting down.
CGTACTCAAATTCATCCCTAAATCCATCAAAACTAAAGTCCTAGGTACAATCGAGAATGTTGCCAACGAAACCCTAGAATGGTCAATCTAACTCCTTGGTTTGGTCTCAACTCGAACTACTAAGGATTGGAAACTATTTGGGTCGTCGATTGGAGGTCTTATTCACCACACAGGCACATTTTTGATTTAATTTCAAAGCAAACCTAACTACATGCAATTTGGTTTTCAAATTAAAGAGGTATCGAAGTAAGTAATAGCCTTGTCCTGACGTTGTTGGAATTTGCAAGAGGTCACCCGTTTATTCCCATTAACTTGTGAGTCTCTACTCGAGGAAAAAGTGCAATTTTACCCTACAGAAAGGTATATTGTCCAGTTGCAAGAATTTACTACACCTCAGGCTTATCTTTCTGCTTGTACTTGTTATTCTAACAGTAAATTTTTTTTTTTTTTTTTTTTTTTTTTTTTTGTTGCAACGTAGTTTCCAAATTTCCAATCTAGGAAGATTTGGACGCTATGATATATCCAGACTTTTCGAGGTAGTACGGTCAGTACACTTACTCATAGCTCGCGCTAGCGGAGTAATGCCCTCGTCGTGTGCTGGAACATAGATGTTGCTTTTTATTAAAATTTTTGTTGTTTTTGATTGATTTGAATTTGTCAAATTCAAGCAGGTGGGAAATCCCTTGGTAAGCGGTCACTTGCAACAGGACTCAACCTAAAAATAGGAACCATTTTCAAGTACTCACTAGTTAATAGGGATAACAGGTTATTCTCGACCAAAACGTCACAAAATCCGATGTGAATCAGATGAACAAGGAAAAATCGGGACAAACCTCTCTAATTTAAAACCTTTATTCAGAAAACAAACAAAATTTTGCAATGCAAGTGTTGAATAAAAACATGAATGCAATACGTGTTTTTGTGTGCCATGTGGTTATACCATCCAAACTCTCCAAATTTGTTCCAATAAGATCAAAACCAAACCATCAAGTCAAAATATATCAATAACACACTCAAAAGTACCATGCTACTCCTAAAATGCAAATGAAATGAAAAGAAAAGATAAGTGCTCAAGTTTGTACAAACTCCCCCCCAAGCTGAACCATGCACTGCCCTCAGTGCACGGAACCATAGATAATAAAAATAAAAGGAAGGGAATAAGATACAACCTGAGAGAGATGCCACCTTCTGGCCTTCCTGCGGGGCCGCAGGGGGTCTCCTGCGGGCCGCAGGGAGGTCCCTGCAGGCCGCAGGAGACTCTGGAGGTCGCCCGATGAAATGTTTTCTGTTCCAATCACCTTCTCTCCAGCTCCTTGCAATCCAAAAACACTAACAACCCAGTGCACACATGAGAGAGAACAGGAGAATGCATATGCGAATTAAACAAACAAAAGAAAGAAACAAAAAGATCTATTTTTTTTTTCTTGGGTTGCCTCCCATGCAGCGCTTGTTTAAGGTCTGTAGCTCGACCTTGGCTCAACTCACTCCACTGATAGTGCTTCACGTCAAATGGGAAGGAAATCCACACTTGACGGATGGTGGCGAGCAGAGGTGACCCCGAAAACATATGACTCCTCTGGTAATGATCTTCCTTGGGGTCGAGGGGGAATGACGGTGGGCAGAAGAAAATGGAAGTGTGCTGATCAGGAACCTGTTCTACGTCTGTTCCCTCTTCTTGCGGTCTGCATGAAGGTCCTTGCGGGTCGCAAGAAGTGTCTGCTGGGCTGTTTGCAGCTGAAGAGCCTGCGGATGTGCCCTGATGTACTCCTTGCGGGCCGCATGGTGTTGCTTGTGGGCCGCATGAATGTTGTCTGGGCTCTGCTCCAAGTCCCGACTGACCCGACTCTGCTGGCATAAAGAATTTGTCAATCTGAGCGCCACTTTGCAGGGTCTTGTTGCTTGCCTCACCAATGGACATGACAGATTGTATGCGAGGCTCGCAGGTGTCAGTGAGGGTCGAGTTACTACTATGGTTGTTTACCCCTTCTTTTTGTGCCCAAAGTCGATCTAGTTGTTCATTCATGGCATGCAGTTGCTCAAGAAACATTTGATTAACCTTCCCTTGCTGAAAAATGGAGTCGGTCACTTCTGGAGACACCCAGGTTTGGTCAGGTTGGTCAGACTGCTGGCAGAACGATTGAGAGCAATTGTCTTGGTTTTCGAAGAAGGTGTGGTAGTAACTCTGATCACACACGTTGTCGTAGTACGGTTGCTCGAATGTATCCACATGAAAGCTCTCGTACTGCTCGAAGCCGTAGCTGTTGTAGACTCCGTGATATGAGTCATAGGAGTTCTGCATTTGCGCCGACAGGTGTGCAATTCCTGAAACAGATAAAGACAAAAGAAGAAAAGCTTAGAACCAGAAATGAAGTAAGAGTTAGGTTTAGAATAAATGCTGCCGTCCCCGGCAACGGCGCCAATTTGATGTTAGGACATAGGTCTTTCTATCAAATAATATTTATACTTTCCTAATCCCACTTTTACGTCGCACCAAACGACGGTCAATTGTAGATCAGGGTCGAACCACAGAGACGGAGATTCACTCTAAACCGGACTCAGTTCACTTCCAATTCTAGGGTATGTCTTTTTGGTATTTTGTATAAAAGAGGGGGGGTTTTGTAAAGTTTTGATTAAGCTAAACAGTTATCACTAACAGACAGTAAGCAATAAAGAAAAGCAAGTAAACAAGTGTTGTAATCAATCAATAATAAGATCCTAGGGTTTTGGGAAATTGTTTGTCTCTGGATGGTCTCTTGCGGCCCGCAAGCTCTCACTTGCGGCCCGCAAGAAACAGTCGCCCCTGGAAGTTACTTGCGACCCGCAAGCTCTCACTTGCGGCCCGCAAGCAACTGTCACAGAGAAGGGTTTTCAGTCGTAATTGGTTCTTAACTATCGGTTCGTGGTTCCATTCACCTCAACTCTCGTTTGTTGGTAATTGTACACTTGCTGACAGTTGTAAACCTTTAGGATAATCTCTTATACCTAACTTTATTTGGATTCTTTCTATAGGTTTGTTTAATCTCTCGATTTAACACGAAATGTCCCTCTCGGGTATTTTCGGATTCTAAATCAACCAAAGCAGTTCCTAATCAGTTGCAAATCATTTGATACTCATGCCACACTGGATTTGGCCTTATCCACGGGCTTACCAAGTAATAAACAAGTTTCAATAGGAAAAGATGAGAATAAAATCAATCCAATATAAAAATCACGACTAAACATCATTTATAATCAACATCCATGACAAACAATCCATTCCCTAACCCTAAGATACAGTTCACTACTCACACATGGCAGCAAACAACAAGAAAAGAAGATAAAAGAATGAGTTCATGGTGAAAAGAACCAAAAACCCAAAATCAGCAGATCTGCCCTTGCAGGTGGTCTTCACGTCGCGATATCTCTCGAAATCCGTGAAGGGAGGCACCGAGCAATGGTCAGGTCTTCTTCTCCTGTGTCAGGTCTAGACGGCGGAACCCCCCAAAACCTAGAAAAGGCTGCTATATATAGCTCAAAACGCGAGGTGAACAGGCCCTGGAGCGGCCGAAATTTCCATATCAGGCCTTGCGGGTCGCAAGTGAAGGCTTGCGGCCCGCAAGCAATGCGCAGAGAGGTGAACGTCTCAAATCGAAGCTCCTGATGAGCCCGTGATGGCTCCAAGTGCTCCATATGCTCCATATACCTGAAATAAGACCAAAGAAGAGCAGTAAACAAGAACAAGGTAGAGAACAAGCTAAAATGCAAGTAAAATAGTGATTTTAGGGTGAATATGAGTACAAGTCAAGGCAAATATATGCATATGAATGCAACGCATCATACAACATGCCTTTAGCACCACTCCTTGGTGCTAATCACCACCGTCACACTATAGTCTTTGGCATAGCTCTTCTTAGAAATGAATCTTCTGAAAATTTTTGTTGGTTGTTTAATACATGGTTGAAGGCAATGTAAGAAAAGCATCCCAAGGCCATTATTACCGACCAGGATAAAGCCATGAAGAAGGCCATTGAGATAATTTTTCCTAGCACAATCCATAGGTGTTGTCAATGGCATGTTATGAGAAAAGCAAGAGAACACTTTGGAGTGCTTTATAACCAGCTAGATGGTTTTGGAGATGAGTTGAAGTCGGTGATTAATCGTAGTTTGACCATACCAGAGTTTGAAGAGAAATGGGCAGCAATGCTTAATAGATACAAGCTACATGACAATAATCATCTCAAGTGTATGTACAACACCCAATCACAATGGGTTCCAGCCTACTTTCGAGATACCTTCTTTGCCAATATGTCTACTACACAAAGAAGTGAAAGTATGAATGTTGTGCTCAAATTATGGGTGAGCAGTCACACAACTATTCATCAGCTTGTGTTGCATAGTGACAAGATAGTTGAAGGTATATGGCAGCAGGAGAGCGATGAGGACCTAAGAACCATGAATAAGACACCACAAATGTATTCCCATTATCAAATGGAGGCTGATGCACGCAAGTTGTACACCAGAACAATATTTTCATTATTCAAGGAGAAAATAAAAGATAGCCTCCTTGGTTTTGTGCATGAGATTGAGAGAGATTCTTTGTATCAGGTTAGAATTACTTCGCATCCATCATATGAAAATTGGAGGCCCGAGTCATTCGTGGTTAACATAGACAAGGAAAAGGGGATTGTCTCATGTAATTGTAAAGGATGGGAATTTGAAGGTCTGCTTTGTTCGCATGCTATCAAGGTCGTGCACCATGTAGGTATGACAAATCTTTCTTCTCATTACATCCTCAAGAGGTGGACTAGAGATGCTAATGCAAGTGTAAAAGTACCTATTACTGAGAGGTGCATGGAGGCAGGAGAATCTGTAGAGTTGAAGACACTGAGGTTTGCAACCATCAAGTCAGATTTGATGGAGATTGCTGAAATGGGTACAACGTCCCAAGAAGCTTTCAAAATTATGAAGAGCATAATAGTTCATACCAAAGAGAAGTTACAACTTGTCATATCAAAGAAGGTTGGTGAAGAGGTTTTATCAAAAGAGCAAGTTGGAATTGCTGAAAATCATATATTGCCTCCTTTGTATATTGATCCACCAAATTCGCAATGTAAAGGAAGACGAAAAAGACCATTAAGGTTTAAACCTTCGGCTGAAATGAAGGGAAAGAAAAAAAGAACTTGTAGCATTTGCAATGCAAAAGAGGGTCATAATGCCAGAACTTGCCCACAGGTAACTATGATTTACTATGATTATAACCACCCAACTTCGAAAGGTTTCAATTGTTGCCAGTAGCATGTTTTATGTTGTAATCAGCATTGGACAATTTTTTTCGGTATCACCAGCTCCAATTACTTCACACTTTAGTTAAGATGAATATGATTAAGAATTGTCTACAACTATGATTAACTTTCTTTTTTTTTTAATGGTAGAAAGCAAAAGCAAAGGGCAAGGGCACAAGTGCAGAAAATGAGGATGCATCAATTGAAGACTCTTTTAGTGAAGATGAATATGATTAAGAATTGTTTATATGAATTGCTTTTGCTTATAGAAATTTGATGTTTTTTTATATATTGTACTGAAACAGATTTCAAGAATTTTAGGGATCTTTTGGTAAAAATTATGTTGGTGTAATGGGTAGTTTTTGTTAACAGAAATGATGTTATAGTATGTTAGTTTTATATATTCCAGGATGGATTTTTGTTATAATATCTTTTAGTGAATAGTTTTGTTAACAGAAAGGACAAGGACACAATGATGTTAAAGGATATCAGAAACGTAGATAATTTGTTTCTAATAAGCATGTTAAATCATGTTTTGGCTTTATATGCATCAGCTTTGAATATTTACACTGGAGCTTCCATATTTTACACTGGAGCTTGATATATGCATGAACTTTGAATTTTGCAGTGCGTCAATATTTACATTGGAGCATCTTTAAATAGAAATACACATGCAAAACATCTAGAACAAATAGATACACTTGATTTGATAGAAGAATTTTCCCAAGAGCTTTGAATTGATACAATAGAGTACATAACGCAAACAAAAGACC